>RXPK01000216.1:568702-1071471 GCA_004143645.1 Protaetia brevitarsis
GCTTTCTCTAATAATAGTTTAAATATTTTCTTTTTATGTTGAATGTAAATTTTTCAATAAATATTTATTTTGTAAAAATGTTGTCGTTTTGTGTTTTAGAATCATAGTGAACTTAATTTTTGAGTTATACGGGATTCTGTGGTTTGGTAGATATTAAAAAAAGGGGTTTTTTGATTTCACAATTAAAAGTGTTAAGAATCACTGTCTACTTCATGCATAAACATACAATCAACGTACGAAAAAGAGCAAGCGCTATGATTGGTGAGTGTCTCAAAGGCCAAATTGAAAAAGAAATATCTCAACTTTATTACAGTACGAACAGTCTTATCTCTACCGCATTCACAATTATCATTTACAAGTTTCATAAAATCAACAGTAAAAGGTAAACAAATTTAAAAAATTATATACAAGGAACTGTTCTGAAAGTCGTCTCATTTATTCTTCCATTTAATTAGAAAGAGGGAATGTCTTTTACGATTGAACCAAAAATATCTCTGTTTACCTGAAAGTGCCATTACTTTATCGCCCAATTCTTCTGGTAACTTCAACACGTCGGGAGAAGTAGTGCGAATCTGTTATTCGATAAATCTATCGCAACAGTAAATCAATTTACTCATCTACGTCATTGTAAATGCAGTTCAGACGTTTCCTTAGCTTTGTTGGGTATATCGTTCATCTTCTGATGTTGTAACTCGACTTATAGCTGCCCCATTATGCAACTAAAAAAAAGTGAACCTTCAATGTAAGGAAAAGATACATATTAGAATAAGGAAGCGATGCGATCAAAACAGGACAACGTGGATGAGAACTTAAAAACGATGCAAAAACAGATAGAATGTTTTAAGATTTTTTTTAGCAGTAATGTCACTAACGAGAAATATTAGCGAAGATTTATATTGTACTTTTTGGCCGTTTTTTTGGTAATAATACTACTGCAATTAAAACAGAATGCAAAGTCACTCCACACGCAAAACATATAAACGGCTTTGTTTTTTATTAAATCCTTTTATATTGTTAATATTTTTATGTGATTATTATATAATTCTCATTTCAATTTATCATCTTAAAAACTTTGTTTAAAAAGTACAAGACATGTATTTTCTCACGTGCAGTTTATTTTTCATTATTCATTACTACAACTAAATTGTGGTAATTGCCTTTTCCATTGCACTGCCAAATACAAAATTGAAGATCATTTATTGTTTGGTAAACTATTAATGTTTATATTGAGGCTTACCAAGAGTATTACCTTGAAGGAAATGTCATATTTATATGTGTATTTAGGATCAATTCTTAAAATGCAAACAAATAGAAAATCCCTAATGAACCCTATGGTAAATAATATTAATAATTAGACAACTGTATCGTGAAGCAACTAGATATATTATAACAAAAGCCGAAAAGTAGGTAATTTGTATTAAAAAAATTAAATACTAATATTTATCTTTATCTCCAGTTGTTTTCTTTATACTACAACTACATTCTTGCACAATATCAACTTAAAATAGAACTTAATTTGACGGAAAAAAAAAATAAATTAGTTTTCGAAAAAGATTTATTTGCGAAATTACTCAGTTAATTTAATGATTTTTTTTTCTATTGAATGCTATTATGAATAGCATACATGTTGAAATATAAAAGTTCTTTTATCAACTTCTAAATAAAGCGCATTCTATTTTAGCGAAGGTTATATAGAGATTAGCTTTGTAACAGTTGAACATGGGTCATTTTCATCAAAAATATATTAAACTTGACCAATTTATTTTAGCATAAAAAATTTTTACACACTATGAGTCTCATTTTAACTTGATCGAATTTTTGCGGAAAACTGCAAAGATATTTTTCCTCTCTGTTTGAAATTAAATAGTATTAAAACTTATTTTACATTTGAAGACGGTTTTATTTAAGGTATTAATCATATATTATTTAATCTTTCTTTACTATTGATTATGAATTTTAACATCCTGAAATGTCTGTTTTAGATATTATTTTAACTTAATTTTGTAATTCAGTTTAATTGACCTTTTTTTATAAACTTCCATACCTTTTCTATTTAAAACCTTTAGCAAACACATCAATCATTTTTATTCGATTTTAATACTTTAAACAATTTTTACCAGTTTTACTTAATGTTTTTTTAATATTCTAAAATAATGTCACCTTTATTCCATTATTTTTTTTTTTTCATTATAGATAAGTTCTAGGTAATTTTAAATTGTTGCGCTATAAGTATTATTTCTAATATAAATTTGTAGGCATTACTTTAAATATCGTTTTAATGGTTTTATTACCCTGCATTAGGTCCATTAAATTTCTCTTTATTCTCTTATTCTAATGATGATTTTCTCTTAAATACTTTGTTTATTTACTGAACTTATTGTAGAATTTTTACAATAATGTCAAAAATTAGTTAAATATATATTATAGTTTTTCTTACTTTCATGCTTATAGAGAATAATGAGGATTATTTGACAAAAAAGTGAGTTTACATTGACGAGGGAAAGAGCATTAATTTTCAATTTGGCATAAATACCTTTCACAATACTTTACAATAAATATATCTAAAATACCTCTCTAGCAAATAAAATATTGTCCTATATTGTGAAAAAATCGTTTATGAAGAAGTGTTTTTCCCAAACTTATTTCATTTTTAAACATATGAAGTACCTGCATTCATTTGTATCTGATAAATTAATTAGGCACAGTGCAATGGTCCCAAATATTTTATTACTAGCAAATAAATTTCTAGAAAATTTTGTTTGATGCAAAAAAACACCTTAGGCAATAATTAATTATCGTACCTGTTGATGTAAATATTGTATATCTGCAGGTTGAGCACTTTCCAATAACATTTCTAAGATACGACAACTAAAGGTTGCATAATAATGTGATTTGCTCCCCTGTAGATAATCTTTGCCTTTGTTATAAAATTCCCCCAATATTCGTACTGTAATACGAAAGCTATTCGGATTCGACTGATGTAAAAATTTCCTATCTACAAGAATTAGTTTTTTACTTTATCATATATTGTTATAATTAGATATACTTTACTTACTCTCGTAACTGTGCTGTATATGTCCTATAAATAATCGCCTAATCCTTTGTTCTGATATATTTAAATGGGAGAAAGTATTTGACGCTACCATTCCGACAACCTTCATGGCAAATATCTCATCCTCCAGACATTTCTGATATAAATAATTAAAACTATCCCCTAAAAGCAAGTGTTCATTAAACATATCATACGACAGAAGCACTCTAATACTTACTTTGACTTGATTCTGTAGGCATCTGAGACAAGTGTCAATATAACTTTTAATACTTTTGATTATTAAAATCCCATCGTCAATATTATTTACTTGGAAATGAGTGTGAATAATTTCGCGTACTGCTGCGGCAGCGGGTCCGTTACTTGTTGGGTTCGGAGATGCGAAAATAACCTTGCGTTTCCGATGTAGGGAATGCAACGGCCGCTTGTTAATTGCCTGGTTTCGACGCGTTGTTTTTGTTTATATTTAACCAACTCTTCCGCGTCCGACGCGCTTGTTGCCATACTTAGTTACGATATTGTGATATTCTGCGAGCGTTTTGTCACAACTATCGAAAGCCTACGGACCTTCTTTTCGAGCTGCTCTATGGCACAGACTGCTTGGTGTTTATGTTTCAACAATTCTTTTTCTTTCTGCCCATAACTTTACATTCACCGTTCAGATGCCACGGTTGGTAAGAACGGACACTACGTTTTCGCCATCTATCGCGGGTTTTGCCAAATCAATTGAAATAAAAATGACAATAATTTTTGATTTGTCTAATTTGTCTCTTACTTTTTTTAATTCAATGAACCTAATCTATATCATGGTTTGCGCAATACGCGATGACGTGGAAACGATCTGGAAGAATCTAGAAATGTGACTCATCAGAATCGGCTAGTAGACGAAAGATGGAGTCGACATGTGCAGATATCTTCTTTTCCAGTGAATTCTCGGATGTCATGCGTGTTATTCATTGTTATTTATTTCCTTTTTGAGACATAATTTTGTGGAAATATGCGTTATTAAACTAATAAATTCGCTCTCATCCGCTTGATATTCACGAAAAAGACACTGCGTTCGGACGAATACCCGGACTAAATTACTATAATGAAATATTATGCTATAAATAGAAAAAGTCCCTAATTGAATGTACAATCCGTGGAAAGCAGCCATTCTGTCGCGACTGCAGCGTTGCTGTTTGTTAAGTTGTGTGTGTTGTTGAAAATTGTAGCTTGGTTTGTCCATAGAGAGCATAGTTGTCACAAGAGGTTGTTTTTGGAATAGGTTATGTAGGCGGTAAAGTTGTTTTAAATCAATGTGATTTGTAGTTTTAAATCGTACAAAACACACTTAGTAATGTAGATATTCGCCTTGCATTGAGGTATGCGTGAAATTAGATCTTTTCTGATTCATGTTTCTGGCGAATTTGTATGGTTCTTTTATGGTATTGTAGGTTGAAATGTGATTTTCGCGTCCGGAATAATTGCGATATGATACGCATTTTAAATCTTGCGTCTTGCATATTTAAATCGTAATTATATCTCTTATCTGGAATTTCTGGAGGGATTATTGGATTTCCACGCTGGCAAGGTTATTAGATTAGGACGGATCGTAAAAAGAGAGGAATCCGGTTGTATTGACCACTTTATTTTTCTGCACATTATCGCTCGACTTGTTATTGTAATTCTTTATTATTTATTGTTACTTCACAGTGTTCGTAGTTCTCTTAGTGATAATTGTTAATTGAATATTAGGTTCATACAGTTCAGTCAGTATACTCTTGATTTATTTATCCTCGTATCTACGTATGTACAGGGAGAAGGAAGGTATCATATTATTATATTCTGTTACTGAAGCATGCAAAAATTTAAAGCTATAATCTCTCTGACGTAGTGCTATTCTGTAGTTCGTATTTTTATCGAAAAATAAACAGGAGCTAACGTGTTAGCAGTAGTTATTGTTATCGCTCGTTCCACAGCAATAAACCAAAATGCTTTTTTTTTCTGGGTGCACTCTATAATGAACTTGTAATTCAATTTTTACTATTAAATTGCGTACTACTATAGAGCGATAACTTGTTATGTACAGAACGTCTATGTGTATCTAAATGACACAGATATCCTTCAATTACATCATTATCATCACATATCTCCTCGTATTTCTGTGCGATAGTAAAATAGGAAATAAACGCGTAATACGATACCTAAACAGTTTTATGTGATTTATTTGGGCAGAGAAACGATTTGACCTACCTCAATCGTAGCATATAAAAATTGCATCTATAATTGTTTCGTGCAAGGATTTGTTGCGTTAGGAACAGATGAGAAAATCAGATATTAGTGTTTTTTTTTCTTCTATAAATATAGTTTTGGCAGGTGCATTTTAAAAATCAAAGATAAGATACAGCTGCGACACAATGAAACTTACCGACTGCTTTCGTTAATACAAATAGCTATTAGTAAATGGAAATGCTTGGCGTTGTAACAGAAACTTCAAAGAAACATGTTTTTTGTGGTAGGATGTTTTTTACGTTTGTTTTGTTAAACGAAAACCATAAAAAAAATGTTATACAATGTAGCAAAACATAACATAGCTACAAATTGCTAACTTATGAATCCGATCAATAATGTTTAATTTTTAAAATCTTAGTCATATGTTTCAGATGGACTGTCATCTCAGTGCTTATACATACAATACGATATGTTATTTTAAAATTAGGATTTATTCATACTCTATCTTAGAACACTAATGAACATAAACACATGTATTAGAAAACACATTTTTTTCATTTAGTATGCCTAAAGCCTGATAATAAGAAACTGAAACATCTGGTATAATAAAATTATTATGAAAATATTGTAATAGCATTTTTTAGGGAGTAATCACAACCATAAATTCTGTTTAAGTAAGTGCAAGACAATGTTATAGCATAAAAAGTTACAGTATATATTTTCTCAATTTTTAATACACTTTTACAAAATTTTGTAAAACTTCTGAAAAAGGTTTAATGTAAAAGCGAAACTGGTAGTACAATATATTTTTGTATTAATATATGGAAAAATCAAATAAATTAGGAAGGATTACAACTTTACTTTATTTAAAAAAATATACGTATAAATAATAATAATGGTCCTTCTCACTCGAAGTTTTATTTAAAAATCTATTGCATTAGTTTACTTTATTTTATTAATATAATTATACTTAATATAATTATAAGCTCATAAGACTACCACGCAGGCAACCAAATTTAAATTTCCCACAATTATTTTCAGTAACTTCAAGGTTGAATCATGAAATTACCTACAATTATGTATTATATTCATAGTTATTTTATTACTTTTATGTTGAGGTTACTGAAAATAATTGTGGGAAATTTAAATTTGGTTTGTTAATTTTCACTTCAGGTAATTTTAATGAAAGCAGCTATGAATTAATGATAAAAGACGTCATATTATAATTCCCTTAATTGTGGTTACTAGGAATATTATCTTAGGTTTTCGCTTTGTGCAATGATTCTCCATATTTCTTTATCACTTATTGGAACACGCAATATGCTTAGTGCTGTAATATATAAATTGATTAATAAACAACAATCAACTATATAGTGTTATATGTTCACGGGGTAGTGACAATGTTTCCGTCCATCTAGTTGTGCAAATATTCATAGCAATAACATCAGGTAATAGACAATTGATGGCTTTATCTTATCTTTAAGTATCCTTCAATTTTTTTTTTGTTGTCGATTATTATTGGTATATTTAACATTGTGTGCATTAAAAATATTCCTTGATAACATCTATTATATATATATAATTGCATAAGTAATCTTAAAAATTATGTCCATGTTCAGAATACTGGCATGGCGTTCATAGTTTTATCTTTATTTGTTTGCTAGTACACATACGTTAATGACATCTCGGGTAAGTTGCACGATCTTTACAAGAGTAGGTCGTAAATATTGCATCACACCAAAACTAATCTAATTTGTCGGTTTTAAATTGAAATTTACATAATTAGCACTATAATATTCTGCGGAATATTTTTTTTTCGGGGAAATTCTAGCATCTGTAGTTGAATTCATTTTAAAATATAAGAAAAACTGAATTTTTGTATATTGGTAGAATGTTTTTTTTTCAACCAATATTAAAAAAAAAATTGGCAACTAACAATAATTGCATATCTTCCTGTCATTTATAAATTATTATGAACTTCGTCATTATCGAGCTGTTTATTCAATATACTCCTGTAATCTTCTATAGGGAAAAAGCTGTTAATTCAGAGAATGAATATAGATAAAACCTTGTATTTGTAATCAGGTAAATTTGTAAGAGAGATGCCTGATAGAGTTGTTGGGAAAGCTTATAATTTATGTCGCCTGGCATACCTGTCGTAAATCTCACACAAATCCTCTATTCACCCAAATTGCTGACTTTTTAAATCTGCTACTTACAAAATAATCTTTCTTTTGACTCTGTTACATTTTTTTTTCACTCTATCTTTATACAGGGTGTTTCACAAGTAGGGAATTCCTCTGTAACTCGTAAACAGTGACATATAGGAAAAAAAGTTACGTTGGATTATGATTTTTCTATAACGCAATAATTATCGCATTTATACAGGGGTGTTAGGTAACCTTGGTACTGCGTTCAACTTTCTTTTTTAAAATACAATATCCCCATATTATTGTAATTTAACGTGATAATTCTCTAGAAGGTAACCTCATCGGCAAATAATGTATTGAAAATAATTGAATATTTATTATTTTCCCAACATTAGTGCTACTTCATCGATACTTTTCTAAATTTACTAAAATTTCGAATGTCAAAAGCGCGCGGTAATTATCGCTAATTTATGATATTCAAACAAATGCAGCAAAACTGTTTTACCAACAACCTATTTACTCTACAGTTACATCCGCCTTGGTCAAATTTAAATTCTCATACTTATTCTTAGTACTTCAACATTGAAACACGAAAGTCCAATGGTCTATATTAGAGCACTGTTAATTTTGAAGTCTTTCTGTTGAAGTTACTAAAAATAATTGTGGGAAATTTAAATTTTGCCAAGAGGGAAACGAATCAGTTGCATGTATGTTGAAATGATTTGTCGAATTGAAGTATTATGTTAAGGAATATTGAAAATTGAGAAAATTTGCAGTGTCAACTGGAACTTGAACGATCCTGTAGTTTTATGTTATTGCCTTAATGGAGATTATTATGAAAGATGGTCCTATCTTGTCCTATATAGTACGTAAAAAAAGTAATGAAATGAAATATACAGTACGTAAAAAGATAATGAAATGCATACAAAACAAACAAAGTAGTATTGTAAGTAAACACTAAACAATATATAAATAAGAATTATGGATGCGAACAGTTTTACTGTGCAATATTTGAACGACAATTTTAATTTGTTTATTAGTTATGAACAAAAAATTCAAGTGTGGGCAGACCAAAACCAGAACTTAATTTGACGCAAACTACAAAGGGCAAATTTAGAGACTTTATAAAAAAATTTAAGGACATGTACGAAAAAAATCATTGAATTTTAGTTAAAAAATCTGCATGTTCTTGATTCACGCTTCCGACCACGAGCCACCACTGGTGGTAATTAAATTACAATCGCTTTTCTTAAACAGTGCAAGCGACATAATTTTTAGAAAATCAAAGATATCTTGAAAACGAATGAGAATAATACATAAAAAAAAATATGTTATATCATTTTTTTAAATTTAATTGTGCTTTTAAAAATGCAATAATAATGGGGGTATTGTATTAAAAAAAAGGAGGAGTTGGAGGCTGTACTGAGATTACGAAACAGTCTGTATAAATCCAGATAATTTTGCGTTATAAAAGAATCACAATCGCTACAAAAATTTATAAAAACTTTTATGTCACAGTCACACGCCCTGTATATATTTTTACGCAACTAGCTTATTTGATACCTACATTTACAAAAAAAAAAACATAAGCATTTATTATTTCCCGGACATTTAGTGGAACTTTTTTGGGTTGATCACGTTAGATTAAATAACTCAGTAATGGTGGGGATGATAATAAATACTTTTGAGTATTGAATTGATAGATATTTTTTTTTGGTTCGTACTTGATATTTTGTATTAGATATTATGAATGCATCGGTTTACTAGCTAGATATAACAAGGCCGATATGGGCATATTAAAAACAATATGAGTGTTTGGGCTGTTTCCATCGTTTGTTGGATTGGCTCTGATAAAGCCTGGGGTTTTCCAGTTCCCTTGTTGGCTATGGAAATGTATGTATTTATCTCCTCTAGAGCACTCTAGAGCATAAATTGCTGATGCATTTGTACTGTATTATGCCAGTATACACAGTACAGGGTGACTGATTTATCATGGAATTTGCGTCTATTTCGTAAAATCGTGAAGGAAATCTATTTCTGTTGACGGTACTATATTTTTCTGGGTTAGCACTCGAAATGAAGAAACGAAAAAAAAATATATATTACGGCACTAAAAAGATCTTTTAATTTAAGCCAATATTGCCAACTGTTTACCATGTTTCGCCGTTACCATGGATCAATAAAATTCTGCTACAATTTTTTTAACCGCTACACCACAGTATAAACCTTATCGAGTAGTTTCACTAAGTGTCGGTGCCTTTGATGTTTTGTCTATCAATTTAAGAAAATTCGCGATAGCGTTTGGCGGCTATATTTCCAACTAATAATTGCAGAGTGAGTTCGAAATAACTATAACTATACTCAAATAGACTGACAATTCGACAGAAAAATCGCCACAACAATCTGTCCACTTCTATTAATAAAATGACAGAATGGAACGGCTTTGTAGGTTAGATTTTTTGCTTGTAAACAAATTCAAATAGTTTTAGTTACAATTTCACCCACATATGCGACACCGCGAATTTCCTTGGGCGCCATGTTTGAAACCCATATTACCGGCGATGTGAAACTACTCGATATACATATATACTGTGGCTACACACTGGACATGGAATGAAGGATGTAAAAAATCTTTTTATTTAAATGAAAATATAAACTTTCAAAACGAAAAAAAAAACAAACATTTCAACTGTTCAAACAAAATATATATTTACAAAAACGTATAATTTCTTGTGGATTACGGCACTATACTGAACCGTCTTTATTTTGAGTGGCAATTAAATGAAATAACTTAAAGAAACCATGGAAAAGATATACATGTATGTGTTATAGTCAATTTGTATGTATACATTAATATTAATTACTAAACACATATTCCGGTAAATCCAAAATGATCATTCATTATTTTCGAAAATGAATAGAAAATAATTAAAATTCAATTTCAAAGTGCTATTTTTTAGGTTATGTTCGACGCGGTTTTGACAACTCTGAGAATCAATAGCCGTATTCTTTTTACCGTCTGACTTAGCTTGTCTTAGTTTTGTGAGTTAAGCTACGAGCTACTCATTACGAATGATCAAATTAGCCGACTAACTGCGTTTCTAGAGAGTAGCTCGTAGCTTAACTCACAAAACTAAGACAAGCTAAGTCAGACGGTAAAAAGAATACAGCTAATATTGGTGCAAGTAAAAAAAGAACTTTCAAATTAAAAGATCTTTTCAGGGGCGTAATAGAAATGGTATGTTACTGATTTTTTTTTTCACGCTTCTACCTTCACTTCGCGTGCTAATTAAGACAAATTTTAGTTATACCGTTAACAGAAATTGTTTTCATACATAATTTTATAAGATAAAATAGATTCCATTATAAATCACCACATCCATGTACAGTTAAGGAAAAATGCATCTGGATAGTTCTCCTAACATGTAGGCAATACAAATTACAGCGAACGTAGGGAAATATCGCTCCTCACAACACAAAAGCAGTAAAGCGCAAACATTTTGTGATCGTAGAAATTATAAACGATAGAATTATTATTTTAAAATATATCTTCTAAACAAGTTCAGACAGAAAATCATAAAAAAAAAAACACATGTGAATTCTATACTATCAGAGTCTATCGAGCATATTAGTTATTCTACACCATTTAACCATAAACATGGCTTGCTTCTAACAGAATTATTACAATTGGTAGTTACTAACTAAATGGAGCCAAGTTTGGCTTTTTGTATATTATACTTACTTTGAATATAGTATAGTTTCTTCAGTATTGTACTGCTACAGTTATCCTGCAAAAGGGTTCAGCCCCTACAAATGATATTCCAGCCGCTTTTTGCAAGATTATCCGTTATTTCGTTTCCTTCCACTCCTGTGTGACCCGGAACGCACAGGAGGGTTACTTTATTCCTTTTGCCTAGCTTGTTTAATTTCCCTAAGCATTTCGAGACCATCTTGGAACTGATTTTATGTGAGCTCAGTACCTTAATTGACCTTTGATGGCTGTTTGACTATCAGACGTAATGATAATCTCTTGCTTTCGGTAATTCCTTGATCATTCTGAGTGAGGTTCTTTTTGCCACGCCCCCAACAACGGTGTGGAGAGGGGTAAAATTCCATACTACCTCGACAGCTGCTGTTGGACATGTTTCTCATAGCCCCAGTTACGCATATGCGTGCTAATCTTTGCACTTTCGAGAGGTTAATTCTCGCGCTGGACAGATTATGTATGATCGGTCATCACTAATAGCTGTGTCAGATACCAAAGCAGTATTTTTGGGTTGCATTCCCAATTTATCCCTGCAAAGTTTCTGCACACCATCAGGACTTTTATGGCTTTGTTGGTTACTTCAAGTTCGTGCTTGTTCTAAAGAAATTTATTGTCTAAGGTAAGGCCTAAGTATTTAACTTCCGTTCTCTAATCTATGTATTGCCCATCCATTTCTATGGTTTTGAGATTGGATTTCCTCCTCCCAGTGAATGCTACTAAGATAGCCTTAGTGAGATTAACATTGAGTCCCACCGATTGACACCATCTTCTCGTAAAGTTCAGTCCTCTTTGAACTACGTTACAAAGGGTATTTCCAAATTTGCTTCTTGCGTATATACCAATATCGTTAGCATAGCCTTGACAAGGTATGCCTAAGAGTTCATCTAGTCCGCATAATAGTTTATCTACTATTAGGCTCCATATAAGTGGGGATGTAACTCCACTCTGTGGGCATTCTTCGGTCCTACTAACTGAGATGTTCTTATGCCCCACCTCCGCCTCCACCGACTTGGCAGACAGCAGCTGCGACATTCATCTGGAGGACACGCCCCCTGTTAATTAAAGCTTTTTTGACAGACTCGTGTGGAGTGTTGTCAAAAGCGCCCTCTATGTCTAGAAAGACGCACACTACGGTTTTTTTTTATTATTCATCAGTGGATCTGCGGGTTTGATAGGCGCACTGAGAGGAGTGCAATGGCACCCGCACCAAGATATCTGTTCTGATATAATTATCTACAGCCTTTTCCAGCGTGTTCAAAAAGAATGATGTAAGGCTTTTCCTTGCTTTTGGTGTGAAAGTGACTTTGGCCCTTCTCCAAGGCACTAATATAGCGTACTGCCTGATTTATTGCAACTAATTCTAGTTGAAAATTCCGATACAAGTCTACGGGACACGAATTTCTTAAGGATAACATAAAATTCTAATTAATATACTGATAAGTTTCCATTGCTGTTGTTGTTTTATTGACGACAATTTATAAATATATTCAATACAGTATGCGGTTTCCATCAATTTGGATCCGTATTTTTTTTCTATATCGTTCTTCTCTTCATTTCAGGAACCAATGGCGAAGAACGTCATTTCAGTCTGCATATTCTGTCTAATTTGCGCCACTCATACGCCATGCGCTTCCCACGTGACCACCACTACGACACGGGACACCCTACGTTTATTAGAATTCGATACGCCCTACAAGGAACGGCTAAAGTCCGCCTCCAAGATCCCAGGTGACGAGAATCCGGTAAACGATCGGCTATTGGTGAAGCGAGACACTGCACTTGCGCACCAAGAAAACCATAGGACTAATTATAATAATAGTAGTAATAATAATAGTAATATCCCTAGTAACTTTAGTAATAATAGTAATAGCGCTATAAAGAGTGGTGGTAAGAAGGACCTGAATCGTAACGAATTAGATATGGCCGAGTACATGAAGAAGTTGTTCGATACCTACGGCGATGGCGACACCATGACCCTGGACGGGTTCGAGAAGATGATGGAGCGATTGGGGCTCATGAGGGAGCTCAGTATGAAATTAGATCGTAATCTGTTCGGCGAGGGAAAGGCGAATAATGCGACCAAGAGTCAGAATGAGAGGGTGCTAAATACTCAAAATACTACGGTAGGTATCAATAATTTGATATACGTTATCTATTATGTTGGTATTAAAACCTTTTTTGGAGATATCATAAACAAGGATAAAACATATCGATAGCCTCTGGCTTATCCATGAGCTATTAGAATCTTTTTAGTACTTTGAATCCTAATCTTTAATTTAAAGAGTCATTATAATACTTATAATAAGACAAGCAGGGAGCCACTTCCAAATTGGCTCCGATTTCAGACGGTTTGTAGGTCTTCGCGCGGAGCTAGCGGAAGAGCAGGTGGTCGAACTATACTCAAAAAATACTTTGAACTAGCCCTATTTTGGTGTTGATTGATCGAGTCACGCGGTAATTAGCGATGATTCTAAGCACGGTGTAAATAACACGGTATGCTTACGCGCATATGGAAGTATGCAGGAAAAAATTGAAAAATAAACAAATATAAAAAGAGTTAGAATATTTGGAAAAATACTAATAAAAAACTTAAAACAAATGTTGAAAACAAAAACGATATAGTGTAAAAACAAAAGAAAACTACTTAAAGCCTATTGCACATTCTAAAAGTGGAAACTTTTCGAGTGAATGGACCGACTTAAAAAAACCACCTTCTTCAAGGACCACATTCTAGGAGAATGCCCGGCTTCTAGTTATATATACTAAAGATTGCAATGGCTGTTACGTTGGCCAAACCAAACAATATGTGTATAAGCGTATTCAAGCTCATAAATATTCTAAAACTGATAAGACCGCTTTATCGGCACAAACTTCAAACAGATCATCATAAGAAAGAATCGTCAACTATTAACAATAGAAACAACAATCAGAAATCTTAGCGTGATCTATTATAATTTATTCACGTGATTTACATCCAACCAAGTAGGCAACTATATTCTACTAATATTAGCAATAGTTTTATGCATCACTGTACTCTTACAACTGGCACCATGGTTTGCTAGGAGAATCCTCCCCGCAAATGTGTGAGGTGTTTATAAAAGTAATGACGGAATTTCTCCCGACACACTTTGAATCAGTACTTCACAACCCAAAAAGTACAAATGTCTGATGCAACCCAGGATCCGTTCAAACTTTTAACGAAAATAAACATTCATTCAGTAAATTCGTGTTATCTAGCCCCAGTAACTTATAATGAGATAAAAAAGCCATTGATGAAATAAAATGCAAGAGCACACAGGATTATTACGGTTTTTCAACCAAATTACTGAAACAAATTGCTCCAAAGATTATAGATCCGCTTATTACTTTATAAATGGTTGCCTTATGGAAGGAGTGTAACCCAAAGAATTTAAAATTGCAAAAGTATGCGGAGTACTCCAAGGATCTATTTTGGGTCCGCTACTATTTGTCATACATATTAATGATGTGGCGGTAAATATCTCTGCTGATGTAACGTGCCTGTATGCAGATGACACATCGCTGGTCACCAAAGCCAAAAGTAGCGTTGAATTGCGCGACAGAGCTCTAAATATTATGGCAGAAACGGAAACATGGTTCGCAGCTAACAAGCCGAAGCTCAATCCAAATAAGACAGAACACCTTGATCTGGCCCTAAATAGAAGTACAAGTAACAACAGTATTAAAATATTAGGCATACATATTGACAGCAAACTCACTTGGTCCACGCATATAAATCAGCTGGCTACTAAGCTGTCTAGTGCTGTTTACAGTGTGTGTAGAATGAGATATCTGTCCACCTATCAAGCCGTACACATCATGTTCGAAGGCATATCCAGCATGCCGTCGGAATCAACCGATTCCAGCAGCTTGTTAGCCACACATACATGATTATGTGACGTTGTGTGTCATTGCGAAATGCCGTCAGGCTGGCCTTCCTTTCTGCAACAATGTGCAAGGGTGGCAGGTCCCAGAAGAACTTCTAATGCCAATGATGGGGTAGAAGATATTGCTCCCATATTTGTGATCATTTGAATCGATATAAGTTTTGAAGTGGTTTTGAGGTCACGCCTTTTGTCATTAAGATATTGCACCATAGGTTATGATTGGATGTACTACCATCACATAGAGCCAATGCCACATAGAGCTTTGGAGATAGTGCCCAATATATCTCACATATCCTTCGACATGGTGGCCTTGCCTTGTGTGCGATCTTTTCCAAATGCAGATTCCAGGATAGCGTCTTATCAAATGAGATGCTTAGATATTGTACAGTGTCTGTAAATACAAGTTTTACACCATACCTAGTGAACGGTATCAATTGCTGAAGTGTCCAAAAAGAGGAATTACGGCAATATACTCAGTTCCCATAAACTCTGTACTTGAATGTAGGTCTGGATGGCCTATAATAGCGACACTTTATTTTTCCGAGAACCTCAAAATATTTACGCATATTCTATTCGACATCAATACAATCCGATTTCGACATTGATTATTTACAAGGAAGGATATTAAAGCATGTTTTTATATAGTGTTCACTCGAGTACGTAAAAGATCGAATCTGTTGTTTGAATATTGATACCGCAAAAAATATGTCGCAATATGCCACGATAACCAAATGTTGTTATTCACGTATGGGAAATCGTTCTTTAGACGAGTGCATCTGTGATATATAATATATCTTATTGAACATCATGTTTTGATATTTTTGTTAAATATCATTAATAAATATTTGAAAATATGAATGTGGCATACTTCCTGATTGAAGTTAGTAATTCCTTATTAATAACAAATAGGAACATTCTTCTTAAATATAACGCTATCAATATAAATGAATAATGCAGATATGCTTTTTGAAAATACCAACAGCTATACGTTTTGTTAAATAATTAGTTACGAATTAAATTGCGAGTGTAAAGAAAATATGAATAATACAATAACAAATTCCAGCTTCTTCGTAAACAATAAAATGTTATTGTGAAATTTATACGTATTTAGCAGTTTATGTTCAGCAATATACTGACTATATACTAACACATAAATGATACGCGAGATGACGAATTAATGCGTATAGTTTGTGAAAAGAAGCAATAAATATAAAATTGTGAGCAAGAAAACATGGGAGTAGTTAATTTAGTACCAGGACGCTAAACAAGTTAATATTCATTAAACACGTCCGACAAACTATAATTAGAAATAGGTGAAAAGTTAGAATTAAATAGCGCTTATGCTATTATATTTCTTCATGTAAATGGTCTCTAATATATATAAATTATGACATATACTAGCTTTCACAATCTTACATCTTCTGACTAAGGTCTGATGAAGCTGGTATGAACAAAATGCCAGATTGCAGCCTATCTCTCTATATCTTTATTTCTCAGATGTAATTTGTGTTCTTTTAAATCTTGTTTGAATGGATTTCTTAAGGCCGTTTTACACCTAGCTATTTATTGCGCAATTTATTGGCCAATTTAAAATTGTTACGTGTACAACACGTATTTAATCCGTGTTACACACGTAACAATTTTAAATTGCGGAATAAATAGCTAGGTGTAAAACGGCCTTTAATTAGTTCCACATAACAACCGCCACAAGAGTGGTGCAAAAATGCTTAATTTGATAAATTGCAGATCTGTTTGGATTACTTTGTTTTTACTTACAAATCATTTGAAAAACTGATTGCAGGTTAAAGTTTTAAAATAAGTTACTTATACCATACTACCAAAATGTGACAGAACCCAAAAGGCTCTGCGCCATTAAGCCATGGAAAAGTGCCCCTAAAGTCATCGGGCTGAAATCAAAGCAAATGAGTGCTACTGTCACACATACTGTAAATACCAAAAATTAGCTCAATCGATGCCACCCCATTCGAGATATAGCATAAGGGTGTAAACACTGATTATGGGCATTCTATAAAAAAATCAAGAACTAATTCCGTTCACCCAGTTCAAATACCAAAAATTAGCTCAATCGATGCCACCCCATTCGAGATATAGCATAAGGATGTAAACACTGATTATGGGCATTCTATAAAAAAATCAAGGACTAATTCCGTTCACCCAGTTCATAGTTATCATTATTTTCCCCTTTTTAGGGGTGGTTTTTTTTGAGTTTGGTTCAAGGTGCCAACTTGGCTTTTTGTTATATTAAGCTGTATACATTTAGGTTTATTATATATTTTTGCTGTTTTTTTTCTGTGTTGTAGAACATGTAAATAAAAAATAAAATCGCTTTGAATGATCTTAGTAAGAGCAATTTGTTACTGCTTATTTTAGGGTTAAAGTAATTGTTCATCCATCAATTTCAGGATTATCTGTATGTATGTTTCAGCCCTAGTAGTTATAAAAGTATCGAAATATAAAAAAGAAAATTATAACAACAAAATAATATTTATTTCCTTGAAAGTTAGTGTTATTTTACATATCATAAATTACTCCCATTCGCAATCATATAATTGTGCTGTAGCTATTTTTAACCTGAATGAGGTTGGAAAATACCTCATTACTGGATGAAAAGTGTTTCTCTTGGGTGAAAGTGATCACTTCCACCTCTTTTGGATGGAAAGTGACGTTTCTGTCAATAATCAAAAACGTCAAATGTCAAAGTTTATTTTTATTTCGTAATTTCTCATACAATTTCATTTGTTTCGCCGTGCGTTTGATCTTATTCTCTTTTTCCACGTTTTGGGTGTTTCGCTCTTTGAATGTATTGAATATATTACAACCACGAACTTTTGTAAATTTCTATAAAAATTATAGAAATGTTTCAATGATGCAAAAGTAAGGGAACGTCATTAGTGTTGATGTTTAATCAACCCTCTGTGCATATGACCTGAGAACAATATAAACTTACATAGGTACAGTGCCCTCCAGATCTAATGTCTCTCCCTTGCAACGACCAAATATCGATACTATTTTCCGCATAGCAAGCTCAAGTACTCCGGCTCTGCTCGCATTCGATCACATGTAGAAAAGAGCATACAGGGTTATCATTGTTGAGCGTGATGTAATTATATTTAAAAGATACATTTGCATATATTAATACGTAGGTGTTCTATTCCTTTAAAAATTGTTTTTGTCTTGGTATTCTTTCATATCTGTTTTTATTATATACATTTACTTCTCATGTATAATGTATATACTATTATATCTACACCCGCTAAATCGGGGCGGAAATTAACATATTAACAGATTATGTCGATTCACAAAGACTATCCCTGCCACGTATAGTCTTTGTGAATCGCTTTTACAAAATTATCCACTAATACAATTCAATACATCTTAAATAGCAGAACGACAAATAAAAAAAGCATTTGGCTGCTTAAAATATATATAGAACTGTTAATAATTAACACCATCGTATTAAAACTATGGCAATATTTAACAGGTTAACATTCAGAACTGAAAAAAAGGATAAAAGAGAAACAAGGATAAAGTAAATAATAATAATGTTGATAAGGGAAGCATCGGATTAGTAATCTGTGATCAAGTTCTTAAAAAGCATAATATAAAATTATTATTTAATATAATTTTATTTCATACAAACTTAACTGAGACAAATGATTTCTAAACCGAAGGTAAATACACTCCTCGCCAAATTTAACGCAAAATTCTCGTTTTACACATTATAAATAACTTTTTGGAATGCAATTTTGTTTTTGAAAATGCTTTAGATTTAGGTAAAAAAAACTGATGCAAAATAAAATTTTTATTAACTATGCAAATGATGACAAAATAAACAACAATTTCACAAAAACTAAACTTTAAGAGCGAGTATTTCCCCCTCTTGAGTGAATAACAGCTTTACAACGATCCCTCATACTGGCAACTAACGTTCTCACTTGATCTTGATCAATTTGTTCCCAAATTGCACTAGTTTCAGAAACAGATCATTTAATGTGTTTGGAGGGTTCGGTACTTGTCTTAGCCGCCTTCCCATAGCATCCCACATGTGCTCAATTGGATTGAGATCGGGACTTCTGGGAGACCAAATCATAGTGGGATTTTTGCACAATTCCTGCAATATGGGGCCGCGAGCGTTATCATGCATAAGCATGAAATTTTCTCCAATAAACTGTGCAAATGGCACAACATAATCTTCTAAGATGTCTGTAATGTATCTTTCTCCGGTAAGCTGCCCTCTTCCTATCCGTACTAACGCCGTGCGGGCCTCCAAAGTGATCCCACACCATCACCGACCCACCGTCATAACTCACAGTTTGAACAATGTTACACTAAGCGTATCGTTCCTCCGGCCTTCTGTATACTCTATTCCGCCTGTCATCGGAGAAAAGACAATATCTGGATTCATCTGTGAATAATATTCTAGACTAGACCAATCTTCCATGTTTCAGTTAATGTTTTCCCGAGCAAAGTTAAGTCGTTGCCTTCTGTGCTCTACCGTAGGTAACGGATCTGGTGCTGCGCTTCTAGCCTTAAATCGCTTTCTGCGAGTCTCTACGTACCGTATTTTGCTAATCCTGACGTGGTAACGCTCCAAAAATTCATTTTGAACCAAGGTACTAGTCACAAATCGTTGCCGAAGGGTACGCATTCGTAGAAACGGTCTTGATCAGGGGTTGTAACTCTTGCAAGACCCTGACCTGGTCTTCTTCGTTAACTTCAGTTGCACAAATCGTCTTAAGACCCTAGAAATGGTTAACTGATTTACATCAAATCGTTCGGCCAATTCAGCTGAGTGTAACCTTCTTCGCGTAGAGTAACGATTCTTATGCAATCAGCTTCATTTAAATTTCGATTTTCTAATCGCTGTAGGTGCATTTTCCACAAAAATACTCAATACAATGCCACAAGGTGTTGTCATACGAACTCACATCAAATTTATGAGATTGAAATAAACCACTTTTATCGCGTTCTAGGACTCTTGGCAAAAAGAAGCAAAAAAAAACATCGCCGTTTTTACAATTTCTTAGATAAAACAACGGCAAAAAGCAAGAGATAAAAATATATGAGACCAAGACATTTAAAAAAATTAAAAGCTATTTCTTTTTAAAAACCTTTTAAAATTATGCATTAAATTTGGCGAGCAGTGTATACAGGGTCGCTAAAAAGTATGGATACAGTTAAATATTTTCAGAACGGTTTGGCAGAGCTCGTTGAAATTTGGCATACAGTTAGAAGTGTTAAATTTTATCATCTGAGATTTCTTTCTATTTTCTACCATCATTTATTTTGAAAATACAAGGCTAACTTGATTTTTTTTAAATGGCACGGGTGGTCAAATTTGATATTTTTAAAAACAGCACAGTCAGTAATGTAACACATGCCCACCTTTATTTTTATTAAAAAGCAAGAAAAAATTAAATTCAAAAATTTAATTCTGGAAAAATAAAACTAAGTTAGCTTTGAAAATGCTGTTATTGACGCTGTGTCACTCGCATATTCGCCAAAAATTAAACTTGTGTGCAATAATTTGTTTAGCAATGGTACATTTAAGCGAAACTGAGCGTATAGAAATTCTCATGATGGTTGGTTATGGCGACAGAAAACGAAGTTGTGCTCAAGTAGTGACTCTTTTTAATGAAATTCATCCAAATCGGGAACCGATCTCCATGACGACGGTTTCAAAAACCTGACAAAGATTTAAAAAAACCTGGTAGCGTTAAAGACCGTGCAAGACCTGGGCGACCTCGAATTATTACCAACGAAGAAAATTCTTTAAATGTTATGTTGGATATGGTAGAAAATCCAAAAAATTCAGTACAACAGTTGGCGTTGAACCACAACATGAGTAGAGGATCCATATAAAAAATAATGAAACGCGAAAAATATCATCCTTATAAAATTCACTTGCTACAAGAATTAAGTGACGACGATTTTGACCGCAGAACCGAATTTTGCGAAACTATGATGCACAGAATACATCAGGATGGTACTTTCTTAATCGAGTCCTCTTCTCTGATGAGTCAACTTTTGTCTAAAGGATATGTTAACCGCCATAACTGTCGATATTGGTCTGACAAAAAATCCGCATTGGATGGAGCAGGTTTATACGCAGCATCGACAGAAATTAATGTTTGGTGTGGCATTATTGGTCGGAATATCGTAGGTCCTTTTTTCATTAACGGCAATTTAACGTCTGAAAGATATTTACAACTTTTACAACAACACATTGTTCCACGACTTAGGGAAATATTTCCAAACCACGGCAATCGAAATTGTATCCCAACAGAACCATATGGTTTCAACAAGACGGAGCACCGCCGCATTTTGGTCGTCAAGTGCGCGAATATTTGGATGAAAAATTTCCCGGTAGATGGATAGGGCGAAGGGAGGCTATTGAATGGCCAGCTAGGTCTCCTGATCTGACCCACTTGATTTTTTCCTGTGGGCTCATGTAAAAAATCGAGTGTATGTCAACAGACCATTACAAATCGAAGACCTACAAGAACGTATAAGAAACGAAATTGCCAGTATTTCTCCAAATATTTTGATTGATTCTTTGCAAAATTTTGCTCAACGTGTTCATTATTGCCAGGAGGTAAATGGAAATCATTTCGAACATCTTTTGTAACATAAAAATTATGTAATTTCTTGTTTGAGCTTCTTTTTATTAAAATCTGTTCTGTTTCAGTTAAATGTGTTATTTTTACAATTATTATTAACTATTATTATTTATTTTTTGCTCAAACTTCACGCAGCAAAGAAGTAACGATAGATAAAGACAACATTTCCAAGGCTAACAAAATTTTTCATTTTTCAAAATTTTACTAGTTCGAAATTTTTTTTTTAAAGTTTCGATTAAAATAAGATATGGATGTGTTACATCACAGAACGCAGAAAAAAATTCTCTTTTCAAAAATATTAAATTTGACCCTTCGTGACATTTAAAAAAAATCAAGTTAGCCTTGTATCCTCAGAACAAATGAAGATAGAAATTTGAAGAACATCTTAGACGATAGAATTTAAATACTTTTAACCATGTACCAAATTTCAACAAGTTTTGTTTAATAGTTTTCATAATATCTAACTGTATCCATACTTTTTGGCGACCCTGTATAATATAATATAATATTCATATCTGCCACCTGCGAATCCGAAATAGCCGAAGCGCACGGCTTAGAGCGTGTGGTAGGAAGTATAGATACATGGTCGTAAGGAGGAGACATTGGGAAAGAAGCGCACTGTACATAGGATATACCTAGAACTAAAATATATTTTCTTTTTCCCATTAGTGTGTACAACGCGAAGAAATCGTCCGGGTGGTAAAGTCCTCGTTCCAACTCAACCCCACCATGGACAACAACACCTTCAAGTGGGCGTGTCCGGCCATCTTATATAGCATGGTATCCGAGAACTGCGCCCACGATAGTCAGAATCACTTCCCGTCCGCGCACCTCGAAGAACATAGCGAGGAAGACGACGCCTATTGGACCATGATGTGGTGGTATTCAAACGGCGTGGTGCTACTGATAAGCGTCTGCGGTGTCTTGGGCCTGGCGGTCGTGCCATAATGCAAAAGCGCTTCTACGAGCAACTGTTGCAATTCCTGGTCGCCCTCGCTGTCGGCACCTTAGCCGGCGACGCTCTACTGCACCTGCTACCGCACGCCATGACCCCTAGCGGCCGACACGAAGGTCACGATCACCATCACAATCACGAGATCAATATGTGGAAGGGGTGCGTCGCGATGTTAGGTCTGGTGTTCTTCTTCTTCATGGAGCGGATGATCACGATCGCGGCCAAGTGGAGGAAAACCATGCAATTAAAAGACAAAGTAATAATAAGTTCGATGAGGGCATCGGGGATCGATTAAAAATTATTTTCTCTTCTAGTTACCCAAAAGACTGAAAGTTATGAATAAGGAAGGGAGTACGCAGTTAACTAACGCTAGTGAGAAGCAATGCAAGCACAAATATAGTTCGTTTCCTTATTGTTACGACGAGATAAAAATGGTGGATGCGCCGAGTAAGTATTAATTCCAAGATTTTATTGCTTATTCACTTATTTACATGTATTTTTGCTAATAATTTAACTTGGTTTTCGAAGTTGTCAATTCATAAATTTTAACCTTTCTGTGTGTTATTTAGTTGCTTTAATTACGACATTAGTAGATTTTTCTTATATTATAATGAACATACGTGAGATAAGAGATAATCTATTGATGTACATCACTTTTAACATATAAGTTTACGCTTAGGATGAAAAACCAAACGCAATTAAAAAATAATATCGCAGAACAATATATGTACTGGTTCTGATTTTATCAAGGTGTAAACGAGATTATCTTCCTCTGGCAGCAAATCAAATCGATAATTTTCCGCTGTTTTACTTTTAAACAATCGTGTGTTCTATTTTTTTAAGAATTCTAAGTATAATTACTAGTTATGTGCAAATAAGAAGTCGCACACGAACTAAATCTAGCAACACAGTACAAAGGAATATTTATAGTAGGCTTATCACGTTCTTATTACATAAAGTCTGTTTGTTGGGTTTATATTTTCTGCACTGGCTTGTAAGTAAACAGTATGGAAGATTCCCTCATTAGATATGTGAAAAAGATCAAACATGTACCAGTGTAATAGATCCAACTTCAAACCTATTGATAAATTGAAAGTTCATTCTAATGGAGAATTTTCACATGGTGCAAAGTAATATTTTTGGAACATATTCGATCTAGTCCCACCCCTTTCCCGTCTATAAACATATTCTAGCCAATAAAATTTAAATGTATGTGGTGGACTCTTGTCCAGGTCCCTCTTAAGCGGCAACATTCAAATTTCCCGCAGTTATTGTAACACAAAATCGTAGACCACTGCATACATCAAGCTGAAGTTACTAAAAATCACGACCTACTTAATAATTTTAACAGTTTGCTGTTATACGGCTTGTCGAATCATTTAAATTTACATTGGATTTAATGTTACACCAGATTCTGCTAAGTAGTGACACCTGAGACAAAGACTCATGTTCTCAAAGACATTTGAGAACATGAGAAGTATTTTATTGTATAGTGTAGTAATAAGAGGCATAGCTGATGACAACCTGGTTTATACCAAAGTTAAATAGTACAAAGCCATTAAACCAAATAACTATGTATTACAAAAAAAGGTGATGAATGAAAATCTGGTCAAAATCTCACAACCTCTTTTGATGAATAATGGAAGACTGGCGATAAGTTTCAGGCGGTTGAACCACCCATCCTCAGGCCGAAGCTAGAAGCCAAAATAAGGGAAATTTAAAAATACTTAATATATGTGTTAAAGAAATTCAACTGAATTTAATAGATTATAAGTTAAATTTTGAAATTAAAAAATAATGGGAATTAGAAAGAAAAACTATACTTACTGTAAATAAAACAAAAGGATGAAGCCAAACTATAATAAAATTGGCTAAAATACTAAGTAAAAATTAAGATGAAATTATGGAAGTAAGATAAAATTGTGAACGTATGAAAACATTAAGATATTAAAATTAACTGGATGAGACAATATACTAAATTATAACAAATAAAGTAAGTAAATTTTCTTTATCTTTTTTTTTTTAATTAAAAGTAAGAACAAGCAGGGACATCTATTGGATAGAAGTTACAAACACTGTGCTGGCCAGTATTCCATCATTAATAAAAAGAGTTTGTGAGATTTGAACTTGATTTTCATGCATCACCTTTCTTTGTAATCATGTAATCACACAGAGTCACCTGGAAGAATTAACTGATACTCAAGCAGTTTTGTCAATTTTTGCATAATTAATACAGCGAAAATTGAAAAGTACTATTTCATGTTGTTGTTGCAAGGGACTGCATCTAATAGTAATAAATAAAATTTTACAAACATTTTCTACCTAAACCACAAACATTACTTTTATTGAAAATTATTATATTTTTGTTTTGTTTTCTGCATTATTATTGCGTTATTGTTTAAATGTGTTTGCTTAATAAGAGTTCTAATCATAAGCATTGATTATTTATTTCTACTGAGTTTTGTAATTTCGAAACCTACCTAAATACCTTCGGTGCGTGCAATAACATTGTGAGGGCTTAGGTGCGTAATGTTATCAGGTTTGGCGTAAGAACTTCTACTTTAATACAGAAAACAAAAAATATAATTTTTAATAACGTAATGTTTGGTAAGTGGTTTAGAATGAAAATGTTTCTAAAATTTTATTTATTGCTAGTAGATACAGTGCCTTGCAACTACAACTGTTATACCGAAATCATACTTTTCAGTTTTCGCTGTGTCAATTATACAAAAATTGACAGAACTGTTTGAGAATCAATCAAATTTAGAAATACTACTGCAGTTGAGCTGCTAACAACGAAAAAAAAAAAAAAATGGAAGTATGTAATTCAACGAAATAATATCTGGAAAAAACCCTCATTTTTTTTATATGTTTACAAAAGTTTGCATACAGCCTCAGAATTGAATTCTAAGCAACTTTCTCTAACCTCACTTTTCGCAGATCCATGGCATATTTTTTAAATTTACCGCCATACTAGCTGCCACTTGACGTGTGTCAAAATAGATTTTGTGGTTTCTAGACATGCACAACCTACCCCTCTAAAAAGTTTTATTATATTTTAATAATAAAAAAAAATCCCATCTGTTGCAATATTTATGCTGATCACTGTATATGAAAAAACATTCAAAAAACTTATTGAATAGGAAAGCGGAATCCCTACAGCAATCCAGTTTGATCTATTTATGAGAATAGACAAGAAAGGTTTTTCACATTAGTCGCTAATTCTTTCTTATTTTTACGGAATTCATCCGGTCTTGGGTTGATAATGGGAATCCACTTGTTCCCGAGACAATTGTCCTGAATTTATCAAATCTGATGTAGTGCAGAGTGATCGGCTATGCTGTGTACTGATTGATTTGAAAATGCAAAATGAATTTAAAAAATAAAAAATTAAATCAGCTAGCTCAACGGATAAAAGGGCGCAAAAGAACAATAAATCTCAGAGTTACCCTCGGGAATCAAAACTTGAATCCAACCGCGAAAAGTAAATTGTGGGTGAAAGAAATCTGACTTTCTTAATTACCCAAAAATTGAAAAGATTTTATTAAAAATAAAAGAACAGATTTTTGAATGACATTAATAAACAAACAAGAATTTAATTATATAAAAAAATCAAGTCAATTACAATTTGCAGAAAAAAAAAACCGTGGACAGAGGGTCCTGGCTTAAATCAAAAACTGCCCTTGATTCTAAATCACAATAGGACAATGCTAAATCCTATATCAAAGCAAAAAGATTAATTAGTTCAGGAAAATAATTCTTTTTCACGAAAATCCACGTGGTTTCAAATTAAAATAAAATAAATTCGTGGAACACTAAAAATTTGCAAAAATGAGAACTAAAGGCAAGCACAATACTTCTATTCACCCAAACCGAGGTGATAAAAAATAATGGTTTCAAATTAAAATAAAATAAATTCGTGGAACACTAAAAATTTGCAAAAAATGAGAACCAAAAGCAAGCACAATGCTTCTATTCACCCAAACCGAGGTGATAAATAATTAAAAACGAAAAATTAAACTCTTAAAATTATAATGAGGGAATTAAAACTAAAATATATTTTCCTGCACGAAATAATGAATGATCTTATATCTAAAATGTGTACACAACAATATAATAACAATTATTATTAAGCGAGTTCCTTGATGGACGAAATAAAACAATAAACGCGAATTCAAATCTCAAAATCAAATGAAATAACAAAGTGGCGGCAAAGATTTAAAAATTACGTCTACTTACACCGACATCTACCAAAGAACTGCGATGACAAGGTTAAACAGACGTATACATGTAAACAGCTGCGCACAAATCATCGAAGAAAACTACTAGAAAAGACATGAACTATACAAGCGAACGCTATACTTATTAATAAATGAAATTAATTTAAAACAACTGAACACATAACTAAATAAATCATACAATCAATTCATTAACTAAAATTATACAAAAATAACATCTGTGACAATTCTCCCGAAACATTGACAAAGGCTGATCGGAGTAAACATGACAAAATCTATGCAACTTAAAAAAACTCGGGAAAACAAGGTGTCCGTCCACAGCAGTATATTATTCAAGTACAGTTCTTATGATATCTTTTGATGTTCTCGTACTTCTACATGCGTATAATAAACGATTTATCACTGTAACGGAACGGGTTTTCTTGTCTGGAAACTTTTGGGGTTGGCCAGCCCAAATGCAAATAAGACAAGCCAAAATTCCGTCTCGTAGACAACCCCTCCTGCTCTTTTGACCGGCGAGCCACTGCTGGGAAACAAACTTTTTGTTCGGTAGCGAATGGTTTTAGTAATTTTAGCCAAAGATGTTTCCCAACTGTGTTTTCCACCGTCAGTCGAAGCAGGGCCGTTAGTTAGCCTAATGATTGTCGACTTACCCTTCTCGTCGGCTTTCTCTTACCGATGATAACTTCCTCTCCAACCCCTTTCTAAGGGTTCAAACTGAACTTCTTTTAAAATGACGAAATAATGGAACAACTTATATTTTTTTAACAATTATATATTGAATATTTTAAGACATTAAATAAAAAACTCACAAACTACACAATTAAATAAATTAACAAGTGAACAAAAATGAACAAAACACAATTTTGTTTTAACGAATTTTTGTGTCAATTAAGTTAAGCTAACAATCTACGAATTTAATAAAGTATCAAGCAAATGACAAAACAAAACACAACTATTTAGATGATTTTTTTAGGCTTTTCTTAACAATGTTGATTAACTTAGATTCTAGTAATTCTTACTTCCAAACTATTTATTAAGGGAGAGAGAGAGAGAGAGAGCGAACGAGTTACGGTTTTCACGTAATTGCTTTGGTTAGTTTTAAGCAGAGATTTTAAACACCTTACCAGCCGATGTGGGAAAAATAATTCTTCTCGTAATCCAAATTTTTAGGCACAAAACTTTGCACAACACTCACAATCTTTTTAAGCCAAGAAAAGGGGGTAATTTTCATGAATTTTATCACAGAACAAAACACCTCTCGAGAAAAGCTTATGCTTCCTGTTCTCGAATTTTAAGCGTATTTTGATTGCAAAAGCTAAGATGAGAAGTTTTAATTTTAGGATTTGGAAACGCCCGATGCGAAATTAGAGACGCGTGCTTTTACTTTAGCTATAACGAAGACCACGAAATTAATTAATTGTGAACCGCAATGTTAAGGGTTTTTATAAACTTTGATTGTGACGTCAATTCGCACCGATAACTAGTTTCGCTTCTCTTTACAGGAGGGCGCAAGTATGACCGAAGGCGTTATTTTTCTGACTTTCAGACGTCCTATTTGAGTGGACCGTGGAAATTGCTGATCGGCGTTTTGTAACATATAATAGACAAAGTAGTAGATAAAATACAAAGTAATACCATATTATCTCAACTACGCGACACTTTAAACAAAAATAGATTATTATTTCCTGTTAAGGTAGACGCTACTCAGCAAATGCCACGGCACCTATCAACTACGTATTAATAAAATGAATTTAAATTCTCGCATTATACAGGATGGAATTTCGAATTCTTACATCACCCTTAACACGTACTTTTTCAGACGAGGACCACGTTTTCCGATTAGCCGGTGGTACGGACAGCGTAGAGACGCGCAACAACACCCAAACGACCACCCTAGACGACCTCGCCAGCAATTCCGACATCCACTCGTACAAGAACGCCAACATATTGCACGCCGACGACCTAGAGGCGAACCAGAACTTGACCGAGTGCCCGAACGACATCACCAGCGTCACCTGCACGGGCAAGAACAAAATGCTAGACCTGGACGGTAAAGAAGACAGCGACAGCGTAGAATACACCGTCATCTTGCGAGAGCACGAGAACGGCCACCACGGACACACGCACGCCCACGGCCACGTGCACGCCGCCCCCAAGACGATGTTCTCCGTGGCGTGGATGGTGATCATGGGCGACGGGTTGCATAACTTCACCGACGGCATGGCTATCGGAGCGGCGTTCTCGAATAGTTTGGCGGGCGGATTATCCACGGCGCTGGCGGTGTTCTGTCACGAACTGCCGCACGAATTGGGCGATTTCGCTATGCTCTTGAAGGCGGGGATGACGGCCAAACAGGCGCTCTTCTACAATCTGATATCGAGCGTCTTGTGCTTCCTGGGGAATTGGGTGGGTTTGCGATTGGGTAACATCGAGTACGCGAGTTCATGGGTGTTCGCCGCAGCGGCCGGCATGTTTCTTTACATCGCCCTGGTCGACATGATACCGGAATTGAGTTCAGATCATGACGGGGAGGGTACTCTGTTTAAGTGCTGTTTACATTTATCCGGGTTACTGTTGGGTTTCGGGATCATGACAGTTATAGCGCTGTACGAACATGATTTAGAGACGGTTTTCCTTCAAGACTAGATAATTGGCAGCGATTAGTGAAATAATAATTTTCCTATTCCACAAAAAAATGTACTTTATTCTTTAGCGAAAGAACTGCGGCGACATCTATCTCGAAAGGGACGAACTATACGTCGGAATGAACGGGACTAATTCTTTTTTTTTTTTTGGTTCTAATAAGGGTTCCTCATCGTAAGCGTCAGTTCCTCGTTTCCCACTAGTAAGAATTTATTCCCTAGAGCATTTTTCTTTTTTTTTGTATTTAAGAATTTTAAAAATAATTCGCTAGTAGATAATAGGCTTCCATTTTATTAGTAACTTATAAATTTTTCACACAACATCGAAACCGGGACTATTTTTGCATCTTTCCCTTCTTTTGTAAATAAAATGGAACTGCTGTTTATTTTTTTTCCTTTACATACACGTTTATGTGTGAATATCCTATATTTTAAACTTGAACTATATTAGTTCTATTTCTAATTTTTTCAACGATAAAAGAAAATCTTGATTTTTTCTTCACCATGAAACTAATTGGTTTGAAGATGTTTTTTAATACGATAATACAAAATATGTCTACGAAATTTACTATTAGCGCTACTATAGCTCAAAGTAAACTACAGTAAATATCTTTTTTTTTTTAGCATGGCGCAATTTCGTAGTATTAAAAAAGCTACTTATTACGGCATTTAAGCAATCCCACAACCAGACATAAAATGTCATAAAAGTGACTAATCATATTTTTTTTTATACTCGAATATTGAAGTTAGTACAAACATATACTTGGAAAACATTTAAAAATGTGCATATATTAATCTTTTACCCGCAATTGCTGCGTAAATGATACAAGTTTTTTTTTTTTTTATTTCACTTTTATTATTAACTAAAATGAATTTATATATTTATGTTTTTCGGTGATTTAAAGTAAATGTAAGTAAATTTTTACAATATTTAAATAATAATAAAGAAATGCAGTCGTCTTTTTTTGTTCTGATGAATGTCGAAATGAGACAGAAAAAATTGAAAAATTTATTAAAAATTCTTTTAAATTTATTTACATTCGGCAAATAAAAAGTTAATCTTTTACAAAATGAGTTTTGAATTCCTTTACGAAACACAAGGTAAGTGTGCCAATATTGATTATTTAATTATTATTTCTGATATTGAAAAAATAATAAAAATATTTCGTCAAAAAATAAATTAAATTTGAAGCAAATTACGCTTTCATATAATTTTTTTTACTTCGATATGTAATTATTTTATGAAAGTTTAAAAATTAAATCAACAGGAGCTTAATATAGATAATATAAAGATCTATCTTGATCATAAATCTCCGCATTTTTAACACTATGTTGGCACCTTTTGTATTAATGATTCAAGGTTAATTTAATTTTGTGCCTTCTTCCTTTTTCTCGCAAGATATTTAGTGTTTTTAGCCACTCAACATTCTTTACGTTTGCATTTTTTGCTAGGTAGAAGTTATTATCATGTAATTTGGTTATGGCGAATGATCTCAATTTTGTTACTACTTTGCTCTGCAAACTTAATTTTTCTCGATATTCTGTGTCATATTACAATTCCTATTATCCCCAATCAGTTATGTATTTAGTTTCTTCCTTTATGATTGTTCTTATTCTTTACAGATCTTTTTATTTGTAACACCCCAGATAGGAGAGTGACGTTTATGACGTTAATATGACGTCATATCTACGTCCATTAAACGTCATTTTACGCCACTGAGGTCCTAGGCAGCAGAGTGATGTTTTTACTATCTGGCACTCCCATCAATAATTTGTTTCACTTTTTTGTTCTCTGTGAAAGTACTTTTAATAATAAATATCTTCCTAAATCTCATATTTGCACTACTACTAGTACTATATATCACCTATTTTTCCTCTTAAAATTAGGCTGAATGATGTTTTAAAGTACATGATTTTCTGTGTCATTATTCTTTAAAGTTTGTTTACCAAATACTGAATCAAAATATCGTTTTTACATGTCTTTAGGTATAAATATAAAAATACAGTCTTTCAAGATAAAAACTTTACTTAATTGATCGCCCTAAATTGCAAATTCTCGAGTTACTAATTCTTTACAGTTATCTTATTAACTTTCATTTTAAAATGCGGTCAAATAGGCAACTCATCTGCGATTACTTTTACCTTCAAATCCATTTCGGAGTTAGGTTCTTAGTATATTAGCGTTTCTGGATGTATGCAGTAACTACTGGAATACTTTGCAGGGTAGTCTCATGATACTGAAACAACCTTGGAAAAGGAAATCATGGCTGTTTTGTGTTAGAGCCGTTTTACACGTACGAGAACTTTTACATAAAACATACCAAAAATTACCTCGAAAATTTTGGTGAGAATTTTCGTAAGAATTTTTGTCGCGATACTTTCGGATCGTTTTACACAGGAATAAATTTTAACCGGAATTTTCACGATATTTGTCGTTATAAGTTGGCGCATTTGTTAAATTAAATTGTTTTTTGATTATGGTTATCATAGAAATTCTAAATAAATAGCAGTTAACCAATAAACCAGCAAAATATGGATCTTAATTGTTTAGATTTAGGTTACAACTTACAAGTGCAAATGGAAGTAACCTTATTCCTGCGTAAAACGACCTGAAAGTGTCGTGACAAAAATTCTTACGAAAATTCTCACCAAAATTTTCGAGATAATTTTTGGTATGATTTATGTAAAAATTCTCGTACGTGTAAAACGGCTCTTAGTTATTCTACTATTTATCATGTCTTTTATCATATGGCAAGGAGTGGTTTTTCTACTTTATTTGTGGCAACTAAATAGCTACGTTAATAATATTCCTATAGCAATTTTTTTTATTTTTTAACCAAAATAACTAGTTTCATAAGCTTTACATAAAAATACTAACGGAAATTTATTTATTCCATAAACAGATTTCTCACATTAGTGGTAATAAATAAAAATATTAAAAAAATATTCATAAAATCACTTTGACCAAATTTATATTTTATTTAGCGTAATTATATAAGGGCTGTTCGAACATGCAGTTCGTGATCACGTGAACCAATCAACCAACCAACAGATTGGACTTCTCACGAACTGGAATGCGTTATCTGATTGGTTCACATGACCGTGAACTGTTCGCGAACTACATGTTCGAACAAACCTATTTAGTAATTTTTATTTTGGCAACTCCTTGCAAGAAATCCGAACTCCAACTGAACTTTTCATTAAAACAAGCCACAAACCCAAAAAAAAACTTGAATTTTATTGGCTATTACAAATTTCAACCTTAAAATGCGAGTATAGTTGTCACTACCCGTGTTTCAATCCTACATATGTGAAGATCATAAATATTCAACCACTATAGTGGATTTGAAAACACTACTTAAGCGAGTGTGAATCAAATTTTTAGTACTTATTATTGCAATGCATTTACACGCACATTTCATACGATTTTTGTAAAATAACTTCTTGTATTTATAATTTTTCTTTTATTTACAAAGGAAGGAAATATGCAAAAAACTGGATATACACTACTTTGCAAACGATGAGTTTCGTATTTTCCATCATAATTGTATCATTTCTGCGTAGATATTTAGCTTGAATATCATTCTATTTTTATATCGTAAAGAGTTTTATATATATAATATACAAATTTGTATCTGTGTATGTTCTTGGTACACATATTTTTTTTAATCTATCAAAATACGAAAACTAACTGAAGTTATCTTTCTTTTTTTTCCGAAATAACGGAATTCAATTTTACCTACGGTTATCGATATCAGATGATCAAGTCTTTTGTATATAATTTTAGGTATACACATTAAATAAAAATATATATATATATATCGTCTTTGATATTTGTACCATGATATATGAAAGTCAGTATTTTGTATTTCTATTGGTCAATAATAAATATCGCTATATTATGATATAATACATCATATAGTTGTACATATAACAGGGTGCATTTTCTGTAAGAATTTTTTGTAAGAGGAGGTTTTGTGACGTGGTACTATCTTCTAATATACCTGTAATTAGTTAAGATAAAATTATAAACACATGTATAACCCGTGTTGAACAGTAAATCTGGGATCTCATTTCTGGTGCGAAATCAATGCAGCGATGTTGATTGTTGTTAATCTATCAAATAATATTAAACCGATTAATATCGTTGCATTAATATTTCTTTTTTTTTGTTTATTTATAGCGGCTATGAATTGTTTGCTTTTCATAGAATAAATTTAGTAACTCTTTTTTTTGTTCTAAATACATTACCTTTTTTTTTTTTAATCATATACGTGCACTCTAACTGTTTGTTGCCCACACTATTTCGTTTTTCCATACGTGACTGACGTAGCAACTCTTTATTTTTAGTTGTGAAACACTTTAACAGTACTACTTTTTAATTTTTATGTTATTTTTAATTTAATAAAAAGCTTGTGTTGTAAATCCAATGTCTTTTTCTCTCATATCATATTGCCTTAAGCCGCGTCCACATTATGCCGAAAAAAGCCGAACGGCTTCCAACGGCCAATGCCGAACAACAAAAGCCGAGCAAGTTTCAAAACGTCCACATTTGTGTCGGCAATTTTCGGCATTCATTGGTTATTTATGTATTCAGGGGTATGATAGTTCACTTGATAGACTTTTGATACGTTGGCACATCACTAATCATTTTGACCAAATTTTGTTTAAATCACTCTGCCAAACTGAGTATCACTCACTCGTTGTTCGCCCGCTTTAACTTCAAACCACAAGAAGGAAGTGGTGACTGTCATTTTGAAGATTGCTTTTCATATTTAACAAGTGCTTGGGGAAGTCTTATTATATTTTGACGAATTTTTGTTAATTTTTCATTAAGATTTAAGTTTTTAAGATGTATGTAACTAAATTAACTTGAACCCCACAAAGAGTTACAAAAATTCAAAAACTGTTTCATATAGTTAATATTTATATTAATAAATATTATAATATTTATTTATAAATGCCAATTATGCTAATAGCTATGATTTAGCTCTGATTCAGATCAGAAGTATAAAATATTAATTTTAAATACGTAGGTACTTCCTTATTATCTAAATATCATGCCGTAATTTATCTAGTAGTAAAATAAATCCACCATTCGACCAACTCGTTATCTCTAATATTTGTTTTGTATCGCGGCCAATTTAACTCCTAACTCCCGTAAGCGATCGCCACTCATCAGTTAGTGGACATTCATATAAAACATGCACGGCTGTATCTACCCTACCACATTTACAATGTGAATCATTAACCCTCCCAATTCTACATACATATGATTATTAATTTTACCGCCTGATATGATAAATTTCCTAGTCCACCTGCCATTTACAATATTTCTACACAGGTGAAGATGAAACATCGTCCATGGATAATTCCAGGATGCAGTTTCAATTCGGAAATTTGCAGTACATTGCCTCCTAGTTAGTCTCGAGGAGTGTGGATGAAAGCTTGTACTAGCACTGCATCGGCAATGTAGTTACAGTGAACCAAATATTGTTTTGAAGAGATTTGTATGTGTCTCACAACTCATTATTACAAATGAAATAAATGAATTGAACCAAATAATAATAATAACTTCTGCGACGTTTTTTTTTTTAGGCACTAAAATATTTTATCGTATGGGAAGGGGAATCTAAACAAAGCATTTAAAAAAAAAGAACAAACAAAAAATTATATTCATTTGTACGGGAACTTGTACATTACATAGAAATGTAAAATATCAACACGAATATATATTACAATTTTTAATAAATTATTACAAATCCTCTGAGGTTACAGAAAACTGGGATAATGCTAAATGGTAATGATGCATGTATTTTCTTAAAAAAAAAAGATACATTATCACAATTTTTATACTTCGTATTGTCATAATATATGTATATATATGCCCCTTCTATTTCTATATACACACATATTAACAAGATGCTGTTAGAATTGACGAACTCTCTGTAGTCCAATGTAACATCGACTGTTGGCTGACCAAGGCCCAGACATATGGTATGAAAAATTCTTCCGGTTGGTCTTCTTCGACGTACTTAAACTTTAATTCAGGAAATTTCTGAAATAAACTTATTGCAAAAGCGTTGAAAAAATACTTTGCTATAAGATTACCGTTAATTTATCTTTCGGCCATTCCCGGGTACCCTGTTGTATAATCGACAGCACTTGCGTGGCGTCGACTTCATTATATTGCGCTTTCGATTGAAGGATTTGAGAAAAATAATCGATTACGACACTAATATTCTGCACGATATCTTGAAAAGCGCTGTTATTTTTAAATGGTTCGAAAACCTCTTTCTTGTACAACAACGTGTATACTAGATTAGGATTGTTGTTCAATTGATTCGTCAGGCAAGAATTGAAGATCTCCAAAACCATCCTTAAAACCTCTTCCAGTACGCTGAGGTCCTGCTCGACTTCTGCGTTCTCTATCGAGACTTTAGTTTCGGCCTTTTCGGCATTCTTGTCATTTTCGATCCTAGTGAACGAGTTTCTGGTACTTCTTGGCTAGGGTTTCGAAGAGGGAAACCAATCGTTGACTCACGTACGGATGCAAGTCGCGGAATTGAGCGGACATGTTCGCGAGAGCTGCCAAACAGTTCGTGTGGAGATATTTATCTCTCATTTTCAACATGTTGTATTGGATGGTTCTTATAACCACCAGGACAAGTAGACCGCCGAGAGATACTTCTGATAGACTTCTTTCGTTATACCAAGGAATAGCTTTTAATTTCTATTATTTTTAAATAAAGAAGAGCTAATTATATCAGATATCATAAATATATTGTACACTTAAACTGTTGAGTGAAGAAATTGTAAAGAGATGCAACCGTACATGCATTTTTGCATTCGAAAAGGGAATCGACCGCTAGGCGGCGCTGTATGTCTTACCATTTCAGTAATAAGGTCTGGGACTTCTTCCCAGATCCTCCCAGAGTAAGGTTTTTGCCATGGTTTTCCCTTACTCCGTGGCCATTGATTTTATATATGTATATTATATATAATCAGTGTCCTTGGCGAATGCTGGGAGATAACGAAAGTCGTTCCATGGGCGCATTTAATAATAACTGATAGCTGACTGATTTACAGCAGACTCGCGATTATGTGAACTAATCACATTTCATATATTTTATAATTTCTCAAAAGTAGTATTCATATGGTCGCGAGGCTACTGTATTATATTTTTGTTATTAAGAATCATGGGGAAATTATTTAGTTAGAGTAGGATCATTTCAATTGTTATGGAACCCATATAGTACTTAGAATAGGTAGCCTCGTGTAATACCTTTTCAGGTGGAGCACGGGGTTAGGATGATTTGTAATAATTTAGTTTTCATAAATAAAGTTTATGTCTTATAGGATCTGAGATTCTCGTCAGTGTCACTTAGACTTGCGGACCGGTACATTACTTATATTAAATACTGAGCTTTCATTTCCAAACTATAGTCAAATCAAGTTACTGTGTCACCTCAAGCTGCACCGTCGCTTTAAGGAGTACACTCGGAAAATTTTTTTTAGCGCGTCAGTTTTAAATGTGTGCATATAAACTACAAACCATAGAAAAAGACACCAAAACAGAACGAGACTGTACTCAGCCGTCAAACGTACAAAGTGGGGGTCAAAGGTAGTGTGCGCCAAGTATTAGGTAAATTAGTTCACATATTTTCCAACTGTCAAACTTTCTTAGTCGAACTACCTATAGCCATCCGGAATAACTTTTAAAATACCTTGAAATGAATTTAACATGGAAACAAGTTAATTTTCGATTTACAGGGGGACAAGTTTTACATATATCTGCGACCCCGTAGTTTTAACCCCTTGGAATTTTAAAGAGAAAATTAAATTTAATCTAATAACAGGCAATAAACCCATTACAAATGATATTTAAACAAGCATGTTTACAATAGAGTTGTACAATAGGGTTATAAAATTTCATGTGAGTGTTTCCTAAAGGTCTCCCACTATAGCAGGCAATAATTGATATCGTACTTGTTGTGAATTACTGTAAACCAGTTACGATACGGTTGTTCGATTGCGGTGTTTGCGAAAATAGTATTTAAAAAATACCGAAAGGGAAGCCGATAAGTGTAGAAAAGAGATGGGCTATTGTCACCTTACACGAGGAAGGACATTCTATGCGTGTGATAGCAGAAAAATTAGGAGTGACGAAGTCTACAGTCCACTAATATACTATTCGTCGCTACCGAGACACCGGAACATTCGAAGACCGGAATCGTCCAGGTCCGTCACGGATAACAACGTCAGGATTGCGGTTGATTGGGGGCGGACTTCGGGGATGCGTATGATAGCGACCTCAAACACACGGCACGGATAATGCAAAAGATTATCTCGCGTCTCAAGTAGAGGATAATGTTTTGGAAATCATGCCCTGGCCTCAGCAGAGTGTGGATTTAAACCTCAACGAATTACTGTGGGATGAGCAGAACAGGAGAGTAAGGAAAGTCTGCCCAACTTTGAAAGAGCACCTGTGGCAAGTTCTTCACGTCGAATGGTACAATATTTCCCAGGAAATTCTGACAAAATTAACAGAGCGCTTGCCACGAGTGGTCCGGGTCGTATTGAAAGCCAAAGGGGGAGACAAGAACAAAGTATAGTTATAGTGTAATATTTTAATGAGGTGTTGCTTTATTTTTTATTTCTTCTTGTTATTTGTTTATATTTTGGTTTCTAGGAATACATTTTTATTTTCTCTCAAATTTCTATCATTTTTATTTAGTTAACAGTAATTTACTAGTTGTCCTAAATTCAATGGCCCGTAGTGTACCTACTTAAATACGATACATTGCCTGATTACTAACCTCGAAGCAAACGGACTATAAAAATATACAACTTCTTACCCGGTTAATAAATACAATTGCACTGATAATTCATATATACCCAGATTAAAACCTTGGTATGCTTCATAAGCAGTAATACAGCTGAATGATTGTTCAAGGTTACTTTTGAAATTCTCCCATAGAGGGCTACACTTTCTGTGTAGGAAATGTTCTTCGTCAAAAAGAGAGAATAGAAAAGGATGCATGCAAAAAGATAGTACGATTTTTCCTATTTAGTTGCGTCTCTTTACAATTCCTTCACTCAACGCTTAAACTTACAGTTTCATGTACGCCTCGATTAAACGCATCATCTTCACTGAGAATAAGCAGGATTATGAGAGACATGTAGATATGATGTGAGTTACTGTCGGGAGCATGATATAAGGTGCGCAGAACTGGAATGACCTGAAAGATAACTTGTACTCACGTTTTTTTTTTTTTTAAGTTAATACCCATACCAATTGATCTACGTCGAGTCGACCAAGTAGGTGCGATTTAAACGATGTGTTTCGATGTAAAAGCAAGTATAAAAGTAGAGTCGCAGCGTCTCCATTGGCACGTTTACATAGAGTTATAAATAAAGCGTTATAGTCGATCTTAAATATACTAGGCGCTTTTGTCGGTGGTATAGGGTTATTATCTAAAATATACGATTTAATTTGATTAGTGAGTAACAATAAAACAAATATAAGTTTCAAAACATTTAAAAATATTGTTGACTTTGGCTCATGTTTGAATTTGTTTACATTTAGTATACATTTATACATTAAAAAAAATTGGTCAGCAAAGAGGCAAGAGTGGACAATTATAGTCTGTCCATAGATATAACGATTTGACTAGAACATTACCGGGGATTATCGGCTACCTGCTGCCACAGGAACCGAGAAAATTTGCAAATAAGGTTTTATTAGAAGGTATTAGAAGAAATTGGACTTTTCTTAAGTAGAGAATAATTATGTTTATAATTATCGGGCAGACATTTCTTTTCTGAAGTTCGAGTACTAGTGAATAAATCAATTCATTATATCTATGGGCAGACTATATCTCTAGTAGCAAAATTTAAATTTCCCACAATTATTTTTAGCAACTTTAACATAAAGACATTAAAGTAACTAGTAACCTAATATAAAATCATTGGTAATTTCGTGTTTCCATGTTGAAGTTACTAAAAATAATGGCGGGAAATTTAAATTTTGCTACTAGGGTACAGTTTTCAGACAGTTCGCATGCACAATTTAGCGTTCTAACAGCACTGTCTTTCAGCATAAATAGGAATAATTAGAAAATATTTCTGGAGTAATTCCAAGGCTATCTAATTTAATTCATTGTTACCTGGTTTATCTCTTGGTGTTTTGTTATTTAATAATAAAAGTAATTAAAAGCATTTAACTGATTTATTAAAATTGATTGAATTTAAGCCTATAGAGAAGAATATACACATGTGATTCTTTTAAGATTTGTTAAAATGCTTGAGAAAGACTAACGTTCTGTCGTCGAAACGTTGCAAATGGGAATAAAATAATCATATTTTTGTGGACCGAGTTTGCTCAAGTTCGGCCATTATCCTTCACCCTTCATTAAACTTGAATTAAAACAGTGAGCATTTAACTAATTTAATTAAAACTGATTGAATTTGCGCCTATAGAGAAGACTATACACATGAGATTCTTTCAAAATTTGTTAAAAACCTTGAGAAAGGTAAATGTTTCGCAGTTGAAACGTTGTAAATGAGAATAAAATAAACACACTTTTGACACCTGTACAACAGTCGCAAGATCGGCTAAATGGGGAAAAATGCATATAGAAACAGGAAAACATTATTCTTGTCCAGTTATTGTATAAGCAGCGTGAAAAAAAAAATATTGCCACCGTATTTAGTGCAGAAAAATATAGCAGAAACGTAAGAAGATATACAGAGGCGTATTTAAAAAAAGTTAGGTTGATCATGGTTCTTTAAAGCCGAAACGTTGTATTGTAAATTTGATTACAGAAACTGATGGCCAAGTTATTTTAAAACAAAAAATCTCAATACATTTTTTTAAAAGGCTAAAAGCTTTTGGTTTGCTTTTGTTTATCTTCGAAAGCGTTTGTATTTTTTTTTCTTTATAATTTATTTTGTTAGTCTCTAAAATAAGCAACTTCTCCCCCATTTAAGCGACTCTATATTTCCTATAGCTTCCGAGAAAGCAATGATGTGCTTATCAAAACCTCCCTGTATATGCGAAACGAGTCATTTGCGGACCAAGATTCATTAAGATATTTTGTTCAGAATTATATTGAGTACCCCAACTTTAAGTTTGGACACTTGACTGCGGAACATCCTGTATATAATCAATGATTTCTAAAAATTATAACAACTTTTTAGATATTTATAATTATTACTTTTCAACAAAACAACAACAACAACAATAGATATATACAGTGTGTCCACATTTGGATGCTCACTATCGATATATATATCGAAAAATATGTTTTTTGTTAATATGAAATTAATCGCCAGTATCTTTTTCGTTATTTTACAGTATTACTTACAATTAAAACATTTCTCAGCTTTCATTTCCCATCGGTGTTCAACTTCATAGCCTACTAATTTCATATTATAGAGATTAATTTACTTTTTTGTCAATATCTCCGCTATAAATGAAAAAAAATCAGTGATGTTATACATCGTTGAAAAGCTCTTTTTAAACTCTATTTAATTAAGTAAAAAATCAATATGGCCACCATATGAAAAACAAAAGATAGCGCTAATAACTTGAAAACAAATGACAATTGGGGATTTCTCATTACCCCAAAAAAAAGGTCTTAAAAAGTGTCTCAATAATGTAAAGCTTTAAAAGCGGTCACATCAAGGATTATCGAGTTATTGAGAAAAATTTAAATCGCTCATCTTTGGCTTTTTCCAAATATCTTACAATTTAGAAAAGTTAGGTAAATTTGAGACAATATTTCGTGGGGTTATTGAATTTTGCAAAACATTTCCCATTTAACTCTATGTCTTCTAATAATCGAGATACCAATAGTGAGCATCGAAATGTGGACACACTGTATATACATTATCTTTTTTTATATTCATTTATATGTGGCCTCTTGAAAAAAATAGTAAATAATCGTTTTTAGTCTGATGATGTACTAATCAGACAAAACTACACACTTTCTAATCAAGATTTGTTAAAAGAAGTCCCTAATTTTTATTTATTTAACATGAATTCACGGCGAGTTTTTGAAGATTTATACTTTTATTTATCAATAAACGTTTCACCATACCAACAGGAAAGTGGGAAGTGTCCAGAGCGTCATTCAGTGATTTGAATAAAACTTGACATATTTTCTAGCATATAGCAAGTGTTGTAAATGCGTAATAAACTTCTTGTTTAGGGTGTTAAATACATCCTTGAAATTTTCATTTTTTACGATTTAAGAAAGTATTTTAGTTCTTTTGGTGTATTAAACTGCCTACTAAATCACAAAAAAACCAAAAATCGTTTGAACTTTAAGGGCGTATTGAACCTCCTAAACGTGAATTTTGAACAAAAAGAAATCGGTGATTTATTCACTCGATGGATGATACAAATCCGCCAAGTTTCATTAAAAGCAGTATGTGTCGCTATCTATCTTTGGGTCGATAAAGCCTAAGCAATTGAGTGCTTCTCAGGGAAAGCTGCTGAGCTAAATTCCCTCTGTAACCATTGCCATGGTTCCCGAAAAAAAAAAATGGGTTAACATAATAGACCACAACGAGAATCGAATCCAGGACGTCTTGGAAAAGTCCAGATTTTTTAAAGATCTGTAATAGCCCTACTACTACTAATGTACAAAACAAATGTAAACATGAGCCAGGCCACCTATCATCAAGATTTGCAGTATGGCCATTTCTCTTTGTCAAAGATTAAATAACAATGTTTCATCTCGTTTTCTTTAGCAGAGAATTAAAATTGGTACAATGTTTAATAAAGCAAATGTAAGTATATTTATTATAGACATGCTATTCTTAAAAATGTTTTAAAATTATGCATATATCGTATAAAATTTATGTAAAAGCATTCTTCCGTAATATAAAAATAATGTAACTGTTTTCCTTACCTTGACTGTTTAGGCATGCGAACAAACATTGCCGATATGGATTACTTTGTGTTGTGCAATGATTGGTTAGTATTAAAATTAATAACAAGCTTTGTGTCGCCAGTGGTACTTCATGATAATCCCCAACCACAGAGCTACTAACAGTTTCATTGTCTTTTCGACTTAGAGTCAAGATTGACCAAAGTTCAGAAGCCAGACCTAACACTAAACTATGACCCTGGTTTGTACTGAAGGTAGGTGGTGCTTTCTTCTGTTCAATGAAATTCTGCAGAAGACTTTTCATGAACAATGGAGCATGTATCGATTGCCGACCTTTCATGATTAGGCGATATATGGTAGATTGGTCAGCCTTTTTATTTGTATGCAATTGTACTGATAGAAACACAATTAAACATGTTATCGCCTCTAGATGCACTGCATATGTAAATTCCTTTAGTGGTATATCGACAATAATGCCAAACAATGCTCCAATTAGAGATTCTAAACGAGAAGATTGATTTTCACACCCAACTTCTAAATGTTCTATTAGCTGTTCTTCAGTTACAGTCTCAGTTAAGTATTTTAAGATGCTTCTTATTGCAAATAGGGAATTAAATATCTGCCAACAATACACATTGCTACAAAAGAAAACACAATAATAAGTGGGGTAATGTAATTTAAAGCTATTTACTCATTCGTATTGGTAGCGCCCAACAATTCCCCACTTCTCGTTAGGAAAACCCGTATTAACGACCCAATATTTCCAGATTGCAAATTATTTGTCAGCAACTTCTGACAAAGTGGCTCGATTTTTGTGTCTAATGATAATTGATCAGTACTGAAGATAAGGTAAATTTAGTGCAAAATGAATATTTATAAGACAAGCTGTGCATACCTTGACGTTGGTGGTTTTATGTTAAACGCCAGAAATCTATTCCAAAAGGGGTCGTTCGGCGATATATTCTCTTTATCGACGAATTTTATCAAATATTCGTTCGTTGTTAAATCAACATTCCTACTAACAGAAGTGCCCATCCTGTAAAATTAACTGATGTTTCGGAGAAAACACGCGAGATTTTGAAATTACCTTCTAAATCACTGTTATCATGATTTTAATGACGAAATTTATTTTATTACAGACATGATTCCCACATAACCTGTACACGTCATTTGACACATTTCTTCGACAACAATAAACATAAAAAAAATAAAATTTTACTAACATATGAGATACCTTTAATAAATTTTTGTAGTAAAATATGAATACAAGTTTTTTATTGGTACTTACGATGTGGTTATTGTTTTTTTTTATATCGATTATGCAGCTTTATGATTAAATTACTGTAATGTGCAAATTCAAAAATTGTGAATGGCGTAAACAAATTAAGTTGGCAAAAGTGTTGAGGTTTGTAGAACTGCCAACTGAATAACTCAAAAAAGGATGCGGGAAAATCATACACTCGAAATTTTACAAGCATTTATTTGTTGTGAACTAATAATTATACAAAGTAGTATGTAGTAATAACTCTACACCACTTATATACAATTAAATATTATGTATGATCATCAGCTTTTATATGTTGGTTATTAAAGAGTTTTTAATAACTAAACACGTAGAGGCTTATTTTTTTTATAAATATATATTTTTAAATGTTACAACAAAATATATATAACAAGTAGAAATATTTTATGTATATACAATTGATTCACTTCTTTATCGATCGATAAATCGATGGAAGAAACTTAATGATTTTACCTAAATAAATGTTTTATTACAACATAGGAGATACAGCCAATTTTTTTTTTTATGTTCATTAGCAGTTTTATCCTTTTTTATAATAATAATAATAAGAAATTAAAAGCATTTTCTAAAAAGAAAAAAAAAAAACTAATAAATCTACCTTGCTGGTACTAAGAAAGCAACTACATATATGTAATATTTTCAATTAATCATTAATATAATAAAACATTTGTAACATTTTTAACCTGAGGCATTCAATGGAAAGAAAGAACTAAGTTACATAGATTTTATTATATTAATTTTAATATGTCATTTATAATGTGTTAAACGAAAAATTAGAATGGGTGTTGAATTAAATAACATTTTTCTTTGTATTAACAGTTCAAGGTAGATGCTGAGATACAGACAATAAGGTAAATGAAAAGGCGTTGAGTAATCCTTATGATTACGCGGGAATGTAAAATGAAAAAAAAAGTATACATATAACAATAAGAATAATAATTTAAAACTAATTGATTTCTCTTTTCTTTACTTTTTGCGATTATTTAAATTCGTAAAATAATAAACTGTGTAGGAGGTAAATAGTATTTAAATTGAAGAAAACGAAGCGAGAAATAATTATTTATAATGCACCTAACACACTCAGTACATATTTATATTTTTTTTGTCGATATATATTTTACAGGTCCTTTTTAGAATAATATTATCATGTGTTATGCTCATATATTGGTTTGAAGTTATTTCAAACACGTTTATATGTAATTGTATTAATAATTTCCCCACCAAGTGATATTTAAATTACCCGCAATTATTTTTAGCAACTGCAACGATTCAGGACAAAATAATTAGGATTTCTCTCATATGTTCGTGTTACATTTACTCAAAATAATTGCGGGTGATTTAAATTTTCCTTAGTGTCACCTAGCTAATAATAATAATAAGTAAAACAAATCACAAAAAAATATTTTTAGTTATAATATATAAATAGTGAGTGAACATATATACATTTTTTTACACTTTTTTTCGAATTATTTTTTTTTCTTACATAATTTTCTATACATATATAAATTTCTTTTTTGAATAATTACATTTATTGACACCCAAAAAATCATTGCCTGACTTCAGTCCTTGGGTAGTTTGTTCGCGAAACAACGTAATTATTTTTTTTGATAAACACGTACACTGCCTTAAAAGCTACAGAAAAAAATTGATATAAAAACATATTATTATTAAGTAATACTAACATAGGTAACAATTTTATTTAATTTTCCTAGTTTTTGTTTTTCGCTTCAATTTTCTTATAGAATTATTATTCTTGTCTTCTGGGGAGACCAAGTAAAACTCCAGGTAAATGAAGATAATGATAAAAGCATAGACCAGAGAGGAGAACGTAAACGAAAGCAGATACATACATTTAACATTCACAAACCGGAAATAAATAAATAAACAATACAGAATGGATAAACGATTTCGAATGTGTTAAATGATCATGTGCTCTGCTCTGATGATGATGAAGAAATAAAAAAAAAAATGTGAAAATAAACAAAAAAAAAAGTTCATAGGGCTCCCCAAGTTGGCATAATCTAGAATATCATCACGATATAGGCCGATTTGTATTGCTCCGAATTTATATCGAAACCAAAAAAACTAGATTTTCATAAATCACTTGATTGATTTAAAATTTTATCTTATATTATGCACTTTGAGAATCGTTAAGATACATATACGCGTTAATAATAACATTATATATTGTAAAAATCTTTACTCGCGCATTTTTATTGATTTTCGATTAGTATATTATTTTGCCTAACTGTAATCGTAAGTATTATGCTTTGTAATTATATCACTATATCATTAGTAATTGGAACAATTACTAAATATTTTAAAAAAATCGGTTAGTAAAAATAATAACAGATGTTACTGATTAGAGCTGTTATTGCAGTGATAAAAAAGATCATTATTGCTAAATCTCCAATCGTGTTTTACTAAATCGCGTTTCTGTAAAATAATCACGAAAGTTGTAGCGCTATGTTTTTTTAGGGTTTTTAACGTTAATTAACGATAAAGCAAATATTTGACGTATATGTCAAATTTACCGATGTGAATATAGCAACATATTGCGAAACGAATAAACAGCCTTTTATCCATTGAAATAACATCTCTCTTACTGAACCGACCTAATTATTAATACACATATTCACCCAACAATAATTAAATGTATAAAAAAAGAAGAACGTAGTTTACTCTCTTCGCGTTCCTCAATTTTCCGTTTCTCCGTTTATACAGTAACCGATGGGTGTCCGATGAGCAAACTACATACACTTATATTAAATATATATAAAAAGAAGAAATCGAACACTTAAAAAAAATTATAATAAAAAAAATTGAAAGAGAGATATATCGTGTGTGTCTTAACTACGTAGGTGCCCCTTTGTTGATATACTTAGATTCAGCCAACCTGTGCACGGACGTTTCGCCATCACCCAGTTGCGACACCTGCAAAGCACCAAACACCGTAATAATGACACCTAGATGGCGCTTCTATTACAAAAATTAAAAACTGATATAGACACATGCCAATGTTTTTTGTTAGTATACCGAATAATCATAATCTATTCTTAATTAACATAAAACTACCCCTGATCAACTGACAATTGATGAACAATTATTTTTGAAAAGTTTAAATGTTAGTTAATCTATAAGATAGATTACATTCACCCGGTATAAACATATATATACAGGATGAAATAGATTCTTTACGTAATATAAGCAATTTTCTGTGTATCAATTTGAATTTCGTTAAGCAAAAACTTCAATGTAAAAATATATAAATAATATAAAGCGATTGCTATAGCGGTAAATGTATTACCTTTTGTGCAGGGTGTTCCATCGAAGCTGGATCTTTAATTACGGTTTTATTTTTGATTTTATAACATTACTATTACAGATAGATATAACCCTAATAGCCAAATTTAAATTTCCCGCCACTTTTTTTAGTAACTTCAACGTGAAGGCATTAAAATAACTGTGAATGTAGTACAAAATAGTAGGTAATTTTATATTTGAACGTTGAAGTTACTAAGAATACTTATATAAAGCTATGTTATTTTTCTACGTAGAATTTAAAAATTGAGTAATATACAGGCTGTTCCATTTAAAATAACCAAGTAAATATACGTTTTTCTACTTTTGGAACATCTTGTACAATCAGAAACATGTTTAGGTTATGCAGCATTAAGTTCTATAAAGTTTTTGTAGGCACAATTTTTTTTCTAGAATGAAAAATAGAGCTGTAATCAAAAAACCAGTCTTTGGTGGGACAGTTTTGTATACATGCTGCTTGATTGCCGATCTCCACCATCATTTATTATTAGAGGCGGACGATAGGTTTAGATTTGGTGAAGTTGCCAAATTTAGTGCTTGTTATGATCCTGAAGAAAAAGCGAGCCTGCGACAAAAGACACTAGAGATATTCCTACAAAATGAAAAAAAAAAAACTAAGTTCCTTTAATTTTATCTCTTTTATGTGACCTTGCAGCAAAAATTAAAACCACATTATAAAGACCACTTTCCCTCTTCTACCTAATGGATTTCTCGAAATTTTCATATGAATGATTTAACAATAACATATACAGAGTGTTCAGGTCAAATATCTCGGAAACGGATAGATATTTAAATTTTGTAAAGAGCAGTTTGATGATTAATGTCTGCTAGACAATTTTAAACGGATATGTCATAAAGTTTCACACTTCCATCATGAAACATTAATCAGTGTGTGTTGCAATTCTTGCAAAATCAATTACTTTTGGAAAATGTATCTATTATAGTTGCGAAATGATAATGCTTTCCTCTGCATTTTGGCTTAATCCACTTCTTTTGATCAGATAAATTATTTGACCATAGCGCCATCTTTATTTTCACATGACTGTCAGGGCAAACTTGAGTCAACCATATTGTTAAAAACTGCTTATTTTACTTATTCAATTATCTATTTGTTCCGAGATATTTTAGCAGGCAGTTTTAAGTGTCACACCTATACAGCTCTAGTTTTTTCTCCCATTTGGAAACTACCAATGTAAACCTATTCCTTAACTCTAATATAAGCTACTCTGCATATAGGTATGCAATACATTTATTGTCACTCTGGTCATCATTGCAATCGCTTTCGTGAGTTAATGTTTAATTTACTAAAAACATGTGATAAATTTGAATTTTGTTTAGTTGGAACAATTTATTTCTACTATTTATTCCAGTAATATTTATTTACATTTTGAAAGAGGTTCGAAAGAATACGAAAATATCATCCTGTATTAGTACTTTGTGTATAAAATTCAAATAGTAAAAAAAATTGGCTATTGATATTTAAGCGAACTATTCTAGTTAATAAAAGAATTCATGCTTAAAAGTATCGATGGCCAATATGCTCGACAATTATACATTTCAAGTGGAAATTTTATTTAAAAATATTCGTTGTGATTATACCTATTGTATTTTTAATAAATGAAAATTAGTAATATTATCCCACTAAACAGAAATTCAAGTTTCCCGCAATTATTTTCAGTCACTTCAACATTGAATCGCTAAATTACCTACGATTTTGATTAACATTTTTATGCCGAAATAACTAAAATTATTTGCGGAAAATATAAATCTGGCTCAGCGGCATAAATATCAATTATATGGATCGCATATGAACGTACATACAAAATAACAAAGACATGCCATATTTAGAAGATATTCTAACAGTTTCTACAGTGATCATGCGGAATTAAATGAAGAATAGAAACAATGTATGTTGTATATATGAAATATGCATGCAACTAACAGTTTGAGAGGTCGGAATGGTGGTGATAAATGATGTGTACGTTTATAAAGTGCAGTTTTTTATTTGTTTCCACTTTGCGACAGTAATTTTTTTTTTTAATTGAAGCGAAATATTTATTTCTTATCGGTCAAAATAACGGTTAAAAATTAAATTTTTAAACCCTCCCATTGGTCAATACAAATACACAAAATATAAACCGTTAATTGTTTGACTAACGAAGTGAATGATATTTGTAATCATTTAATGTTCATGTTTCTTGATTATTAGTCGTGTGAAGGGCATCTACTACTTTTAAATCAACGTGAGAGGGTTATATTTTCCCGGAATTGTTGTGGGATAATCAAATAAGGTTAGTGTTTATTACAGCTGCTATTTAATATGTATATATAAGTACCGATTTTGTTTTCTGCACATATTTCTCACACGTAATTCTAATTCATATAACACGTTTCAACTAAAATATTATACATTTTTATTAGATGTTTGAGGTTAACCCATGTTGCAATATCTGCACAAAAACAAAATAACTGTAAATCTGCTGTGTCGAACAATAATATAATAAATTTGACGAATTGCATTATGAATCTAACGTTAAATAGTTATTTATACACTTAGTAAACACAAAGATGAAGTGTGCTTGTTGTCCTAGAGAGTATTTTTTTTATATAAAATTTTGAATGTGGTTTTCGCTGCAAATTCGTGTTTTTTTAACCTATATTATTCTAGTTTTACCGGAAATGATATTTGAAAGATTAAATAGGAAACGTGAAAGTGTACGTAATAAGTGAGTTTTTTTAAGGTTTTGCAGCACTAGTTTAAAATATAAAATTCAAAATTATCTTAACCTTCTATCACTACTAAAGTCTAGAATAGCTGTGATCAGTTGAAATGACTTTTTGAAGTAATCAAGGCTTTTCCGCTGTGGGCACTAGACATAAGGTTGGCAGCCAACTCTATTGCTACTTTTTCCTGTCTGCGTATGTTTAGCCCACTTTTTCTAAAACGTGGTAGATAAATCATAATTTTTTTATACGTTGATATAAATATTGAAATTACCGTTAAAATTCAGCACAAGATGTGCAGTATTATATACGTTTAACACAGCAGATGATAGACGCTACTTTGAGTTCAGATTGCATTTTCCTTTCCAATAACGTTCCGTATAATTGGTGCATATTAAAGAAGTTGAAGCATCTGATGCTCAAAAGATGAAGTAGCAGCAGCGGAAAAAAGTTACCTACAATAAGTGCTGCCCCTTCTTGTCTATTTTCGCTAGTAAGAGTAAATTGCAACGTAACTAGTAGACGTTCATTTGCTGAAATAACACTCAAGAATGACGTATCTTTCTTGATTCTTGGCTTAACTAAACTCAGAAGAACAAAATTATATCAGCAGAAAGTTTTTTAACCCATATCCATATTTTTTTTTATATAATAGTTGCAAAAAAAATCATTGGTTGTTATGGTTTGGAACATTCATAATTATATCCTGATTGAAAAAAAAAAAAATTTCAAATGATTTCTGTTAAAGAAAATGACAAAAAAAATGTGAAAAAAGAAAAGGGCATGTATAGGAACTAAATGCAGGCAAAGAATAGGAACACTGACATATACTAACTAAAAGTCACACATTCACCTACGGATGACACCAAAATACGATACAATTAATTAAAATGGTAAATTCTAGAGATTTATTTTATATACACATACATATACATTTCTTTTTAAGAGCTGAGACAAGAGGCACACAGCAATCGAAATTAGTAGTCGTACAATGAAAGTATAGAGTGGGGGTGTACATTTTTAAGGAAGTCCAATCCTCCAACAATCCTAACAAAGAGAATTTTCAACATCAAAGAGTGTGTTAAGGCAGTAAATTACTACATCTATTTATTTATAATATGTAGGTAATACATAACAAAAAAAATATCGTATAGTCAAACCACAGGCCCATTCACGCTGTAGGGCACGAAATATTGTGGCCAAAATGCGCGCCGTTCAAAGAGTTTCGCTTTTGGAATATATTATAATTGTCTTCACATCATCGCAGGGTTTCCAAAAACCTTAAAAGTATCGAAGTTGTGTTTTTCTTTTTAAATGGAATCCCCTGTATATTATTGCTTTTTTTTTTGAATACCCCAATCGAAAGTTTTATAATACCTAAACCTTAAGGTTTTTTGAATAACTTGAAGTTGTGAAAATTTAACATAATGTCCTTGTTTTAAATACTTAAGAAGTGTGTGAAGCAAGATTTACAGTAAAGTGCAACAATAGACCATATTTCATAATCCAATGATAAAAAACTTGCCATCTTATATAGGGTGGACAAAAATGACTGCAGACTGCTATATTCCAAAAAATAAAGTTTCCTGAACGTCGCATATTTTGGCCCAATATTTCGTGCTGTATAGCGTGAATAATCCTGTTAGTATAGGGAAAATAATAAATAATAAAATATAAACTACGCATTCTCATCAACATTATTTATATTCTTTCTTGCAGAGTGTATTTAAACTATAATAAATCAAAAATAGAGATTTTCTAAAAATAAATAATAGGTATAATAATATGCAAGATTATATATACAAACTAAATCATTCTTTTCTTTTGCGTGGACTTACAAATAGTGCAGAACTTACTCCCGCAAAAGTACAAGAATAGCAGAAATTAAAATGAAATCCTATTACGGTAGATCTGCACTAGGTGTAAAAGCTAGGTTTTTTTTTCGTATTTCACACAGGATTAATTAAAACTTATATAATGAATCAAACGTAAAAAAAATTACATCATATATCTTTTTAGTTCATTACAAGTATATCAGTCAGTTTATTTACAAATGTATTTTATTCTTTTTTTTTTGTAATATAGTCTTAAATATGTATATTATCTACAGTGGTGGTTAAAAGTAATAGGTATGCGTATTAAAGGTATCTTTTTTAATTAGGAGTTTCCCAATTTATTATGCGACTTGCCCAGTGCATGTTGGGACTGGAACTAAATTAGATTAATAATTATCATTTATCTTAGTTTTGTTTAATTCTATTAGTAAAGATTAGCACAAGTAAAGCGCTTAAATTGTTTGAGTTTTACGCCTAATAGCCTCATGGTTATAAATATAAGCATGGCTGATAATATTTGCACATTAATGTTTATTGCGAATATTTTCTGATGTGAAAAATTAATATAACCTCATAGGCATACTTGAAGACGTCGTATTTATAAACTACCAGTAGTAGATGTTGCCTAAAGATATTTTATAGGTAGATATAATACCATTATGATTTGTTTGTCTCCAACATATTTCATTTAATATATTAAAATCACGACAAACTTCTATTACTTTGTGTTTAAATGTTGAATTGAGTTCAGACACAATCATATATCTACTAATAGACTGCATCAAGGGTACATATAATATAGAAGGAGATAGGAAATAAAACGTATTTGTTACTATAGGTTCAATTATATATTATGTTTAGTAAAGTTCCACATCCTAATAGCAGATATCTGCCTAGAAGTTTGTAACTTAGTTGAGAATACATTAAAGATCTTTTTATTGCATTGATTGTAAAAATTAAGTAAATGGTTTTAGAATTATAAACAATATAGAAAAATATAATATGTACCTATTTTTTTTTTTTTGGTTATGTAGTTTACAAAATCGTTTATCAAAAAGTTAGGTATGTGAACGCGTTTATAATAGATTATTGTCAGGGCACAAGAAATGATTCTTGTCAAATTATGTTGTTTGTCCTCGAGTATTAAAAGCGAGAATGGTGAATACAAAGCCATCTTCAACTAAACAAATATCAAGATTAGGTAATTGTTTTCGTAACGCAATACAAAAAATTAATATTTTTTCTTCTAAAGTTACACATTTGAGAAATAATGTAAAATATCTTTTGGTGTGAAAACGTCCTTCAATGAAAAGTATGGCAAGGTAACATTGCGAAATGAACAACAATTTCTGTCGGCATAAGGTCAAATGGCTAAAATAAAATATAGCCATGTCATCTTAATGTTATTTTGAAAAAAGAAATATAAGTTACAACTTCATGTAACAAATAATAATTTAAAAACATATATATAATATAAAATTTTATGTGGCAGTGTTCAACACCAGTCCTAGGTTTTTTTTTCTATCATTATTAATATTAAATCTTTCCTAATATAATATAATATAAATAACACAATTCCACTTAATTAAGTATTATCTTTACCAAGATGAACTATCTCGACTAAAATAAATTAATAAATTATGTTTACACCTGTTTTTTGTCGTTTTAAAGGTCATAGAAGCGTTTATTAATATAAATGAATTGATTCGATCTCGTTGTATGTACACATACAAAATTTGTCTATTGCAGTTAAAAACAATTTTCTTTTTCCCGTTGGCTGTTTGATGATTTAGATCTATTTAAGGCATATTTTTCTTAAAAATAAATTAATAGTAATTCCATAAAATCAAAAACGAAGTATTAATTCAGATATTAGGATGAATTTTTTGGAAAGAATTGTCAGATATTTTCAGGGGATGTCAGATGCACAAACCAAATGACAGCATGTTCAGATAATAAATGTTATTTTCAAAAAAAGGTAAGTGTCATACGTTAGTATTTTCTGGTATTTTCAAATGAGAGTTGTTACATGAAAGCATTTTTAAATGACAGCTGTCAAATGATGACGTTTTTAAATGACAGATGGTAGATGTCAAACGACAACATTTTCAGATATGACTTAATGTCAAAATAGTGTACTAAAAAAATATTTTTAAAATAGCTTTAGCGCTTTAATAAAAATAGACGCATCGATTGGGTGCCTGTATAATAAGCTGACAAAAATAAATTAATAGTAATTCAATAAAATCAAAAACGCATTATCAATTCAGATATTAGGCCAGAATTTTCCGGATAGAATTGTCAAATATTTTCAAATGACAGTTGTCAGATGACGCAAACCAAATGACAGCATATTCAGATGATAAATATGTTAAAGGTAGCATTTTTAACAGGTAAGTGTCATACATTCGTATTTTCTGTCAATGATCAAATGAGAGTTGTTGCATGAAACCATTTTTAAATGACAGCTGTCAAATAATAACGGTTTTAAATGGCTGCTTAAGGGACCTTACAAGCCAGCAAGTGACCTTCGTCATCGAGATTGTATTTTTAAGTGTTGTCAGATTCATATGTATATAAAACCAAGTAATGTTAATGACACATAATACAGTAACTAAAATGACAGTGGCGACCGTATAATAGCATGGCACAATTTTGTGCTTGTACCTATAGTCACTGGATTACGCTGATTCGGAATGAGAGAAAGTAACTATAGGCATAGTTGCCCATGCATGCTAATGCAGTGCATCTGCGATCCAACGATTTGACAATTTTTCTTTTCAGATATCCTACGGAGTGATTTTAAATGATTGACGATGATTTGAATTTTCCGCTGTAGAGTTTTAGGTATTTTACATAGCAATAGCAATCAGCTGTTATCATTGTGGGCGGCTCGTTAATATTGACATATTTTTCATTAATTATTACTACAGCATCGACCGCCCCTTTGGCACGCCACTGTAACGAGACAAAAAATTTATGCAGGGGAAAAATTCAAACCATCGTTAATTATTAAAATCACACTGTATCACAAAAGCCAATCTTGCGCAGAACAAATAATTTTTACCATGAAATTACTAACATTACTCAACATTTGGAGACATTTTAGCAGAAAAATAATTTGTATATATTTGACGTTAAATATGAGACAGGTAATGACGAAGGTCGTTTGCTAGTTTGAAACACTTATATTGAAGACGCCAATTAGACTCCATGCCATGATGTTAAGCGTTGAACTCTGTTTTATAACAATGTATAAAATAATTTGTATGAAGCAAAAAAAAAAAAGAATTAATTTAGTAAAAACAAGACAAACACCAATCTCTTCTTTTGTTTTGCATACGAGTGGTTATCTACGATTACACATATTTTTGAAACAACCAAACCAGTGGCGTAACGTGACTTCGTATAAGTATATTATAAATAAAAAGTATTTAACTTATTTTTTTTTTTATTAAGTTGGCAGTAGTAATTTTTGACATTTATTACGATACCTATTACTTTTCCCCATCACACATACCACCCATACACCATGAAAACTAAAGCGTAAAAATTAAAAATTTTCCATAAACTTAGATTACTAAAACAAATCCTTATCTACAGTAGTTTATCGAAAATTTTCGTATAATTTTTGTTTGTCTCTCTAAATAACCAAATTTTAGTTACTAAAAATTAGAAAAATCTATCTAATTCTCACTACAAACGAAATTACTAAATTACTCTGGTGGTGGTGGGGGTGGGACGTCGGGCGGCGCATCTTGCGGTAGGGGAGGAGCACGACCGACAGCGGGAGGAGGCGGGGCGGATACATCCCGGTATACATCGGATAACCCGCGCCGGATACGTGAATGTAATTGTGATACATGAATTGTGGAGGGGGTACATTCAGATTCGGATGCATATACGGGGGCGGGTAATAGAAACTAGGTTGCACAGTTGGTGGTTGTGACATGCAAGCGACATTACTCGGCATCTTACTGTCGTTAAAGTGTTGCTGCTGTGGTGGGGGTGGCAATTGTGTACGCGATCTCATCTTACTGTTATTATTATTATTATTATTACTGTTATACGTGCTTACCTTATTGTATGAGCTTCTCCCGTTCTGTTTGGAATCGTTCGAACGATTATGGCTGGATTTCGCCAGTTTTGCCGGCGGACCGTCTTTAGGAGAGCTCTTGTCTCTTTCGCGCTTCTTAGTCTCTCCGGCGCCGCTGTAGTTGTTTATCACGTCTTTGGAAATCTTGATTCTTAGTGGCGCCGTCGTCGCAGGTGGGGGCGCTTCGATCGTATCGGGTTTTAAGCGATTCTTCGGTATCTTGATCTTCAAACTGTCGCCGATGATCGCAGGATCTGGCGGCTGGATCTTATCTTTGGGTATCGTGATTTTGATCGGCTGCGCCGTCGGAGCTGCCGGCTGTTTCTCCTTCTCTTTACCCTTATCCGCTTTATGCTTCTCCCGGTCTTTATCTTTATGCTTCTTCTTCTTTTCCTTATCCTCCTTGCTGCGGGTCTTGTCTTTGTGTTTGTGCTTCTCCTTATTTTTCTTTTTCCTTTCTTTATGGTGGTGATCTTTGTCCTTCTGATTGTCTTTATTATCCACTTTCTCACCAGGCGAGGTGATCGCGGGTAGATGCGAGACGACGCCGTGGCTCTCCTTCAATAAGTTGCTGATCAACGTCGGATTAGTTTCGATTCCGTTCATTATCGGTGGCTGTGGCGCCGACGATGGCTGCTGCTGGGAGGAAACAGGATTAGCGAACGGCGGGATCAGATCCGGGGGCTTCAATTCCTTCGACAGCTCTTTGGTCTGTACCGCGCTCAATTTTTCGCTCTTCGTGTCGGGAATCGGCGTTATTATATCGGGAACTTGATGGTTCACCTTGATCCCGATAGAGGGATCGCGCAGTAGATTCTCGAAACCCTCCACTTGATCGATCTTTTTCATGACGGGACGCAGCTCCGGCTCCGAACTGCTGCTCACGGTCCTGTTCCGCTTCTCCGCAGGCGGTTCCGGGGAATTAAACGGCGATATCGTAGGCGGTACGTGCGAGGCGAAGAGAGGTGGCGTCTTCTGTCTGTGGTGCGCGACGGCGGGGGGCCGGGACTTCTCCGGCGAGAACAGACTCGGCTTTTTCGCGATAACCGGCGGCTGTTGCGCGGCCGGAGCGTCCTCTTTATTATCGACTTCCGCCTTGAGTTTGTCGTCTACGGGAAGGGGCACGTAGGAATTCGTGGCGGCGCTGTGCGGTTCCGATTTGCCGGCGACGACAGACGACGAGGAATTCACTTTCGGGACGGATTTCGATTCGGTAAAAGGCGACGATTCCATTTTGCGCGAGGTAACGTTCAGCGATTTATTCAAGAACGGCGGGGCGCTGTTCAGATGCTTCTTGATCTCATTCTCGTGGTGGCGATTCGACGAAGACGATTCGTGCTTGAGGATTTTATTCGGATCCAACGACTGTCTATTATTACTACTATTATTATTATTAACACTACCACTAGAATGTCTCGGCATATCCCCGCTGCGTTGCTGTTTATTATCGATGAAACTACCGTCGGCACTGACGTTCGCTTTCAACATACTATCGCGTTTCTGCTGTTGCTGCAACTCCCTACTGCTCATCTTACTGTTAGTTTCCGTCACGTCGCGGTAATCTTTAAGTCCGATATCTCTGGTCGCTTCGCGCAGCAAGTCCCTATGCGGCACGTAACCGGAAGAAGAAGAGGTGGAGGAGGAAGAGGACAGCAACCTGCCGTGCTGTTTCATTTTGGGATCGACGAGAGGTCGATGGTGGCCGTGCGACATCGGTTGTTTGCCCTGCACCTGGCCGGAGGAGGCGTTCGGCTTGGAACTCGACGACGCCGCGTGCCTGGCCATTCGCTCCGCCTCCCTCTTATCCCTTATGTATTCCCTATCGGACGGTGGCTGGCCGCTGCCGCTGGAAGCGTTGCCATCGTACGGCGGCCGCGACGACGGCCTCTGCTTGTGGGAATCGTCCGCCGAACCTAGCAAGTTGGCCGTAACAGATTAGAACAGTGCGCGTTACGGCTATTATTGCTTTTAAAAGGGATATTGTACCTGGTTTGCTGCTGTCGTGCCGCTGTCTGTGACTCTCCTCTTTCATGTCCGGCATGATCGCCAACTTTTTTTCTGTCTCCTGAAACAATTGCACGAAATTTCTTATGAGTAAATATATCGTGTGGAAAACGATACGAGAAATGGCGTAAAGAAATTCTAAAGTCAATTTAATGCATCAAGCAACTTATTAATTCGAGAATTCGTGGATTCTAGTGTTCGGTTCATTGTACTAGTTACAGGGGTGCCATAGAACCGGTCATTTTGGACGCACGCGTGTAAATTAAAAAAAAAATAATTAATAATAATAATAGAATTTATTGACAACTACAATTCAAGCACATTGTCAAAAAGTCTATATCACCGATTGGTGTTCTTCCTATAGCCTCGCCCTTTGGGTGTTCTTCGCCCTTCCACGTGTTAATCACTTTCTAGTCGACTATGTTATCGACCATTGTTTTCATAAAAAAAAATAGATTTTGAACGAAATTGTTTAGGTACTTATAATTTTGATCTTGCTTCTGTCAGATTATTTTGATTGTAGCGCAAAGATTATTAACGGTCAGGGCCGCGAACGCGTATTCATCTATTTCGACAGACGCGGCGTGCGTTCTTTCGGGAATATTACCAGTAGATTTACGTTTGAGGAAACTTAAATTTCGTAGGGATGCGAATAAAATTGGGTTTGATGTAGCGATGGTACGACCTGCTCCTTACGCGGAGCGGGTGCACCAGCTCCGACTCCGGCTCTGACCAAGAAATCAGGTTTACAGGTCTACACAGAGGGGGCGCACTAAATACGATTTGTTTATATCAGCGTGACGTCACGATTTGTTGTGGGGTACAATCTGACTGGTAGGTACCATAAAATGCAAAGCAAATGTATCGAAGTGGGAAAACCGATATATTTGAATATTTTTAATTTATACCAATTTAGTAGTTATTTGCGGTTTGTACAATATTTTTTGAACAAATAATGCAAAAAAACATGCCAGAAGTTTCTTTACATTTTATTACAATAAGTAATCTGTGAAAATAAACGTATTTTCTCACAATTACATAGTTTGATTCGATATACGATATACAACAAACTTTAATTCAACTAACATTTATCCTATCAGATTTTAATGATACTTCTATCCGTATATATATTTCGTTTCTGAAGTGTATATTTGGTAATTAATTGTACGATTCTTTTACAAATAGTAATAAATATCAAAAACTATAAATTTGTTGTTGACAAGTCAATTAACTTTGTTATTTCAAGGGGGCGGAATGAATTAAAACAACGTTCTTCAAAAAAAGAATACAACTTCTAAAATAAAATTTCTAATTAAATTTGAAATTCGGGGTAGCAATTCGCCGCCGTATAGTAAACTTACAAATCCAGGAAATGCACCCAGCCACAATACCAGGAAAAGTTTTAAAACGATTCATTACGACCTATATGAACAGGTTAAAGTTTAGAACGAGTGCGGGTGCGGAGCGAGTGCACTGGTGCAATAGCTCCGGCTCCATCTAGTTCAATTGGTTCAATCGACTCCGATGGTGATGAGAAATAGAGCGAAAATCTCAATTGAATGACAGGCTTCCTCAAAAAAATGTCTTCCACAGGGCTCCATATTGGGGCTCTTGTTATTTCTAATATACAGTGCCCGGCAGAAAGTGAGTGCACAGCACATGGGGCATTTTTTTGGATTTGAATTTAGGAAATCTTTTTCTTACAAATTACTTCTGCATGTCTTGTAACTATAATCAACACTCATTAAATCTGCCAGAAATTTAATTATAGACGAGGGAAGGTCAAGAATATGAAACTATGCTAAGAGTAAAATATCTCAGATTTTGGGTTTAGAAGATTACTTTATATAATATATATATAATATATAATATATATAATACTTTATATTAATAAATGTTGTTTTAAATTCAACACTATATCCAAATATGAAGTTTCCCTTAATTTTAGCAAAAAAATGAGATTTAATCGTTTTTTATTCGGAATTACCCTGTATACAAAAAGTGATTGAGGTCATACAGCAGTCATATCCTATTCTGTGTATAATTTGTGAGAGAAAATCATGCATACTATATCAAATTAGTTAGTAAACGGTTTTGCACAAATAAATTAGTTTTAAATAGTAAAAAAAAAAAAATACTTGGGTATTCAGTTGGATCTTAAGTTGAGGTAGGATACACATGAGGAGTATGTGACAATTAAGCTGTTGAAAGCTATATATTTGTTGAGAAATTTAACATGGACGATATATGGAATTCTAGTATGGGTTCATGGGTCACTTCGGAATAGCTCACAGAGTCTTCGGTCTTCATAGGAGAGCGTTCGTCTGTGTACTATTCAGAAAATATATCACCAAGGACCAAAATTATATAATACTCTCTGGAATAAATACAAAAGTCTAAAGATAAGCAAATATAAAATATCATTAATTTTTTTTTATTAAATAAAGCCTTTTACTCTGTGGTATTGTATATTGATTATTTGGAGTCAATGCACCTACGGCTTTAACAAGAGCATGTTTAAAATGTTTTGTACTATTATTATTATCGAATATTAAATTATGTCCTGCCTATCTGTGTTTTCATTTTATATTTTTCATGACGTGTGACTTTGGGAGAAGTTAAGGGGTCATTGGAATAATTTTTCAGGCAGAATTGGTTACAATAAATCAGACAGTGCGTTATATTAGGCGCGAATGGAAATTTATGCCGGTAGCAGAGAATTGTAAACCCACTTATGAAACACTTTAGGAAGTAAAATTTTACTTATTTATTTATTTTTCTTATTATTAATAATAATTTAAAACCTTTAATTTATTATGGAATCCATATAATAGTTAGAAATTGAAATATTATGTCATTAACCAACAATGATGAAGGCTGATTGATAGGTTGAAAGACCTATAATATAACATTGTATAATATACACTTAAAAATGTAAGCAAGTAAATGTAACGGCATTTCAGACGAGAGGGGTAGTCCCAAGAGGTGAAGCGGATAACCCTTGAAGAATAGATATCTGTTTAAATGTGAAGTCATTATTTACTGTTGGAGAAACTCATTTTTGTTAAATTAAATAAATAACTGCTGTTTTAAAGTTTCAGAAATCGGGCAGCATTCCGAGGTATTGATATAGTGACAGCAAACAATGCTATTCAGGTAATTTGCTAAATAGCATTGTTTGCTGCTATTTATATTACACACTAATTTGTCTCTGAATCGTAAATGGTTTATTTAACATTACCTATGTACTTATTTTATATTTAGTTCAACCAACTATGTCAGGAAGTAACATATTAATTAAGTAATCAAAGGTATCTGTAAGTAGATCTGAGATTAAAACTTACAAACCTTGACATTATTATTTGCCGTGAAAAAGCAAATTTTAGGAATTATATTCTTTTAAAATAAACTAATACCTTAATGAACTTCTGTACAGATTACTCACGAGATAACATCTAATTTCCCATACCCCACCGCAAATAAAGGTATTACGATAATCCCTCTTAATAACTTTAAATTACCAATTTACTCTGCTCGGACTTTTGTTTATAAAGCCACATAAAGGTTATCCTGAAATAATACTTATCTAAAGGTTGTATTTACAGGAATTACAAATGAGAGCCGTAATTATATATAATAAAACATACCAATGAATAATAAAAACATTAGGCATAAATATAAATTTGAATTGATAGTAGAAAATGTTTGATATGTTTTCGTAAGTAAAATTCCTTTAATCCCTACAACATAGAGAGATATAGAAAGGACTGTAGCCACAATGTAAAATACCTAATTTCTACGCGCTATACGAGATTTTATTGATTCATTAATTGTTTGGGGAATTCGTAGATTCTCATTTCTTTTTAACCCAGGATACAATAAATTAAGAAAAAAAGCGGTTGCTAGCTGCTGTCAGTGTTGAATTTAGGGTGTTTTTTAAATATTTCTCGACCTTAATCAATTTTGCCAACTGCTGCTGTAACGTTTTATGTTGGATAAATAATAAAGTTGTTGCTATTTTTTTTTCCAGATTTACTTACATTTCATTTTTGTTCCTACAAAATTTAAGATGTTTCAAATAAAACGCTTTGAAAAAAAAAAGCGTTTGGTGATTAATCATAAAAAAAAATTGTTGTACCAGTGAAAACTAGTGTAAAACACTTGTCCCTAATAATCAAATTTTCCAGAGAGTTAACTACTTCAACATGCAGCATTAAATGTGTGTAGGTAGCGAATTACATTTTAGAATAGGTTAATTTTTCTTGTTTTTCATATTTTGCTTTGCTTTTAGTATAAAATTAGTAATAGATTTTTTTCTCATACTAAACTGCCCCTAAGATTTTTCACTCACACTCAGATTTTAATAACAAATTTAAATATGAGTGTATTATGTTTGATTGTGATTTGTAAAAAATAAAGACATTATTATTAAATAATCAGGCATGATAGTGGTGGTAATAAAAACTGATTCAAATCGTCTTCAAGTATCTGTATTATAATATAAGCGAAAAGTAACATGTTGCGCCAACTGATATGTATTTTTTTCATAAAAAAGACGTGATTTGTGCATTTAATTCATGTTATTAAATTTGATAGCCGTGAACATAATCTTAAAGAATGCAACCTCATTAAAACAATGATTTTTCATAGTAAATATATGAAAAACATTTCTGAACGAACTGGAATTATTGAAATTAAAAGAAAGTATTCATTTCGATCGAAAAAGTTAGTCAACTAACTAATATCTTGATGAATTAATAGCCCATTCTTATGGAGTATTTTTACACCATGTATATTTGTTTGTAAACTAATATTGTCCTTATTTATTCCATTAGTACCACCCCTTCTCTGCCTCAAATTACAATTTCCATCCAATAAAATTTAAGTGATATAGTGCGGTTTTATGCAGATGGCCGCGTAGGCCTCGGAATAAATAGAATGTTTTTTTAAGGATTAGAAATCGTTTGAGATTAGATCTAAAGGAAAAATACCAGAAATAAAACAAACTTTTAACTTATTGACTAGAATACTTAATTTAAAATGCTTAGATTTGTTTTTTTAGCAATTCCCCTGATAAAAATTTACAATTTTTAAATAAAATAGTATTCATTGCTTAGTCAATTAAATATTTAATATGCTTATTACAGTCGGTGTTTTCTTGCAGGGAGTATATTCAATTTTTTAATACGGTAACAGATATTTTTTTGTTTTATAACTCTTCTCTCGGCATGAGGCGTCATTTGAGAGTGGCAAGGTTTGCCCCTCTCCTGTGTTTTGCTTTTAATTCTTTTTAAACACTTCATTTGAATATTTGATAATTTTACAAAGTGTAAATATTGTAAATATTTATGCATGTACCAAATCTTATGAGTTACTTTCCGCAAGTTAATATATTATAAGTAGTTATGCTATTAATGAATGCCGCATTCTAAATAAAATAATATATTTCAGTGGCACGGAACAAACAACTTCAGTTTTGAGGTTCTAAGCCAATAGGCTTTCTGGATGTTATAGGGCGCGTGTGTAGTCGGCTATAAGAGTCCAAAATTGGTGTGAAAAATAATACATTAAATGGTACATCAATTAAAGATGCAAACTGATACTTACAAATGGTGAATAGCCTCCGATTGCCATTATCTTCTCTTTCAGTCTCGACGGGCACCTTTCGAATATCGTCAAAAACTCCTCAGTCAATTGTTTCAGCAAATCCGCAGTCACTGAAGGATCGACATACGAGAACCACTCCCTCTTCTCGTTAGACAGTGGTATCTCCCAGTTCGACCATTTGCAAACTAAATGGATGCAGAAACAAGCAACCACTGTCGGCTTGTATTGTAGGCACATTGTAGTGAGATGCAGGCTGAAACACGTCGTCATGTTAAAAGTCGTCCGTAGTTTCTACAAATTACGTGAATTGCAAGAGCAATAAGTTGGGAAATGAAGCAATAGCAGTTAGTTTATTAGATGAAGAAAGAGTACAAATTTGATCTTGCTGCTTAAACAATGCAGATTATTCCGAAATAAAAATTTAAATGACTTCTATTCCTAATTCCTTAGCTTCAGATGTACTCACCTATTACTAGCCATGAAATAGGACGTCTGAGCTAGATCCTTGCTCGCCCTGACGAGGTGACAACATCTAACGACGTGCGTATGCGGATGATCGATGGCAACGTCGAAACCCAGCGTTTGCAGTAAAATATTTTCGTTAAAAACTAAGTCTTGTGATTGAGCTTGGTACCTGCGTTCGCAAAACAGACATTCAAACGAACAAGTTCCGCGCATTTCGGCAACTATACCTTTCGGAGTTGATTTCCAATCTGGAATTTTCGTGCGGATTCTTGCACAGGTTCGCACACTTTATCACATTCTCCAATTTACGTGGTTGCTCCTCGACCTTAGCGGCTAGGAATATCGAAGCGGATGCTATCGAAGCCCAGGGAAAATGTGTGAACGAGTGGAAAACGTAGAACCTGTGCATGTATACGATTGCGGTGTTGATGCATAACTGCGACCTGTATGACTAGTTAAGGAAAAGCTTTCGATTTGTTTGTGGTTTTTTTGTTAGTAAAATATTTATAGATGTTTGAGGCATGCTATAATTAATAAAACATACATTGGTTTTTGTCTAAATTGATCATACTTCATATACGCGTAGTTATTTGAATTTCTATAATACAAATAAATGATTGGATATGTGTTATTTGAAGAAATTGAAGAAAGAATATCCGAGCATTCGAGAAATATATTCTGCAGAAGCAAAGCAAAACAATTGGCCAAACTAACAGAGATAGGGACGAAATAAAAAAAGAAGAAAACAGAAAAATCTTCAATTCTTACAACTCTATACTTGATACAGTTTTTGAGTTATTGGCTTATCATTAGTGCCGGAACGAAATAGCTTATGTAACCTTGGGCCTCATGATGAGTGAATAAGCTTGGAATTAGTAATTGTATCAAATAGAGTTACGAGAGTTTGACAAAATTTATATTTATTTACTTCTACTATGCATTCCCATAGAGTCAAACTGTATCATCTAATAACAGATCACTAAGAGCTATAGCAGGTTTTAGTCTGTGAGAGTATGGAATCAAGAATTGGAGGACCAACACAGATTACTAAAAATACCTTTAGATAGAAAACTACATAGAAAGACTATACATAAAGTTTTAGAAAAAGCTCAAATCAAATTATAATGTATTAATATTTAGCAGTTTTACGAAAACGTTGAACAGTATTATGATTAAAATACTGTGGCACAGCCTTGGAACAGTGAGTAGTATGAAATAAACTTACTACTTTTAATAGTTTCAACAACATATCGAAAAAAAAAAACATACTTCTATTATGGACAATTTAGCTATCTACAAACAGAATTTATCATCCATAATTAATCAAGACAGGAGGAGTATTAAGTGACATTATCTCAAATGAACACGTAAAAATAAAAAAAATTATTAGCAAGCAGAAAGGTATATTAAAGAAGATATGAAACGAGGTGGTGTATGAAAGTTTGAGGGGAGATTCAATTAGTGGAAATCATAAGATAAAAAAATATGAAGTGGATATATAGGCTAAAAATGAACTTGAACTATACCACAATAATGTGGAATGACGCTATAAGCTTGAAGAATGTAGATAACACGAAATAAATTGTCACAAAGTTGCGTACCAAATTAGGAGAGAAAAAAGTTGAAATGCGATATCCTCAATCGCTTTTAAGAATTACGAGGGAGAAGTGAATTAGGAATGAAATAATAAAAAATAAATTACATATGGAGCCAATTTTTAATACGGTAGAAAGTAAAATCTTTGAATTTAGTTTGGAAACATAAAAGGAGTTAATGATTATTGGGCCATAGTAAAAAAGGAGGACTGAAGCAGATTAAAGATAGAGATACCAGATAAATTGGTAGCGGAAGATAATTTGAAGACTCAACTGGCCAGAGCAAAATAGTAAAAAAAAAAAATATAACAATAAGAGGAATTGGCTTTCACTTCAATAATAGAAATTTATAATTAAATCTTACAAAAAAGAACCATGAACATAAATATTAACATAACTGAAGTAATAACTTGCCCTTGAGGAACCGGAAAATATTAGTAAAATTGATTTAACATAACTTTGATTTATGCTAGTGAAAATTATATATAGCAAGTGGCCAAATAAAAAAACAAAAATGGTGAATATGTAATACTACTTTTGAGTGATTTTTTGGCAATTGAAAAGATATTAAAAAATAATAAACTACATAATGAGTCAAAATTTTGGAAATAATAATAAGAAAATCATGTGAAATGGTTTCTACACTTAAACAGATGTGAAAAGTTGCAAGTTGGTAAAAACGGGAGGAGACAAATTCAGGAAAAAAAAATAGGGTATGATGCCGCAGCAAAATTTTAAAGAAAAGAAGATTCAACTGAGAAGTGAAGTAGCAGGACGAAAATAAGTAGTAAACCGCTTTGTTAAAATTGGGGAAAAAAAGAAGGGAAACAACTTGTAATACTTTTAGGACTAAAGCAAGCTTAAATACTTTAAAAATATATACTATAAAATTGACTTTGTCTATATTTGTTAGGAATTTTTATTTGAACTTTGAATGAAGAACGTAATTATTACATTTCAAAAAATGCATGTTAAACTTTCTCGTTTGTATATCTTCTCTTAAATAAAACATTATAAAAACATGATAATTAAGCAAATCGCATGTGAAATAAATGAAAGTCTTAAGAAATATAAAACTTTTACTATTTTTTAAACATATTTTATTGAATATTCTCTATTTTACAATGACCTTTATAATCATAAATGTTTATATATTTTACACGATAAATAATAATTGATTGATCGAAATATACCTGTAACTAAGAAAAAAAAAAAGAACATAATAGAGCATTGTAACCTATAAATAATAAGTTAATGATGTTAACAGGTCGGGCACTTTAAATCGAAAATTAAACAGCCACGCAAATTTATATAATCAGCTGACCGATTCTGTTTGTAAGTTTCTTGGAATGATAAAGCGTATTATTAATGATGAATCATGAGGTGTTGTTTTGAACTTGTTTATCAGACCGAATTTTTGGCGTATTTAAGAGGGGACAAACGCTACATCACAATAGAAATGGCGCAATATAACCTCTGACCTAAAAAAAAAAATAAAACGTCCGGCGTCTTTTAACGCCCGCAGGACGCGAAAAGGGCCCCCCAAGCTCAGTATGCACATCGAAAATGCATACTAGAGCTTTTTGTATTCACTTAAATAGCATGCCTCATACATACAAAGATTAGTCAGTGGCATGGTCCAAGGATACACTTTAAGTTTCTGGCCCATATCTTGGATAAAATTTGCGGCCTGCTGCCTGTAAGATAATTCCCTGTAGTTTTCGATGCCGCATTGCCGTGACGGTGAATTTTCCAGACGTTCTTTAGAAAAATACCATTTCTCATCGCTGTTAGCCATTTACGCACGTCACGAAACGTAAAAAGAGCAATGCAGATGTCGCTACGCGTCACGAAAATAATCCGGTGCATTTGATTACTTTAAAAAACTAACGCGTACAAACACCATCGTTAAGCGGAGTTGTAAAAAAAGAAAACGGGTACTAAAATACCAATTGTTTTAATAAATAAATACTGACTTTACGCTATCACAACTTTCGATTCTGAACGGAGAACTGTCCTTGCGTCACTGCGAACTAGGAATTCCCAGAATATTCACTTAGTGCTAGATATTTACGCTTATTTCTCAGGTAAACCTTACTTTATCGTTAATAAATATGTTCCAACTGTAGTTCTGTGCCCGATGGTTATTATGCTTCTTTATATCGTTACGTGCGAGGTAGATTACTTGTTATTTTGCGAATACATACACAAAGTCTTGTAATTTGATGTTATTCACTGTTCGATGGCCGACCAACCACACAAAACAATACAACTATTATCACAGGTTGACGTCTCTATTATCTAACACTATTTATCACAATCAGTTCACTTAAAATTACGCTTAAAATTAAAACTTTAAGATATACACTCATAGTTTGTGTATACAAACACGCAACAAACACACAAACACTCTAATGACTGATGCAGTGCGGAAGCGCATGGCGCCCTAGCGGACATGAGTAGAAATATTTGCGGGAATTTCGAATATTTTTTGTAAATAATTATTTTATTAAATCGACTTCGTGGAAAGGTCTACACCTCTATTTCAAGCAGTAAAAAACGTTTTTGCGTGAAAAAAAATCAAATTTTACAATATATTCCAATAAAATTCCGACGGAATGCATATTTTTTTTCTAGAATGCATGTGCTGAAGTCTGTTAAATTAAACTCAGCGTCGCCGAACAGTTTGGCTGCCGCGAAGGTCGCCGCCCTGAGAATGCAGTTGCAAATCGAATTGCAGAATAAAAAACAGTGTACGTACAAACCGTACGAATGTACGCAATTAACTCTAGACGGCTACAATTATTGTTTGAGACATATTTTGGAGGATAAAAATGCGCCGTTCAAACAATGCTCCTATGTGTATACGACGAATGGAAAACGCTGCTATATGCCCGCTCCGAAAACGGAGAAAAAGGAATTCGGAAATACCAAGTAAAACGAAAAAAAAAACAAACAAATGAGTGAGTATCAATCTAAAATTCGTTTTTCTTTTGTTTTTTTAGCTACTGTAATGAACACGCTTTGAAGACACATCTGAGCAGAGTCAAACATGGCAGCAGACGTCCACCACCTCAAACAGCTGAGGTTTTATTGCATTCGTTGTCCCATTATGTTCGAAAACCGCGCACTAGGACCGTTTCCTCTAGCACACAGTGTTCTGATGATGCTGAAAAAGCAGCACCCCTGCTTGAAGATGGTGAAGTCAAAGCTACTAAGTCTTTGGATCCTTTTGGTATGTTACATATATTTTTAAATATTTTTATTTGATTGCTTTGTTTCTTTAGTTGATATCGATAGCAGTAGTGTGAATGCATCATGCACTGAAGTGCTGGATATGTGTAGCGAGTCCGAGAGTGATGTGGAGCCGTCGACATTTGCTAATGTTTGGCACGATGCCCAGGCAGATAGTTCGGACAATGAAAGTATAGATTCTGATCAAGAAGATGTCTTAAAGTATGTATTTTTTTATTACTCTTTAATTATTTGTTGTATGCTGAGATTAAGAAAAAATTATCTGTATGTAAATATATAAAAAATAAGGATAATTTATTTCTTTTCTATTATTGATGAGGGATAAAATCGTGTTTTAAATTATCTGTTGGTATAAATAAGATCATGGTTTTTTACCATTTCTTTGTGAAAATCAAATAAAATAATTGCTTACCCAAAATTATTATTTATGAGCAACTAATAAATATGTAAGTGAAAATAGAAGTTTGTAATTTATAATAAGAAAATTTATTCTTAAAAGTAGTTAAATTTATCATACATTAGGCAAGATATATATAATTACCTCAGCAGCAAAATTAAAAAGATTGACTAACTATTCTGAATATTTCATATTTCAAAACAGTAATTTGCAATAATTGTATACCTATTGTGATGTTTTTTAATTTCTTGTTAAACGTACACATTAGTGGTAGTTATCTGCTGTGGTTATAAATATTATAGATTTATAATACCATTGTTTAAATGATCATCTGTTTAATGCACTTTTATTTAATTAATAATCAAAATTATTTTATTATGAGTAACTGTCACTTGAAATAAAGTTATCTATAAGTAAAATTATTTATCTAGATGGATTTTTATTTAAATAATGCTCAACTCTGATAGCACAATCAATTTTAGGCATGCCAATGTGTATACGGCTGAAGAGATAACATTAGTTACGAGGGACAAGTTAATACGATTGCAATCTTTGTATATTGAGCAGTATCGTTATTTGCAACATATACTGAGGGAGAAGAGACGTAAATACTTGCATAGTTTGAAGCGGGAGAAGGAGACGTATTGTAAGTTGGGTCATGTTAGGCTAATAGACGCAATTTTTTGAATTCGGAATATATGTGTTTTAGGTAGCATACAAAACCAAGTGCGTGATAATGTCAAAGAACAACGTCTATATAAAAAACTTAAGGCTTACAACATCTATCATCGAAAAACTGGTGTGGAAGCTATATTGAACAAGAGACTTCATGATTTACGGTCGAAGGTAAGTGGTACCTATACAAAATGCTTTTTCCTTTGTGAAACATTTAATTTCTTTAATTTAATTGTTTTCAAATGAAAACAAGTACATTTTGAAAAATTTTACATATAATCGTTCACCTAAGAAAATGGCAAACTAGAGTTAGTGTTGATTTAAAAATTTAGAGAAAACTAAAACAACCATAAAATCCATAACATAAAAAAATAGAAGAATACCCACAGCTTTATTTCTTTCATAACATAGAGATTTTGGTCTGTAATTAATAAAAATGTCACTATTTAATTCTTGTAGAAATATAAGTTGGCATGATCAATACATTTCTATAAAGTAAATTTAAATTAAAAAAAAATTCAGTTTATTTTTTGGCAGGACAATGATTTTGTGCTGTTATGAATTCAGGTTTTTTTAAAGTACTTAATTGTAACATTTAGTAGAAGTACCGATTGTATTTGTTGGTGATTCGATGAGATTAATTTGTTGTGGGTAGGCAGCTAAGAAAATATGAAGGAAATTTCTTTTATTTGACTGAGTTTTCGCAAAACTTTATTGCATTGTCAGACACGGAAACTTTGAAGTATTAAAAAGTGTAATTATAAAAGTGTAACTGAAAATCATGGTAATAAAACATTGATCATTTGGAATTTGCAAGAAGCAAAACTAAAAAATGTTCGAAATTGGCATAATGCAAAAATTAACTTTCAAAATAATAACTTAATCTTTTTTTTTTAATAGAACACCATGCATATTTAATGTTAATTAAAATGATAAAATAATAAATTAAATAAATTAATTTAATGGAAACTAGAGTAGCTACAGGAGTTCTGGCGAAAATTTCATAATGTTTACATAGGGCGTCTCAATTCATATTTTATCCCCACCATTCCTACGTTTAACCTCGGCCAAGTTGACGTCTTCTGATTGATTGATGGTAGTGCCAGCTTCAAAGCGCGCAAAATTTGAATATCCCCGTGGGGCCCTACGAAGAAGAACAGCTATTCCTGCAACAACTCAAACAATTCTTTAGACAGCTTAAGCAGCTCCTATATCATATTTTAAGCAAAATGATAGGAAATTTACTATCCTACGAAAACAGTAATAAAAATTTTGGAAACAAGCACGAGCTTTTTATGTTTTTCAAAGATTATTGTAATTCTGAAATGAAAAAGTTATAAATTCCATAGACACACTCTTTATTTTTTTTCCGATAACTTTTTCTACAGTTTTTGTCAAGGTAATACTCTTTCGCTCTTAATTGCAGATATATTGACAGGAACGAAATACACAAATTTTTATATCAAACAACATATAAGAACATTTTAAATGTCTGCTGAAAATAAAAATATTTTATCGCCGCAAATGACTCAACAGCAATAAAGATACAAGATAATGTGCGACGAAAAAAAGCAGGCATTTCACAAAATAAAAAAAAAATCTCTGTGTAGTTTCGCTCTAACGCAAAAATATGTGTTAGTATTACGAAACAATATTAATTCATAATAATTATTTTAATTGAAATAGGCATGGATATGCAAACATTTTTGTTTTTTATTTTAACATTTGGAATTTTATTTACTTACGGTTTTTCCATAGGCTGAATAAAATTTTTAAAGCACATTTACAACTGTAAAATTCCACCAAAATACAGGGTGTTTCATTTAAAATAAACAAGTTTTCAGCAATTTCCTATTGCAACCTTGGTTTACAATCACACAGTATAAAAATTATAAATTCAAATGTGGTTTTAAGAGGCAGAGAACTTTATTCTGTAACATAACATAAACATTTGTTTTAGATATTCCTATTTTAAATACCATGCATACATACATGTATAGTTTGATACAATAGTGAAACTAAAATCAATATAATTATATACAGGTATTCACTATAATTCTGACCTTTTGCTTAGCTTTAGCCTAAGGCAGCTTGATGTTTTTAAATAGCATCCTCTATATCTTTAATCTCTAATTTATATTAACATTTGTGATACCTCATGCAGAATTTAGTAGATAATTAATGATTTTAAATAAATCTAAGGATTTTTCCATTAATTTTCATGTTGGCTTAGTATATAAATTTGTTTAAGAATTTTACCACTCTTGTAAGTATAGATAGAAAAGAAAACGACCAGTTTTTGAGCAGAAGTAGATCTATACATCTACTTGATCTACTAGCAAAAACTGGTCGTTTTCTTTTCTATCCTTAGTATATAAACTTTATATATTGAATAAAGCCTATACATAATTAGTAAATATGTGTTAGTATCAGATAATAAAATATAAAACTGATGACATATTTTTTTGAAAAAAGAATGATATTTAATGATAATTAGCAGAAATAATGATATCTATTTTGAATAGGGCCGGTCATGACAATTATTTCACCAGCATAATAGTTAAACGTGAAAACTGTCAACAAATAATTTTGTATGTGATACTTTGTTCTTCTTACATTTCAGTGATTATTTATTTATTTTATTTTACATGTATGTAATTACTCAAATAGTATGTATTTTATTCATAATTATATATCATAAACCATTAAAAGACTTGTTGGTCTTTTATTTATAATAAACAAATGAACATTAAACCACTATAAAATACATCCTTAATTAAAAGTATTTACAGGTAGCAATCATTTTTAATTATCAAAATTTATAGCAGATGTTCAAAAATGTATCTTCTTTGTGTTAAGCATATTTCTACCCAACAATTCTACGAAATGAATAATGCCTACACCTTAAAAAAAATGTGGTAAAATTACCCCAAAAATAGATGGCAACTGGGCTACCCTTTTTGGGGTAAATTTACACTTATAGGGGATTTTTCACATGCTTGTAGAATAGTGCTTGAAAGGGTAATTTTGGTAATTTTCCCTGGTAAATTTACACCTCTAAAGCAATATTCCCTAATGGAATGGAATAATTTCAGGTAGATTTACCACACCTTCAAGGAATATTCCACCAGTATGTGAAAAATCCTCTATAGGTGTAAATTTACCCCAAAAATAGGAGGTAGCCCAGTTGCCATCTATTTTTGGGGCAATTTTACCACATTTTTTTTTAATGTATAGATTAGAGTAACAACAAAGAAATTAGAAATAATTGATTATTAGGTTGTTTTATTATCCAGAAATATTAAGTTTCAGTTATCTAATAACATGTTTATGTCATTTAGAACGTAATGCAGATTCTCCACTTAAATATTCAAAATAGACCATTTATAATATTAGATTTAATTTTAATAATTTCTGAAAGATATATTAATTAGTTGGATTACAGAGAGTTTACAATAATTTCAATAAATTTTTAAATTCAATAAGCAATGTTTTAAAGAATAAACATTTTGGGAGAAAGGCCGATAAGAAAAGCCAATAGTTACTAAGAATTGGTTGTATTCATAATACAAAGATCTAGTTGAATGTAACCATAAAATAAATTTTGACTAACAAAATACATTAAAAAATCTTATCAATTTGAATTTGGATTTGGAGCTTTTTTATTTTTGTTGCCCTGTTCAGGGTATATTTTTAAAAAAATACCTCTGCAGAACTTCTAATGTGTTAGAAGCCTCTTAATGAATCGAAATGAATCTGTTGGATCTAGTAACTGTCTTTCTACCATTAAAGAATGTGACTTCAAATTTCCTAGAAAAGAAAAATAAATGTAAAAAACATATGAAATAAATATATTTTTATTAATACCTTCTTCCAAGCATATTATCAACGGTATTCACCTCAATTTCTTCAAGTTTAGATTTATCCTGAAAATTTTTAATAAATTTAGCATTTAAAAACATATTGTATGTAGGTAATAGTGCTGCGAATCGAAGCCTCTTTATGTGAAACCGGGATTTGGATGCAGTGATTAATCGTCTTTAAAAATTGTAACCGGTAAAATCAAAACCGGTTTTTAAAAGCAGATTATTGTTATTTTAAAAAAGTAATACGTATTGTTTTTAGTTTGAAACTGGTTTTGAAAATCGATTTTAAAAACTGATTTTTACTAAAAATCGATTAACCGGTTTTTGATATCTGGCGATTCCCGCAATACTAGTATATACATAAATAATGTTGTGATTAACTATTGCACTCAAATTTGCCGTACTGCGGTCTTGTACATTTGCATGTATAAGTGCTTAATACCTACTTTACTTTTGTCAGTAAATCCTAGAGTAAAACCAAAAGAGTCTCTTCCTTACTTTACTTGTATCATCACTTAACAACGAAAACATAGCCTCCAATAACGGCAAGGCACTAGTCGTTTTATATTTCCAAATGTTTAATGAAAGAAAAAAAAAAAGAATTGACTTCTTCAAAACGAAGACTTTCTGTTGTTTAAATTGAAAAGTTTGATACGGTAGTTTCCTGTGTGTCACTTGCACATTGAAAACTTTAAATAAATGTATCATATCTTGTAGCAACAATACCGCCAAATGCTATTGAAGTTCCCAGTATATCATATTAGATATCCATACGTAGGTGTATGTCTATTATTTATGTGTGCTGTCATAGCTAAGTACATGGTAATCATGTCAATACATAATTAATGTAAAATGAACTTACCTCAATCTTTATTTGCAAGACAAAATGAAAAACACACCATTTACATTTATGCGTTGAAGCCATCAGTGTAGATGCCGCACTTGTATTCAAACTGCGTACCTCAAACGCTTGCGCGTTGTATAGTCGACGACTATGTAATGCATTCTCGTAACGGGTTTAATTTTTGATCAAGCGACACAATGTAATGTAATGTTAAAAAAAAACATTTTTGTGTTCCAATCAAATAACAGATGCATATATATAATCAGAATTTCATGTACCTTATATTGTCCATATTGTATTTTTACCAACATAAGCGGTAATATTCCACGAAATATGTTATCTTTCCTTGCTCCTAAGCAAATTTCCCCAAGTGGGGGAAAATTACTTCATTTATTGAAGTATTTTTCCATCAAAGTCGGTTTACCAGGCAAAATTACACCTAATTTGTGGTGATTTGATGTTTACCCTCTTTTTGGTATAATTTTACCTTATATTTCATATGTTTTTTCACATACCAGTGAGGTAAATTTACCATCATTTTTTAGGGTGTATATATAAATAATAATCTATAATCTCTCACGCAGGTTTTTTTTTCTTTTCATAAATCCCAACACTAGTTATTATTATTATTATTATTATTATTATTAAACTGAGTAACTTTGCAGATAACTGAGGGTCTAGCACACAAGCCGCACACTTACGTCAAATGTGCTTTTGTCGAAGGCGGTGTTAAATGCGGTGAAAGGGCTCTACCTGTTGCTAGACACTGCCGTAAACACATACTCGAGGTACACCCACCTTTACCATCTTATTTCTCTTATTTACACAAATACAAAAACCGACATTTTAGGATCCGAATCAGGTCCTCTTTCCGGCAGTGCGGTAAAGTTAGGGCGGACATCGAATGCAAGACACCCGTGGAAGCGATCTTCGACGATTCTACGTGCCGTCTTCACATGGACATTCCGCCGATACGCTCTTATAACCACGTTAGGGTAAGTGTATCCTCGTTCCAAAACTGAACAATGTAATTGTGAGGAATAAAATTATTTCGAAACAATGTCTTTGAAATTATATCACCTATAGTAAGGATTTTTCCAGTTTCTCTGGAAATTGCATCATTGATTTTATGAGCGTAAGTAAGTATATTCACTGATAGGTTTATTGGTATGAATAAATTAAATATAAAACAGTGATTCGCGCACGCGAATAACAATGATTAGAATTTCAATTTTTAATCCGAGAGTAATCATTGTTTTATATTAACTGATGTTGTGATTTTAATTTTGTCTTGTTTATTTTTGTATGCGAAACGAATTAAATTTATTAATTCAATAAATGCGACAAAATGTTTGAAGTCATCCATTTTTATTTCCAGAAAGATTCAGAATCTGATTACGATGACGTAGACCGTAGCAATTCCGTTTTAAATCCAAACGCGGACGCTCAAGTAAAGCTCGAAAACATCGCGAATTATCCCGCGTTCGATAACGACGCTAGTTTAACCTCGAACAATCTATCCGACATAAAACAAGAAGACGTATCGCTAGATTGTTTCGAGAACAACAGCGATACGAGTACGCAGATGGTAATCGACGAACAGTCTATGCAGGACGACTCGTCTGATTTTAACATCGATATCAGAGAGGAGTCCAGCAGTCAGGATGCGAAGTTCGATCTAAAAGTAGATAACGATACCGTTGACGTGTGCTCTGACGAGACAAAGATGTGCGACGATGCGAATTTGTAAATTTGTGGTTTGTATTGCCGAGGGTGTTGCTTTGTTAGTTTTCGAGAGTTTATGAGATGAATCCGTGGAGAGAAAATTAAACTATATTGTTATTGCATAATTTTTTGATATTTTATAAGATTGATGGTTTTTTCTAAGATGTTTGATTAAAGATTTTTAACAAGCAATTCTTTTATTTCTGCATTTCCCATTTTCCTTATTTTTTTTATCATTGCAAACCGACTAAATTGTACCTAGATGAAGCAAGCATAATCTCGGCAAATTTGGCAAGAGCAGATTTGCTCCAAAGAGTTCTTTAAATTTTTGGAAAACACCCTTCATATTCTCTTCAAAGTCCGTTGGTGTATATTAGCTTAGGTCAGTGACTATATACAAGAAGACAAACCAAGTCCATATAAAAGCAAATTAATTTTAAAAATCATCGATAGATGTCGCTTAGATGTCCAAATTAAGATTGGAGCTAAACCAGAAATGATTGTTATGTATTAAGTATGACAGCGCAATCTGCTCAAAAATAGTAATAATAAAATAAATTCACTGTATTCTTACTTTCTATGTAACCCTAGAAAAATGGAAATGGAATACTATAATGTCCCAGTAAATCAAATTCAAATTTCCCTCAATTATTTTCAGTAACTTCAACATTCAAGCATGTAATTTCCTACGATTTTGCATTAGATTAATAGTTATTTGAATACATTTAAGTTGAAGTTAGTGAATATAATTGCGGGAAATTTGAATTTAGTTTTTGGGGGTTTACTGGGGTAGGTACATCAAATAGCGTATTTTCTGTTTAGTAACCACGTACGTAAAAGCCTTAGTATTTCAGGCTTAAATATTTCTTGGTCATCAGAAAAATGAAAAAGTGTTAAACGCATACATGTTACTTCAATTTTTATAGTAAATAGTCCAAAAATTATTTTTTCAAATAAATCTAGTGCAGACCTGGTGAAAACAAATTATCGTTATTGCGATCCTGAAGTCTATCCTGCAAAGATGGTGTCCGAGATCACAATATAAAGCCATTAAAAGATCAAAGAGACCGCCAGGGAGTAAAACTTCTGATTGTTATCCCATTGTGACAATATTACAAATATTCATATTTTGAGAGTGGGGAAGTAAACGTATTTTTCAAGCGAAATTTAATTTAAGTAAATAAATAGTTTTTTTTTAACTTCCATTGGCAGAAACCTCAGATATCAAATTTTAATATTATTAATCACTTTCATAAAACCGATAGCTGTATGTCGACATGCCGTCAAAGAGTTCCAAGAATGTTCTGTTCATTGTCTTTTTGGTTTCCTAAATTCAGTTACCAATAAAATAAAATTATTATTATATAGTATAGCACATTTGCTGTATTCTAGCAAAATATAAATAATAAAGTTTGTACAAACAATAAAAATAAACTTACAACTTAACACTAATAAACTTCACAGATAGAACCACCAATTCGTATACGACATATGACAGATATACTATTATTTTTTATTTATATTCAAAATATTGTTGCCGCCTGCCGTGCTTGAAATCCCATATCATTACCATCACAGTAATTTCATTACATTAAAATTATACGTTATAAATCAGTACCACCTATTGGTGAATCGTACTATTATACAATCTATATAATTTAAATTCTGGTTCTTATTCTCGCTAAACATTCAGACTACCCCACCGACCCCACCACTTTTGGCGGTGGAGATACTAGCGACATCTGGATTTGACCGCCAAAATGTTGTTTTTAAGCGCAACACTTTTCCCATAAGCTTGGTTTGTCTTCTTTATATAGTCACTGGCTTAGGCACGGTTAAAGAAAAATGTGTGTGGACCGCTTTCTAACAAGTAGACAACACAAATTACACCGAATGTGAAGGAATATCACCGCTGTCAACACAATCGGAATCATTTTATGATCGTAGAAATTGTACGTGATAGAACTATTATTTTAAGATATATCAGAAGAAAATTTTGGAGATTTTCAACAATAATAGTTGTAATGATCTAAACAAATCCATTCAGGCAAAAAAATCACAAAAAACTGACAGAATTATTACAATTAGTAATTGCCAAATGATTGGAACGATATTTGGCTTTTCATATATCAGGATACTTATTTTGAAAATGCAAAATCTCCATAATTTTGAAATTACAATCGATTTAGATTGATTAAACTATTTGTTGTATTTAATTTGAAATTAAAACATTCGCAACTTCTGTTTGAAAATTGGCGTAACAAATATTTGTTAGTTTTAAGCGTTTTCTCGAAAATCAGATTTTGTTATTAGGCACGCTAAGCCATTGTTATTAATGATTAATAAATTTTATTACTGTATAACTTCAATCTTAATAAACGAATTGTATTAAGTACTATAGACAATTTACATAAACTCTAGAATAAATAAAACCTAAATTAATTAATTAATTAAATCTAAATTAAATAAATAAATAAAATGAAGTTAAAATTCCGTGAATGCTTTAAAATATACATAAGAAATAAGAGTACTATAATAGACGCCGGTTCTGGACCACCAATTTGTGAAACACCACCCAGTAAACCAAATTCAAATTTCCCGCAATTATATTCAGTAACTTCAACTTAAAGGTATTCAAATAACTATTAATTTAATACAAAATCGTAGGTAATTTCATGCTTTAATGTTGAAGTTACTAAAAATAATTGCGGGAAATTTGAATTTGGTTCACTGGGCATATTTAGCTTTACTTTCCTGTTTTCAGAGGTTAAAACTACTTATAGTGCTTAACAATTTAACAGTCTATAAACGGCACAAAAATTTGCGTAAAACCTCAGTAATTTCCTTGAAAATGTTTAAAAATTGCTACGTTTTAAAATATTTATACCAAATTTTATCCATAAATTTACAGTCACAATTTTGCTCGTTCATAAGTTAAAATTACATAAAAAACTGAATTTATTTAATCGCCACCAAATTGTGAACGAATATAAACACCCATATTCTCTGTTAATTTAGCACAATTATCTTATAAAAAATTATTAGCATATCACATCGTTCGCACCTCAAAATTAGATAAAAAAATTGACATTATTTAATCGCCACTAAATTGTGAACAAGTATAAGTATCTATATTTACAGATATTACTTCAATTTTAAACTCATATTTACATATTTTGTCATATACTTTATGTATTACTATCAGGAAAGCATTCTAAAGCGAACGTAAATATGAAACATATGTAGAATTTGGTAGAACGTAACGTAATCGTGAATGATGTAAATTGTGGTTGGTGGTGTTTATTATGTTTATATGTTTGTTATTTAACGTCAGAGGCAAAACGTTTATGATTTTGTTTCAAAGAATCTAGGATCTTGTATATTTAATAATTTTTTAATTTCTTCTGTTGGATTAATATTTTCAACTTGTTTGCTTTTATCAAAACATAACAATGGTATATCGTCGTCACAATTTGAATCCTCTTTATTGTTCATATTCATGAGTGCTCTAATATTTTTTTCTATTGTGTCTTTATCTTTTTGAGATAATGCTTTCTTTAAAGGAATTGGAGGCTGACCAGCAATTTCTACGTTTGCTAAAACTAGTCCAGCAGCTGCAGCTAGTATAGGTATTAAAAAATTTATAAAACTTCCATGTATTTCACCTCCCTCAACAATTTTTGATGTATCTTGTAGAATTATCGATGAACCTTTTTTAATTGTAATAGTCATTTATATAAATAAAATAAATATGCTTGTGTATGTATGGTTAAATAAGTATATTTTTTTGTAAAATTGATTATTTGTTATTGATTTCATAACAAAATTTATATACCGCGTCATTTGATAGTGAACTATAAACAGTAATAAGTTATTTCAACCAGTGTTGCCAATTTTATACAATATTCAGCCCAGCGTGGTGGTGGCCTATGGTGGTGGCATTGCATTGCAGTCATTGCCATGTTATTGCATTATCTATGTTATTGTACGTGCATGATTTGTAAGTGAAAGCACGTGAAAGCTTCCGTTAGGATTATATTTGTCTTTGCTTAAAGCTGAGAGCGAGTCAGGTGGAGACAGACCATTTATATTTTGTCTAAACGCAGTTCACAGTGTAATTGATATGGCAGGTAATTGCATTGAAATAATATATCTTGGTTTTTTATGTTTTAGTTCATTTATTTAACCCTATTAAATTTTATTGAATTATGATAATACAAGTAACAAGTATACAGATTTCTTTTGTATACCTTTGCAGACCTGAATAAGCCAGGGCCTTCCAAGCCAGCTAGGGATACAAAGAAGCATGATGAAGATGAATCATGCTTAATTTTTAACGTAGTTTTAAATACAGAAGATTTAGCGTCCGTTGGGCAACATTACCATAGTCATTTAAACAAATCGATCAAAGAATTGAATACAACCAAGGAAAATTTAAAACTAGTAGAAGAAGAACAAAATAAACTAAGGAAAGAACAAAATAAACTAAGGAAAGAACAAAATAAACTAAGGAAAGGACAAAATAAACTAAGGAGAGAACAAAATAAACTAAGAGAAGAACAAGAAGAGGTACATTCTTTTAACTTTTCATTTTATATATGTACTATATGTAATTCTATTTAATTTGTAGGTCGAAAGATACCACCAGATAGCCAAGGAGGCATTGTGGCACATGCAAGAAGAGAATAATGTGGCAGAAGGTGCCTAGTTTTCAGATGTGCATATTGAATAGCACTCACTGCTTATATACACATATAAATAGTAATTTTCTCCTGATTTTATAATAAATTAAGTGCATGAAAAAACAGTGTTGACTTTTGACAATTCTAATTTTGACGATAAAATTAATGAATATAAGTCAGATTTACTGATAAATACAGTTTGTCTATGATATTTAAATATGAACTCCTTATTTGTGTGCTGCGATGGAATTTACAAAAAGGTTTTACGCAAATTTTTGTGCCGTTTATAGACTGTTAAATTGTTAAGCACTATAAGTAGTTTTAACCTCTGAAAATAGGAAAATAAAGCTAAATATGGTGGTTCACAAATTGGTGGTCCAGAACCGGCGTCTATTATACTACTAATAAGTCATAAAAAAAAAAAAACATGAAATTTAAGAGTAGAGAAACTCAGTCGGTTAAGGATTATTAGCATGAATTAAAATGTTAGTATCATCAGCATAATTTACTAGATGTTGGAATAAAGTCAAAATTTTTGAAACATGAAAAAAGTTGAATAGCAGAGGTCCTAGCATGTTTCCTTGTGGTACGCCCTATTTAATTATGTTATAGACGAGCACTTGCCAAGAAATCGGAATGTTTCTAGTAAACAAAAACATCAAAGAAGGTATGTATTTTTACCATTTATTTAAGGATTTTACAAGGATACTTTTATGAAGAATATAATTTGGTACTTCCTTCAACATATTTAGTACAGATAAAGTGTAATAATAATAAACAAATAAAAAAAATATATATATCTTGCTTACAATAAATACTTTAGTTTCTTTATTTCTGTTTTTTTGAGTTACTTGTTATCAGGAATTCTATTTTGATAATTTCATTAAATCGATGGAAGAGCAGATACTAATTGCTATAAACGTTCATATGTTGAGTATTTCTATACTATTTCTATTTTATGCAATATAGGTATCCTTTACAGTTGATGTGGTGTGAAAATATGAGTTACTACACTGTATTTTTAGATAAAAGTAAATATGGATTCACGGTTTATATACAAAGTGAATAGTAAAGGTCCTATAGTATGTTTGCTTGTAGTACGCCCTGTTTAATTGACAGATGAGCTGTTGCCAAGAAATCGGAATGTTTGACTGTAAATAAAGACATACTGCACGAGCCACATCAACTACGAACAGAAGCGTGCGCTTTATACATATAACAACGTATCTAGCTGTTTGGACTTTTGCATAGCTCCTGCGGTATATCATACTTATATGTATTTATATTGTAGCAGAGTAATCGTTTTCCACCATTTATTTATAAATTTTACAAGGATGTATTTATGAAAACAATTTGATGCTTCCTTTAATATATTTACTACAGATAGTGTAATAAAAAACTTAAGCAAATAAGTATCTTATTTACTTAAGTAAATTTTTAAATTAAAGTGAATTACTAAAATATGTATGCTTTAATTTTATAAACATTTTGGTTTTCCTATTTCCGTTTTTTAGAGTTATCCATTACCACAAATCTTATTCTTTTCGTTTCAAAAAAAACATAGAAAATTGTTACAAACGTTCATGTATATTCCAATATTATTTCTAGTATAAAAATTTGGAAAATGTAAAAAAAAATTGGATGTCTCGAAACTTTTTATTTAAAATAAGAAAATGCGAAGGCAACTAGATTTCGAGTGTTTTAATTCGCTCCTCTTCAAGCCAAGAGTGAAAAGAAAAAAAAACAAGGTTTAATTCAAATTGCACATGTAACAAAATAGAGATCAAAATACTTTATGATGATGAGATTGTTAAACTTGTAAAGACAAAAGATGAAATAATTATAGTGAACTAAACAAAACAAACATATTATTAAAGTTAAATTGATGAAGTCAGATAATGTGTATATTAGTCAGTATATTTTAGGGCTAATTTTTTTTTACATTTTCCAAATTACTATTTCTATTTTATGCCATATAGATCTTTGCAGTCGGTATGGTTTGAAGTTGAGTAGGTTACTATATACAGTGTATTTTTGAATAAAAGTAAGATTATTTAAGTATGAATCAAATTCTCTAGACTAGTTCAGTTAATTCATTAATAAAGAAAACAAAATAAATATTTTATTTATTTAAAAAAAGAAAGATTTTAAAATAGTTTTCATTCTTATTTTTTTATGATTTATTTCTTAAATATATGTAATAGAATTTAAATCTAAGCTTTTTCCAAATAACTTCAGTAGATATCACATATATCGCTTAATTTTATACTTTTTAACGATTCATAAAGCTGCCCTTCGTTTTTCCAGATGATATTATTATTGTCAATATAATTTTACCTTTTCTTTTCTAATATGCAAAACGTGGTTTTCGCGGAGATAAAAAGTATACCATACTAATTTTGGGATTATTCTACAACACATATTTAAAAATTATATTAAAATCGGCATTGCTGTATTTATTTCACATTTTCCGCAATTTGTTGATAATGCGGTAACGTTTTTTTATTCTTATAACATAATATTCGCAGATATAATGATCGCTGCGACATTAAATTCATCATTAAAATATTTTGATAATGAGTTTCTAATTCCCCTTTACAATGATATTTCTGAATGAACATTTTATTATTATTATTTAGAAGTTAATTTATTTATTTTATCTTGAACGGGTTTAGGAAAGGTTGTTATACATTCTTTTGCACATTTTAGGCAAATAGTATTATCAAAGTAGATGCTACATTCTGGATCTTTACAAACAGTTTTCTTGCACTTAACACAATTTGCACCTAATATTATAAATTCTCCTTGTTTTGGTGGAACGAAAGGATCTTCAATTGTATAGGAATCTTCAAGAAGAATGTAATTTTTCATATATAACGGGTTCATTCCGAAATAATCGTATTTTTCTTCTAAATTACACATCGAACATAAAAAAGTTGGCAACTTTTCTCTTTCAGTTTTTATCTCATCCGTTTTGTCATCGTTTGTTTTATTATTTTCCGCAGGTTCTTGTTTTTATATTATCCATTAATATAAAATGACCTAAAAATACGACTGTTTTAATTCAAAACATTTTTATTTGAAATATATAACAATAACAAAATAACATATATACATAAAATTTGACTAGTTGCAATTATTCACTTTTTTGTGCACTAAGCTTTTCTTTAGGAGCTTCGATGGGCCACCAAATCGGTTTCTGAGTCTTTGCTACACCATCCCCAATCTTAATTTCAATGTCTAAACTTTTAGCTATTCGTAACAAGGCCAATGCGGTGTCACCTTCAACGCCACGTAATTTTCCCAAGTTTACATTGTTATTAATAATATTTTCATCAGAAATCGATGTTGGAATCTTTGAAAAATTCAAAGGCATCAGTCTTTTCCGCACCACCCCTGTATGATATGTCCTTGCCGTTAATTCTTGCCCTATATAGCAGCCTTTGTGAAAACTGACACCATGCAAATAATCGCAATTTGCCTCTAGAGGAAAGCAGTTTTCCCGTGGTAAATCTTTCATGCCTTCGCCCACACCTAGATTATACCGAAACCATCTATAATTTTTACTATTTTGAGTTTTAATGTGGGTAAGTTTAGAAATTTCTGCTTCGACATTTTTATTCTTTGGTGCAACTACACGGGAACCTAATAAAGATATCCTCGGATCTCGATAAATAGACATATCATTAAATATTTTAAATTCTTTGGCGGTTTTCACTTGACTAGAACTACTTAAGATATCGTAAATGCTATCTACATTATTAAAAAAATCTAATCCTTCAGTAATGTTTAAATGATCGGGATTAAAGATTACATGCACAGAATAATCGTTCGTTAAATTCTCAATATTAATCTTTTTTCGTAGCTTATAAATTAACAAATGCTTTCGTAAAGGCTCCACTGCATTGGTGTCACACTCAATTAAAAAAGTATCCTCCGCTTTAGTAGAATATATAATCGTATCGTACAAAACCCGTCCTTTAGTGTTTAAAAACATGGCATACATACAACTTCCATTTTCCATTAAATGTCTCATATCGTTAGTTACTAAACCCTGCAAGTATTCTGATACATCATTCCCTGAGACTCTAAGCAAGGTTCTCTCTTTTAGAAGCTCTAATATTGGTGCAGATTTGGTTGAAAATGATCGGCTTAAGTGTCTAATAATATTTACGTATCGCAGCATAATCTTACCTGTAAGGAAAATTGTAATAGGAGATGCTTCTTTGTTAAATGTTAACATCAAAACATTTACAAACCTCTTGATTACAGAAAAGGTTACAACAAATATTGTTTGGAGAAGTTGTCTAGATACAAACTGGTAGGTAAGTATTATAATAATAATTTCAATTATTTTTATCAGATCTGTTTTGGAGTATTTTAATAAACATTACGGCAAAAAATATATTAAAATCATGTAACCTTATTTTAACCTATAAAGATATTAATTTGACATTTCAAAATATTGCATTCTGATTCTGAGACCTCTAGCAGCCTCTAGTTCAGTCTCTAGTTCCTAGCCTGGGAAAGGAATTGCAGGACGCAACCGTACACAGTTTATAGCATCCGATACTTAGGTGGCGCTTCAAGTCTTATGGGATTCCTATGGATTTCGACATTTGGATCCTGTAAAGTGTGTACGAAATGTCCTTGCGTCTGTGCAATTCCCTCATTCAATTGGTTTTAATTGAAATAAATATAAATTAGTCTATCATCAAACGATGTCACCACTATAGCTGTTTTAAAATTCTTTATATTTTTATTGATATCATGGTAGATACCATACGGTTGATTAATTTTTAATTGAAAACATCTACGTTAAAGCATTAATCAATTTTTTATTAAGCATATATAACAAGGGCATTATTTCCCATATAAAGTTATTATTTGTTTTGTAGTGCCACAATCTTACATAACAGATATGTATTGTACATATACGGACACCTACTTGATATTCGTTTGAATGAAGATAAATTTAGAATCGATTTTAATAATTTAAAAACCCGTTTAAAACGAAAATACAATACGTTTTATCGACGCAAAGCACACACAGAGGAAAAGTTTTATCATCTCGAGCAAAATGGCGTCGCAATAGCAGGCTGAAATTAATTATTTCTTTCATTAGTAGAAGTTTATTAATTAAGGAAGCGTCTTCTTGTTTGCCTTGCGTCATCTTCTCTTACAACCCTTTGGAGTTTTGCGATGGGAGTTTTAAATGGAAACTTAAGAACGGCTTTCCCAACAAAATTAATTATGTATTTATAAATTAAATATTCATTCCGTTTCGCAAATAGAGTGGCTATATTAAAATGTCTACACGAGGTTGCCGTACAGCGGAAAAGACGTCCGTGTTTACCCAGTTTATTATATAAATTCCGATCTGGTTGTTGTTTTGAATTATTCATATCTTTCATTTCACTATTTTTTAACGGGAAATGGCAAAGGTAAGTTTATATATTTCTATGCTTGTCTTTGCCATTTCTTACTTTCACTATAGAAAATATTGATAATTTATAAAGATAGACTTATCTTATTCAAAATGGTTTTATTATAGGAAATACGATGTAGGCAAATTTAAATTAGGTGTGTCGTCCAAAAGAAAACTAAAAGTTGAGTTGATATTATTTTTATGAACATGTTATCTTTACAGGTTATGTTCTTGCTGCCAATGTCCGAATTCGGTATTATACATATAAAGTACTATGTTCATATTTTCTGCATTTGTATGAACTTGCTTACACATGATAGTAATTTTGTACTAAAGCTGCCAAACGTTGTAATTCTGGTTGTATAATATACATATTTGACAGCATTTGATAGTACAATATGTAAAAATTTAAATACGAATGGAGGGGGCATTTTAGGTAGGTAACCAATCTAACCAACTCGTATAGTTGTGATCCGTATTGCATCAATACTTTTAAAGCCCAATATTTCAATTTTTATTTCATTGTGTACTTAAGGCGTTTTTGCCGAATATCCTTAAACCATATTTATAAATATATAAAACCGCGCCTTTTATTATCAAAATTAAGTTATTAGTATTCGAATAACTTTCCCTGTGTTTTTAGAGGTAGTGGGACAGTGGGAGTAACAGCTGTCAAAACCGGACGTATTCTGAAATGAAAGTGACATTAGTGTCTCTATTACTGTATTTGCAGTTTATTGTGCGGAAATACAATGAATAAATACGAATAAGATTCACATGGATGCATTCACATAACAATAATTATTTAGAAGAAGCAAGTATCAACTTATGTCAAAGATATAGCAGGGAAACATGTTGAAACATGGAAGAAGATCGGTTTGCATCAATGGTAACGCCGTTTTTCTGGAATAGATATACTTTAATAAGCAGTAGTAAACAGTATAAAACTTTTATATATTGAAAACCAATAATGGACAAAATATTAAATGTTCATAATATTTTAAAAAAACCATTAGTACTTTACTAATAAAAAAAGAGTTTGTGAGATTCCGGACCTACGTTTTCCTTTAACATAATCAACATGTGCTCACACAGAGACAACTTTGAAGAATAAAATTTGTATCATCACACAAATCAGTTTTTTAGTGCAGAGGTTGAACTTGATTATTGTCATTTCTTTTCGAATGGTTCTGAACATAAAATACATTTAGAAAATTTTAAGAAGGAAACAAAAGATGAGTAATTTTGTCTTGATAGACAAACATTCTGAGATATAAAATATATTTACAAAACAAATCCATAATGCTTTTCCAAGCATATCCGATAAATAATAATAAACAAAGCTAATGATTTGATATCCTAAACGAATAGATGCTGACATCAAATCTGGTATTAGGGAAACGTTTTGATTTGTAAAAGAAAAATACATCGCGTTGTTATAAAATGCTTTGACGATTAAAATAAAAAAAAAAAACTCGGTGCAAATCTCTGTGTTCTGTGCTTATATCTATCGAGCTGGTGCTACAATGTAATACTATCACATTAAACCCAGATTAGCAAGCATAGCCTGACGTAATAACAACAGATCCGCCCGATTTAGACGTGAATATTTACATTCGAGACGGATTTGCAAATATTTGTGCCTGTTGACTGTTACCTGCTGTACTCCAGACTATCCACCCGCCGAGGGAGGTGCAATCCAACCACGCACACTATTCCTGCATACATCTAACGGCTTCATATTGCTTCAACAAAGGTAGGACGCGATTAATGTCTGGGGTGTGGTATAATATGATGAAATTATTAGTTTGAACAAAAAAAAAATAGAAGTAAAATAAAAAATTTGAGGATAATTCGAATATTGTTAAATTTCGAAAGTAAGTTTCTAGTTTGAAATACAAAAAAGGTGTAAGCTGAATACTGACTAGCATTCGCGTTAAAATGAAAGCAATTAAAAAGTACAGTGTTGGAGAGACGATTGCGAATATAAACTCTGTTCCAGTCAATCTTGGCAGTATGGGGCTTATTGGAGATGCATACACGGTTGCCAAATTTATTAGGAAATTTATACACTGAGATCGTGAATGACTGTCCTGATCCTACACTACTTTCCGCGATGCACAAATCAATATTTTCATCCAATCATTGTAATGAAATTAGTAATACAGCGTTTCCTCAAATTTTGCTGTCAAAATTGACATATGTTCTACATAGCCGTACGTTTCGTGTTTGAATTTATTTAGTCATTCCGTCTTATTGTTTGTTAATTTTCACATACAGTCTTTCTCAAGACTTGTCTTCATTTCGCATTGAGAGCGTAACGTGTTTTTTTTTTGGCAAAATGCTATTTAGGAACTGATGGGCAGTGGAGATATTCAGCTGTAGTTTGTGCTGAAGAATTTATAAATCAATTTAACGAAGTGGAAACTGATAACCTACTTCCAATAGCAATAGCCTCCCATTACTCCAACTGTGTGGTGCACATGCCTTTCCACTGAAAATCGGGGCTTTTTGAAATGTGTTTTACATCGCTTAATGACAACTGTACCTACAAATGTCCATTTTTTTTGTTTTAGACCTACGCGATCGTAAATGTTTTTGAAGAAGTCAACACAAAAACCGCCAGAGTAATATGGCTGAAGAATTGATCGTTTTTATCTTATCATGAACAAACATGTTCCCAAAAAATTATTACAAAATCTTCATTACTGCAGGGTGTTTTTTTTTCTATGTCACTTATTAGTATATTATTAGTGCCTGTTACTTCGGTTGATGTTTTTTTTATAACCATATCGAAAATATTACTATATTTTAGGATAAGTGATGTAAACGTAAAAATAAATAGTAAAGAGGTTAGTTTTGTTATTTGACTAACATCTCATAAAATATGTAATATACACGAGATTCAAATGATTGTCACATCCGCCTCCTATAGATAGTAACAGGGTGTAGGTATATGCCGGGGTTTTGTAATGGAGATTTGAACTAAGGCAGTGTTGGAACATAAGAAAGTAAACGGATCTGTCATAGATAAGGAAAACGTAACCTATATTTGAACTCGCATTATATAAACGACTATGGATTGGTGTTTCTGCTTGTAAAAATGAAATGTAATTAATTTAACTTTACTAAATTATGAATTTTACAATTCAGTACCAACTGGTGTTTAACTAAATTTATTTATTACTTTAAATTATAAAATACAATAGTATAATTATTAAGTGACAAAACTGCATCTCTCAGTTCTTCTATGGTATGCATGCGTTTCTATAGATCTATTTTTTACATAGCCAAACATGAAGTAATCTAATGGGGGTTAGATCAGGCGATCTTGGTGGCCATCTTTGTGCTCTAACGAACCTGTCAGCAAAAACTGTTGAAGATATTGGCAGGTTTGTCGAGCAGTATGTGCTGGAGCATTATCGTGCTGAAAATAACCTGCTTCCAAGCTCATTTTCTTGTAACTCTGCAATAAACAATTCCAATATCTGTTGGTAACGTGGGCTGTTACAGTTTCTCGAAGAAAATTGGCCGCTATTATTCGTTGCCTGGACGTAGCTAACCAAACTCCAACTTTTACGGGATGCAATTGCGTTTTCTCGAAATTCATGTGATTTTCTGCAGACCAGATACCATAGTTTTGTAATTGATATAGTCTGTTAGATAAAACAAGCTTCATCCGAGAAAATGATTTGTTTAGCAAGTCATCGTCCTTAAATTGTTATTAAACCAATGACAATATTCCAATCGCCTATCGTGATCTAATGGTAATAATTCCTGTACCGTAGAAACTTTATAGGATGAAAATGTAACTTTTCTTTTGACAGCTCATTGCGCTGAAGTGTATGATAAGCTATAAAATTATAAAATGTAATAAACTATTTCACTTAATGTTAATATTGATTTTTTTACCTGTTTGTTTGAGCTATTACCAAGATAAATTCCTTATTTTCTTACACTATTCAGAAATACTATTGTTGGTAATATTAGATGTAAATATAACGATTGGAAAAAATTATAAGATAATAATGGAAAGATACTACAACAGCACACCAATGTCGCTAATGTCAGAAAAATTCATTTAATGTATGAAATTTGTATGTAGCTAACTTTGCTCATTAAATTGGTAATAAGTATAGAGAAATTTTTCCGGAAAACAGTTTTTTTCTTACGACAATCATTTTGAATCACATGGTATATGCGGACATAATATATATCTATAATACAGTATTTTTTATGCGTTTACTATTTCCCCTTGTTGTAGAGATGGCGTTATACAGTGATTAACTATCAAAGCATTGAATGCGGCATCAATAATACTCTTATCTATGGACTCCACGTCAGATGGTCCCATACACAACAACAAAAATAAAACCTGTTATAACATGGACACTAATTTGTGAAAGCGAACGTGAAAATAAATAATTCGGGAGAATAAACAGTGAATATAAACAAGTAGTATTTAAGTGAATTCAGTTCCCAACATAGCCAAATTTAAATTGCCGTATTATTAAGTAAATTCAACATTGAAACATAAAATTACCTATCATTTCGGTATAACATTAAATAGTAATTTTAATGGTTTAGGTTGAGTCACTAATAGTGGCGGGAATTTATTTGGCTTACGGTTTAATTAAAAGTGTTTTAAGAATTATTATTAGTATTTTGGTAGTGGTATTTAATTTTTTATCAGGCTTTAATATTTTCATCCCTTCAAGAAAGCAGGTAACATCAATCTTAAAAAGTTGCTATATGTATTAATTTTTTATAAAATTTTTTTTATCAATTTTTGTTTTTTTAAGATATTACTTTTCTGTGGGAAAGAATTTTTTTCTCAGTGCAGTACATATGTAGTAATGTGTGTAGCAGATTTTTTTTCTGTTTTAATATGTGTAATATAAAACTTACGGGAACAAATATTTATTGAGCAATTATAGTTTGTACAAACAAGCTTTATATAAGAACAATACATTACATTAAAATATTTTTTTCCCCACTTAATCCAGCTAATCCGCTGCTGTACGATTTATTACACTGTCATCGTTATATTATTACAGTATCGGCACAAAAACTTCCTAATCTCGCACATAAGACGAGCATATATAACGCGAAGAGGAAGTAACTGTTCTGTGTGCGAAATTTGGGGGGCGGTCTGGTGATTTCACGGAGCTTTTGTCCTCGACACCTGCCCAACCCATGCTTTTAACTCCTGAATACCGTCCAATCAAATCTATATGTTGACTTTCGAGGCATTCTCTCACTTACTATACACGTATAACACACAGAACCGTGTAGGATTGCGTTTGCTTTTTTTTCCTTTCTTGTCTGTCCTCTCTGCAGTCAGATCGTTACCGCATGCGTACGTGTGTATCATCTATGTATGTTGTATGTTCTAACGGTGGGGATGTCCTTTTGTTTCTCCTAAAAGCGTACAAATGTCATTCTAGCTGCTCTATACGGTTGTTGTTCTTTTAATCGGACGAGCCGACACTCTCGGGTCGTGGTCTCATTCATTCATTCGTACCCAATTTACATAACCTAATGGTTTTGAAAATATTCAAGATGTGCTAGTATATAGTATATCTTCTGGGACAGAGTAAAAGATCGAACCGATTTCCTAGAGCACGAACAGCCGTGGTGTTTGTATTTCAGAAATCGATCCGTCACGGCGAGAAATGGGCATAAATGAGGATCGTTGTCTCCTTGGATAGGGACGAAAAAATTATGTAGTGATTGCATGAGGTCAGAATAATTAATTCTCATTAGACGTATGATATCTTTAGGTAAAGTATGTTGTTAAATGATCGAGTTTTGTCTACTTATGCAATTATATTAGACAAGTTATGCTGTTTTAATGGCAGCAATTACGAAAGACTTCGTCCATTCGTGCTTGGCAAAACATGTTATTTTTTTTATACTGACGAATAGTGGTTGAAAATTTATTGAAGTTGTAGACTAGTGGTTCTTAACTCTCGTCAAAGATTGCTTTTCATGATAATATACATAAATACATAATACAAGCACGAACGCGCCGAAACGGATTTTCATCATTAAAAATAAAAAAAATTAAAATTAGAGCAAAAAATCTTTAGTCCGGGCCTGATCCAAGGAAACGTCATGTTAAGCACCGCGCTAAACGTGGTATTATGTATAAAAGTACATTGCAACTCATAGTATTATTCTTAATGGTATGCGTAAGTTCATTAAACGTCATTCTGAAAAAAAGGCCTTGTAAAAATAGCAAACTGAGGCATTTTAAATTTTTCTTTTTATAAAATAAACATTCCTTATTTGTTAAGAGCATTCTACGTAGTCTTCGAAGTATTATTTTAATATCCTGATAAGACTTCGAGTTTCACCGGATATGCGACTTAATAGTTAAAAAAAACGTAATATTTTATCTTTTGCTTTGTCGAATCGAGAGTTAGTTGTTAATAAAGGTACAAATGAATCTGAGGTTATTTCTTTTGGATTTTAATTTAATCAAATAATGCAAAATGAATTGAATGAATTATCACAGAATAAATGTGAGATACAGAAAATTTCAAAAAGCATTTTTACTAAAACTATGTCGCGCGAAATAATCCATTGTGTCATTTGGTATTTCCTCAATCTCTACCGTAAATTAGCAGATATTTGTCAATTCTGCGTTGTGTAGCGCGGCATTTTATACACATAGCATTCAAGCGGCGATCCCACACAAACTAACAGCGGAATGGCTGAATCATAGTGGTATGGTGGGGGTATACTCGGGACAGCATTCAAACTAGGGCACAGGTGCGGCTCTAGCCACGGCATTTATAAAATATTTTTTTCTCGTTAATACTTACAGATAGACCTCCTGTGCATTAAGACTTTTTGATCGTTAATATGATTACAGCTTGCTACATCTTATAATTTACTTCTATATCTGATAACCCTGTATAAACCCTTCTATACTTTTTAATTAATCATGGTATGTATTGTTATCAGAATATTACAATATTTGAAAAACGTTTATTATAGTGTATGTATTAAGCGTGGGAGTTAGTTGAATGACTCATACTTTAAGGATGCATTTTGGTGCGCTACACTTGTTGTCCGGGTTAAGTTGTAACGCACAATTAGAAAAAACCACACAATGACCGCAGTTCCTGTGGTTTTATTTTTTTATGCACTATGAGATTCAGAAGATTGTCATCCGCTCTATAGATAGTAACAGGGTGTAGGTATATGCCGCGTGTTGTGGTAATGAAGGTTTGAACTAAAGTCAAGTGTTGGAACAACAAGAAAGTAAACGGATGTCATAAATAAGGAAAACGTAACCTAATATATTGAATCGCATTATATAAAAAGACTAGGATTGGTGTTTCTGCTAGTAAAATGAAATGTAATTATATAAATTTACTAAATTATGTTTTTACAATTCAGTACTAACTGGTGTTTAACTAAATTTATTTATTTAAACTTTAAATTATAACATAACAATTAGTATAAATTATTAAGTGACAAAACTGCATCTCTCAGTTCTTCTATGGTATGCATGTGATTTCTACTAGATCCTATTTTTTAGATAGCCAAACATGAAGTAATCTAATGGGATTAGATCAGCGCGATCTGGTGGCCATACTTGTGCTCTAACCACCCCTGTAAGCAAAAACGTTGAAGAATTGGCAGGTTGTCGAGCAGTATGTGCTGGAGCACTAATCGTGCTGAAAATACCTGCTTCAAGCTCATTTCTTGTAACTCTGCAATAAAAAATTCAACATCTGTTGGTAACGTTGGCGGTTACAGTTTCCTCGAAGAAAAATGGCCCTATTATTCATTGCTGGATACGTAAGCAAACATCCAACTTTTAACGGGATGCAATTGCAATTTTCTTCGAAAATTCATGTGGATTTTCTGCAGACCGGATACAATAGTTTGTGAATAGATATAGGCCTGTTTAGATAAAACCAGGCTTCATCGAGAAAAATAATTTGTGTAGCAAGTATCGTCCTTAAATTGTTATTAAACCATGACAATATTCTAATCGCTTATCGTGATCTAATGGAATAATATCGCTGTACGTAGAAACTTTATAGGGATTGAAAAATGTACACTTTCTTTTCGACCAGCTCGTTGCGCTGAAGTGTATGATAACCTATAAGTTATAAAAGTAATAAACTATTTCACTAATGTTAATATTGAATTTTTTACCTATTTGTTTGGGCTACATTACACAGAAAATTCCTTATTTTCTTACAGTATTCAAAATATATTGTTGATGATATTAAATGTAATATAAACGGTTTGAAAAAATTATAAGATAATAATTCGAAAGACGAACGTCAAATGTCGCTAAATGCTCAAGAAAATTCATTTAATGTATGAAATTTGTATGTAGCTAACATCCGCTCATTAAATTGGTAAATAAAGTATACGATAAATTTTTTCCGGAAACAGTTTCTTGCTTACGACAATCATTTGAATCTATAGTATATATAGTTAAAATTGTAATTCACACACTTAAATAATATCGAGATACATTAAATAAACATTCATACTTTTATTAACCTGGTTGTATTTGTTATCAGAAATATGACAATTTTGAACAATGTTATTACGTTACTTATACGCGGAGTTAGTCGAATGACTCATACCTTCGAATGCAATTTTGGTGCATCACTACAACTTTTGTCCCGGGTTGACATTAGGTGAATATTAAGTTGCATACGCAACAATTAGACAAAAACCGCACAATGACCGCACGTTACTGTGTTTTATTTGTCTAGGTAGTTTTGGTTTTAATATTAGCCAATGGTAAACGTTCAAAATATAAGCCCACCTTTTTCAACGGTATATTCTGTCTGTGGTAATACGGAGTCCGACAACAAATCGCAAAAAATTAGCAAGGCGGGAAATTCATTTCAGGCATTTAAAATCATCTAACATAAATTGATTTACTTACTATAATTAAAATAATAAAAAAGCCTTTCAATAAGGATATAATTACTTCTTTTATATTAAAATGTATTATATATAATGTAATACACCCTCAAAATACATAAAAATATAAAAATTTACGATTACCTACAAAATCCCTATAGGAATATCTAATATAGGTCCAATTTACCAAGTCCATTTATTGAGATAGCTCTCCGGCTGTATCTTTCTTCCTTTGTTGGGATTTCGGCAGTTCGATTCTCCACCAGTCAGCGGATTTCTAGCCGACAGTCCTTTGTACGGCAATGTAGGACGTTTCGGCTTAGTCGCAGTATCCTCCTCGGGGATCGGTTCCTTTAAGGAGTCTTCAGTTTCTTGCACGATATCGTGCTTTAAGTCAGTGTCCGAAGGCTTCGGGGAGGTTGGCAGTCGATGGTTTCTCCGCGTTGCCATGACAAAACTGAACGGGAAGACGCTCTATTACCCTGGCGACGTCGGTTTATGCGAAAGGAAACGGGGAGCCCCCCGATGGAGAATATCTGAATTGCCTCGAGTTCGGACTTATTTTAAACAGAAAGATGTCAGCTTTATTTTATGCAGTTTTGGACTGTTTGTGTTGTGTGTGTGAAAACAAAATGGTGTGTTGCTTGATAATCAGATTTAAGTCATACCAAATACAATATAAATATATATATATATACGGACAAAGAATAGTTCTGCTGGCGTACTATAGATGTCTCACGACCAAACAAATATTAAACCTGATCTGACGTGATTAAACGTAAGTGGAATTTTCCCGTTGCTAAAACGCGTAAAAATATAAGATAACAGAAGAGTCGGTGCGAGAAAATGAAAGTGGTTTAACTGCGCGCGCAGCAAAGGAGGTAGAGCATTCATAATGAATTGTGATATCGCAAAATTATTATGAAATGAATATTAAAGAGTCAAAACAAGTAACGATTTAGTAATAAAACAAAAACCAAACACACACTATGGCACAATGGATTAATATTCGTTTTATGATGAAATTAAAAACATTTTTGTGTAAAGCGAAGCTACACAGGAAATATTTGCTTTTATTTATTTCGTCAAATGCTAATCATTAACTTTTTCATAGCAATGTTATATTTATTTACAATCGTTGATTATTTGCCGGTGAAAAATATTATTTGCTTTTAGTGGACTAGTGGACATTTAAAATAATTTTGTTTTTGATATAATAAATTTATGTTTTTTTTTGTGCTAATCTTTCAATATCTGCAATTAACAGCGAAGGAATATTATCTTGTAAAAACTGAATAAAATAATCAGAAAACATTAAAAATTGTATTATAAAATCTATAATTTTTTTAAATTCACTCTCAAAATAACATGATATGTTTAAAAACATAAGTTCAATATTTGTTTCAAAATTATTGTTTATGGTTTCAATAGGATAGTCGATGTCGTATCGAAAAAGACATTTTTTTTTTCTACCATTTTGCTTAAAATGTAACTTAAAACATTACAGTACACAGTTTCAATCGCAGCCACTAACAAATTCAAATCTTCGGCAATTATATTCAATAACTCAACTTAAGGTATAAAATAACCATTAATGTAGTATAATTCGTAGGTAACTCATGCTTTAATGTTGAAGTTACTGAAAATACTGCGCGAATTTTAATCTTGGTTCCGAGAGGGGTCTCTACTAAAAAAAAAATATGCAACATTATTTATTATCTGGTTGCACTTCAGTTATTTTCCTCCAATTGTGTTTTATCAAAGTCTACAAGTACAAGCACGCTAGCATCAGCCATAAGCTTTTTCGCTCTTGAACTTTTTCTGTTTTGTTGTTGTAAGAATAATGTAGAAAATATAATTGTTGGACATTATATTATTGTACATATTCTATATGGTTAAAACTGTCAACTATATATTTGTAACAAAAAAAATGAAAAAATAGAAAAAAAAAGAGAGAATTAGCAGAATTCAAATTTCCGCATTTATCTATAGGAAGATTTTCTATTTTTTTTTCGGTGGCTGCTTTTAGGAAATCTCAGATTGTTTTGGAATGACATATAGAAATTTATAGGTTGTAAAAGTGCATGAGATTTTATAATAATCATAAATTGGAATTTTAATAATTTAAATAAATGGTCGATTATAGTGTAATTCTCTGTTTAGTCGTTAATTAAAATAGCGATTAAGTATAAGATTAGATGGATCATCAAGAACAACTCCTCAACATAGCATTCATCTCTGTAAATAACTTGACTCAATAAAACTGCAGAACTACACCTGCATCGATTCTCAGACCATCTACTTATTTATATGCCAGGGGGTAGAGNTGATTATGAATAAGAGATCGTACGAAGGTTTATATATTATTGTGTTCATGTACACAATATCGTAATCATACGGTAGTACAAGGTCAGAAATTTTCTTACAATTTTTTTCCATATGCGAAAATCATATACATGTATCATTGATGTAGTTTTCTTCGCATTATTAATATATTATTGTTTGTTGAATGGTATACGACTCCATAACTCTTAGTAAGTTATTGTCCACATTTAACTTGGTAAGCCTTTTTAGAAATCCTACGCGCAGCGACGCTATACTTGACAACCTTTTTGTAAATTTGACGCACGGATTGTAGAGTTTGCCATGCATCGTTTCCGATCACAATATGTAACTATTACTATCAATTTACCAACAAAAATTCAACAACACCGGTGTAATTAAGAAGAGTATACGGAGTTTTCACGATGACATTGTGGGGATTTTGTTATGCCTTGTGGATGTGGATTGGCCTGATTATGAAAGTTATTTATCTGTCGACGATGCATTTAATCATGTCCATTCTTTATTTTGTTTTATTTTAATCATGCATTTCCAAAAAGAAATGTTAATATACCTAATAATAATACCAAGAATCAGTGGGTGTCTAATGAGGTAAAAGCTCCAGTAGTACCTTTCACAATCTTTATACTTTAAAGTTAAAATATCCATAAATGGAGAAAGAAGCTAAAATACACACCTTTCTCTAGTCAAGCAAACTAAATCATTATTCTATTCGAAAAGATTATCTACTTCAACTAATCGTGCTCGGGAGGCATGGTCCATAATATCTGACTTAATTGGTAGAAAAAGCCATGTTCAAATATTGAATTGATTATTGACGATGTTCCTGTGAAGAATCCTGTGTCGGTTGCCGCTAAGTTTAATGAGTTTTTTGTTTGTGAGCCACACAATATTGCTAGTGGTTCAACAATATCTAATACGGATAAATGAATTTAATATTACGCAGGCTCCTGGTCGTTATGATGGCTGCCTTAGTATTGGCGCACTCCCTTTCTCTGATGATAAAATGTTTCGGATATTTTGCAAGTTAAAAAACAAAAGCAGTTCGGGTTATGATGATGTGCCGTCCAAGTTGTTAAAGGAGGTAGCACCGTGTTTAGTTAAACCAATAGTACAGCTTGTTAATTTGTCATTTCGGGAAGGTACCTTCCCTAGTTCATTAAAAATTTCTGCTGTGCACCCAGTGTTTAAGAAGGGGAGAAAACTAATATTAAAAATTATCGACCAATCTCTGGGGATTAGCTTCTCAAAATTGTTTGAATACGCAATGCTATCGCGACGACTTGAATATCTGGATAAAAATAATATTATATCGAATCGACATCATCGTTTTCGTCACGGTTACTCCGCCATTTCCGCAGTGCACTCTTTTGTTGAAGATGTTATTCGTGCATTGGACCACCATGAACCAAGGCAGTGCCTACAATTTTTGAGGTGCACTTGCTAATGAAATAAATACATAATAATTTATTCTAGTATCTACTTTATTTTAGACTCCTGTTCTTTTAACAATCTGCCCGAAGCATCTACATACTTGTTGGACTTAGAAATACATAAATATTTTTACACGTTTTTTAGAATCTTTATATTGCAGAATAGAAATGAAGAACAAGAATTATCTGTGAGCAAGGAACTGTAACAATGTAGAGAAGCAATTAAAAAACTGAATCGTAAAGTTAAAAGAATAACATCCAATAAATAACAAGAATAATAGGAAATTATTGATGATTCTCTTCATCTAATTATAAAGAAAATTAAGGATGACGCAGAGAATAATGACCTATTTGCTGTTTTCTTATTACACCATGATAAAAAAGGTAAAATGATTTAAATTATCACTTCGGCATTGTGTGATGTGGCAAGTTATATCTCCTAAAAGTTACATACAAAATGTAGCTTTTTGAAAGTTCCATGTAGAAGCACTTCATTTCAATATATAGGTGATAATACATATACCTTTTCTTTAATAGAAGTTCGTTTAAAAATTGAGGCCTGTGCTCTAAAACCGATAGAGAAAGTGTATACTTTAATAATCGATGATATGGCTATTCAAGAAAAAAATATATTACCATAAAATATGTTGCCCGTAGTTTTCGTATTTTATGGTTTTTTTTTTTAATTAAATTTGAATTTTAAACCTTGTGCCGCATCTAGTATTGTGAACGTCATCCACACGAACTTCGTTTTGTTAGCAATTTTGATTAATAGCATTTTTCTTCTCATCTAAAAGTAACTTTTATAGTATTTCATTTTACTAGAAGATTCCGCATATTCTTGCTCATCAATATTTAATTTTCACATTAATTGTATTTAGTTTTGGATTTTTTAACGTTCTTTTGACTCATTAGTGATTACGTATTTCCGACTTCCTTCGCATGCGGTAGACGACGCCGACTATCCGAATAGAAGCTACGTATTTATGTGATCTCCATGTATTCTTTGTTAATTCCGCATTAGTGGTTCTTTCATGCGAGTCACTTAGTTAGAAATCGTTGTTTATGTTATCCCTGGACTGCAGGAGTGTGTTCTGCGACAGCGAGTTTCTTTATCTGAAAAGGGTTTTATTTAAACACTTTCGTTCGACATTGCGTCACGTCTACATCTTGGCTCGTTGGTAAGCGTCAATTCTTTTGTCTAAAGCTTCCTTTTAGGCGCTTAAGCGCTTTTTAAATTATTAGAAATGTTAAAATTCCATGGTAGTTCCGCATCCTTCCACTTCTTGCTTTCCCATGTTTCTGAGTTATGATTATTGTCATGCAGTGAAAAATGCAATCTTTTTCAATCATGATATGGCGTTTGAATCTCATCCGACCATTTGAAACATTTGTATTTCCTTCAAAAAGACCTGGCCATTAAACCAGTTCGAAATTTGACAAAAAAGCACTTGTACCCAAGCATTGAAAAAATTAATGTTCGAAGAGCCATTGAGATCTTTCGTGGTGATGTGACCGCACTTTTAAATCACTTGTGTATATTTAAAAATAACAACAAATGTGATTTTTCTGTTGTTAAAGCAACTATTACATTTTTGGAAACGATTTACCTATACTTTCTTCACGGTTCATGATGTAAGTGATCGTTGTCCAGCACATAAAGAATCGAGATCAGATGTGTATGTAAATGTAGACGATGACAGACTCCAATGGATGTTAGAAACCTTTCCAGCATACATAGATTCAATTCAACAGCATTCTAAAGCCTGTAAAATGAAAAGCTTGACAAAAGAAACTGCAGATTCATTAAAATTTACTGCACAAAGTACTGCTAACTGCATAAATATCTAAATTTTATTATGTTCTTACCAGGAGTACAGATGCAATTGAGTCAACATTTAGCCATATACGAATGAAAAATGCCGCACAGGATATGACTAATGCTTATACAGCAGATAACGCGATTAAACGAATTTTAAAATAAAGTCTTATAAAAAACCGCAGCCTCTGCAAATGTTGTCTCAAATGGTTCCTATGTCAGTAATGTTAGTCATATTAATGATCAGTATTTATCTTCACAAAGTACACCGACATCATTTCCTCATCAGGTATGTACTTCAATAGTACAGCATTCCACATGATAAATGAACTGTCGTCTATATCAGAGAATAATTGGAGAAAAAATGACCTGCAATCAATGCTTGGGCCCAATCGGTAGCACTAATTCTACTTTTTCACCATTACTGGCACTTACAAGATAATGGGACAACCAATCAACCATCCAAAAAATTTGTACAATTAATTATCCAAATTACAGCTACTGTGTTGTGTATGATCGAACACCTACCACCTCAAAAAGAAGCCATTGAAACGTTAGGCTTGTTTCAGACGAAGCGGTTTACTTGATTCAATTAAATTGCCTGGTTTGCTCTCAACTAGTTGATAGATAGATAGATAGATAGATATGTTTATTCATTGTAATAAAAACATTACAAGAAACGTCAAATAAATATATAAATATATGGTCCAGTATAAGTATGTATATAACAAACAACAACAAAAAAAAGTATATAAAACAAAGAATACGACAAACACCAGATTAAAATTATACACACTGACTAGTATTTGAATTCAAGAATTCTTCAAGAGAGTAGTAACTTTGACAAAGTAGAATTTTTTTGGCTCTGATTAACCTCTTATTTGTATCTAAGGAATGAGGAAATCTAAATTTGTTATAAATTTTTGGACCCCAATAGTCAACATAGCGCTGAGACACTTGGACCCTATGAAATGGAATTCTGATGTCACATCTGCTTCGGGTTCCGTACTCGTGACTGGCACCGTTTAGATGGAACTTCTGTGGATTCTCCATGACATACTGAAGAGCGGTGAGGATGTACAACGATGGTAACGTGAGAATTTTCTCTTGCTGAAAATATGTTTTACAGCTTTGTTTTGCTCTCAGTTGACAAAGAGCTCGAACAGCGCTTTTCTGAAGGCTAAATATTCTTTTTGCTTGTGGTGATGTTCCCCACAGCAAGACCCCATAGAGCAGCTTACTATGAAAATTGGTGTAATAAGCCGTCTTAGCCGCATCATGAGTTGCAGTAGTTTTCATCCTCCGGATTGTATATATAGCGGATGCTAGTTTTGTCGCCAGTACATGGACATGTGCCCTCCACGTCAATTTGCCATCTAAGGTTAATCCCAAGTATTTGACGGTATCCGACGTTGAGGATGTCATTTATTGCAGAGAATTTAAGGTGTTGCGTTTTTCCTTCATTTAATTTTAAGTTATTATTTTGAAACCAATTCTTAGCACTATTTAACACTCTTTCTGTTTAGCTTAAGATCAATAGCATTTTAGCAGTTACTACAAAAGAAGTGTCGCGGCGTAGAGCGAAGTTTTTGTTGGACTGATGTTACAAGGCAAGTCATTAATGAATATTATAAATAGTAGAGGACCTAATATTGATCCTTGCGTACTCCTTGTGATATGGATTTTGTAGTTGATTTGTTGGTTTTAAGTTCAACCGCTTGATATCTGTCAGATAGGTATGAGGCTAGAAGCTTGTGCTGTATGCCTCTTATACCATAGAAATATAATTTATCAAGCAGGATGTCATGCCGTACCATATCAAAGGCTTTGCTCAAGTCACAACACGTCAGTTCTACTTGTTCATGTTTGTCATAAGCTCTATAATAGTCTCGATCACTTCGTAAATTCCTGTAACCGTCGATCTCTTTTGTCTATATCCATGCTGTTTATCCGAGAAGTAGTTGTTTTTTTCAAAGTACTTTATAAGTCTATCAGCTATCAATCGTTCGAATAGTTTTGATATTGTTGGTAATATGGCTATTGGGCGATAGTTAGTGCATTCATTGATGTCTCCGCTTTTGTAAACAGGAATAATTTTAGCCACTTTTAGTTGAGTTGGGAAAATGCCCTCTTGGAAACATTTATTTATTAATTTTGAAAGCGGATCTATTATCACATTTGTTATTTTGTATAGAAATTCTGTTGTTATTCCATAGATATCTCGTGTTTGTTTCCTCTTGATATTGTTGATAGTTTTAAGAAGTTCGGTCTCATTTGTTTCTTTTAAATAAAATGAATTACAGTTATTAATAGGTAGGTTTTCGCAAATAGTTGTTCGCAACATCTTTGTTTGCACAGTTATGCTGATTCCCTATATTTATGAAATATTCATTCAGATCCTCCGATGATAGGGTTGACTCATATTCTTTACTCCTATTTGGCTTTGTTGCTTCGTTAATGATGGACCATATTGCTTTCTGTTTATTATTGGAATTTCGTATATACTCTGCATTTTTTATTTTTTTTAAAGTGTTTATGTTGTGTAGATAATTCTTCTTATATTCTCTATATACATTATACGCTTCCTCATTCTTTGTAGTTATAGCCAAAGTACACAGTGCATTTAACACGTTTTGTTGATTTTGTATTACTGTATTATTATCTAAATAGGATTTGTGATGTTGTTTAGTATTTTTCTTAACCATTGTCTTTGTTTCAGGAAAACATTTATTGAAAATCTTCATGAAGATATTATAAGCCTCTTGTGCCGTACCTTTGAGAAGATTATCCCACGGTACGTCCGCAATTCGGTTGCTAAATTGATAGAGGTTGTGGTCGTTCATGTCTCTGCCACTAATCACATTATATTCCATTTCAGGTTGTTTGAAGAATTCTTTTAGCACCATAATTTGCGCTGAGTGATCTGAGATATGCATTTCCATTGTTTCCATATCAGCTGCAGCTACACTGATATTTGTGAATATATTGTCAATACAGGATTGACTCTTACATGTAACTCTAGATGGTTCACTAAACATGGGATGCAAATTGAAAGAGAGCAACAAATCTGTTACATTTGCCTTTTCCGGTGTGTTTCTTAAAAAAGCTATGTTAAAGTCCCCCGCTAAAAGGATAGTTTTTGGTTTTGTTCTGTTGTTTAGAGTATCTAACATAATTTGTAATTTTTCTTGAAATATATTTATATCACCTTGAGGGGATCTATAAATACTTATTACTATAGTGTTATGTTTTATTAGTTCAATAGCTGATATTTCTATGTCTTTTTCTACGGACAAAGCTATTAGGTCTTTACGTTCTATATACTGATGCTTTTCTTTTAGTAATACAAGTGTGCCGCCATGTTTGTACACGTTTCGGCAAATATGAGCAGCAATGGTGTAGTTGAATAATTTTAAGTTAACAATTTGAGCTTCTGTCAACCAATGCTCCGTAATGCAAATGCAATCAATGTCTTTATTTCGTAAAATCATAGTAAAGGGTTCTAATTTGTGTGTACTAAGACATTGAATATTGAGATTAGCTAGTAGAAATTTACTACTATTGTTACTGTTTTTTTTCAAACGTATTTGTTTAGTTAATTCAAAGTCACTCTTGCCGGCGAGGCTATCTTCCGAAAATTTTTGTAGGGCTTTACTATGACATTTATTGGCCACAACTCGGGTGAAATATTTTTTCATAATCCTCTAATTTGACGGCAATTTTAAATGCTGCTATATCTTTATTGCGCAATTCTAGCTTTTGGCAATCCAGAATAGGTGTTTTATTTTGGTCTAAGTAATCCTTTACGTTTCGCTCTGTGGTGTTATTAATCAAATTTGAGATAAATACACACCTCCTAGATGTTACCGCATTCAAAGATGTATTCTCTTTATTACCCTTAATTATTTTATGTTTAAAATTTTGTTTTATAACTGTGGCGTTTAATGCTTCTGAATTTTGTTCGCCTCTTTTATTTCGGTTTTAGTTTTATTTGTTTCGCTTTCTTAACATTTACGTTTTTATTTATATTCTTGTGTATTTCCTCTTCTTGCAAGACCTGGTGTCCGTGCACGGCTGACTGGGATCGTGTGACAGGCTTGTATGTGTGTGTATTAGTTATTTGTTTAACTATACTCTGAGTGTCTGTGTGTGCGTGCCTAAATTGTGTGTGCCTTTCTACCAGTAAGTTAAATTGTGAATCTGTTTTCGTTAGGTGTTGATCAACTTTATGTGAGTACGTTTCTACGATTTTTGCGAATTCTTGGATCTTTAATTCTAACTTCTGTACATATAATAACAAGTTCCCTACCTCTTGAGTAGTACCGCCATTTGTACACGTATCGCACACCCATTTTATATTTTTGTTTGCTTCTATTAGTTTTAATTCTGCTGGTTTATAAACGCTGCATCCATGGTGTAGTACATTTCGGCAGGGTTCTGAACATTTTAGAAATTTTTCTGTTGCACAATTTATTAAAACGTTGCACTTTAAGCACTTGTCACCTACGTTCGCCATGATGAATATATCGGTTTGTTGATTGTCATTGATGACCTATTGAAGTCGCCAAAGCGGGCAAGTTGACTCGTGCGAAAGGATTCATATCAGTATGCTCCTTAACAACCGTCCATTCAACTAGTGGCATCAAATAACCGCCTCGTCTGAAAGAGGCCTTAACCTCGTTATTGCTGCTATCATTGACTTCATGTGAACTTTTTGCCTGTACTGTCCATGCAGAAGGTTTGCCTAAAATTATTAACGCCCCTAATGACAAATACCGCTCGTACAAAAACGAATAACCTTGTTCGCTTAATAGTTTACATAAAACCTCAATCCAGAAAGGTGTTGAAGTTGTAAAACAGAAAGTTAAGAGTTGTGTGGGGCGCTCTTCTGAATAAATGAAATGCACTGGTTGAACAACATTCGCTAAAACACACCACTACCACAAGAAAGAAGAAACCAAACGTAACTCAACCATGTTGGGGCTTGGTGCTAATTTGCTTAGGGGCGGTTTCACACACGTCGATATTATCGGTGTCGGTATCGGTAACGGACGTACTTTTCAACACAAACCGATAAACTAACGTTGATTGACACTCGATTATAATTCACACGGTAGTGTTAAAATAAGTCAGTGGCGTATTTGGTTACTAGATTACCTTACTAATTGTTGTTGAACTTAAAATGAATAAAAGGGGCTTACTGTTGTATCTCTTATATCTACGAAAGAAGGAGCGGCTTATATATAGACAGAGAAAGTATTGAGTGCATCTACTCCTATCAGAAAGATACGTAAATGGAGCAGTCTATATATTAACAAATTAATGAATTTCTGCTTTTAACTGTAGTAATTTATTAATTTGTTAATTACTTACTGTAAAAAGCTTGCAATCTTTGCATTCAATATATTGTTTGAGTAATTGAGGATCATGAGGATAAGTTTTTTAACTATTTTAGAAAGTATAGCTAGCTTTGATTACTTATTAGACAAGATACTAAATAACATACAGCGACAAAATTCTCAAATGAGACTCTGTATACCACCAAGTGTGTATCGTAATTAAATTTAGAACTCAAGTTTGCGACTATCTCAGATTCAATCAACTACGACACTGATCTTTTTCAAACGTTGAAATTACTGTGTGTGGATGCACATATGCAATTTTAATGGCGTATTAAAACGACCGATGCATTGACTGTCCGATTCTACAGAACCAACCGACATACGCGACGATATCGGAGATGTTCTCGATATTTTTATCGTATCGGAGGTTGTGTGAAGTATTTATGTTTAAAACAATATGTTTCTGATTCATTCCGATACCGATACCGAACACCGATAATATCGACGTGTGTGAAACTGCTCTAACAGTATAGCAAACCGGCATATAACAGTTTATTTACTTTCATCACTACATGTTACTGGCAATGAAAATTACAAAAATTCAAATTCGCTATAGTTGACTAATAAAACAATTTTTCTTTTGCTCTCTGTGCTTCTTGTTATTTATCACTGTCGTTTACTTATTTTAGTGGTATCCAAAACCAGCTTGTCATCACTCGTACCCGCCATTATTATTATTTAATACGAAAAGAAAATAGTTGTCATGTTCTTAAATGTCATGCAGATATCGCTACTTACCGGATTCTAGTGTAACATTTAATTCAATGTAAATTTGAATGATCCGACAGACCGTATAAAGCACACTGTGCACACTTATCAAGCACAGGTGGTGAAATAATCATTCCAAAGTCAAACAAAGACTGTGATACGCGTGGACTGAAATTTCCACTTTGCTCTTTGAGAACAATGAATAAAGACGGAAGCGGTTTTCCGGAAGCTGACATTGTTGAAAGTATGGTATAACTATGTGTAGTTGCGGATATAGATAGCGCAACTATTGTTTGAAATTTTTGTTCCCTGCACAACTAAAGTGCGTCCGGAATGTTGCTCAAGATTAAAACCACTCTCATCAGCATTGAATGTATTATCTATCCCGACATGCCCTATGTGATCCTTTAGACCAACGATTCCCAGGGGTTTCCCAGGGGTCGACATAAACGATAACTGATTTTGGGGGTCGACGAGGTCTAGAAATCGACCCCTATTAATTAACACAAGTTTTTATTTGAAACTTTCAAAATGCTGTATAAGTTGGGTTACGTGTACCAAGTTGTTATAGGAATGACTAATATTTTAATAAGAAGTATCATTGTTGTACTTTTAAAAAACTCAACAAGTCGATAAGCGTACACAGGTTCGTACAAGATAATGATTCGAGCGTACAAGCCTTTCAGGTACCTTTTGACTTGCTCTGTATTTGACGCATATACGCGATTTAACACGAACGAAATCATGATCATATTTTACTATATAACACGGTACAAATAATACGGTATGCTTACGCGCATATGGAAGTTACGTCACATAGGAGCATAAATGGTGCCACATATATAATCATTATTATTATATGAAAATCGATTTCGACCGTGAGGGTTTTGTTAATGCGAAAGGTAAGTTTAAAAAATCCGGACGGAGTTACGGAACATATTTTGTTAAGGTGTTTTCACGATTTAATTTTCTAGAAAAACCACGAAAACACTTTGTAAACACACACGAAATTCGCTGGCGCTACTAGAGGAACGAGAAGATAGAGGGTTAATGTAAATTTCAACTTAAAATGGCCTTTTTTAAGGAAAAGCTGCATTAAAATAACATTAATTGGTAGTTGTGAATAATTTGGATTTAATATTTTGCTATTTACCATACATGTATTTATTGTTTTCGATACACTCCTTAATGACGTCATCTGACCGGCCTTGACGAATTTGAGATTCAAAACGAGCATACCGTATTATTTGTACCGTGACTATATAACAAGCTTGCACTTAGGTTGAAAGTTTATTTGCGTTTGAAATTCGTTGGAGCTTGAATGATAATACACTCATCTAGTAATTTATTTCAAGAGATTACAGTGATTACATAGTTAAATAAAGTGAATTCAAATAAAATGATTGAAAAAGAATTTACAAAGTGCTTAGTTACGCGGGTTAATAGCGAAACCATACATTTCTGCAGTTTATGAAAAAGTATCAGGGTAAGTACCAAAAAACGTTTTAATATTTTTCTAAGTATTTTTTTAAATTACTTTAGAAAAATGGTCACCTAAAATTATAAATCTTCAGTTTTCTTTGTTTTCGTTTTTTACGCTGATTGGTAACTAATACAAATTTTCTATACTACAGTGATTATATCTGAGTTTATCAATGAGTAAGTTTGTGAGCATACCTAAAAAACATCCAGTACCTAAGCGTGATAAAAATAACCTCGTGTGCAAAATTAACAGTTTTATTATTGTTTTTTTTAAGTTGTTTCTTAAACATTTTTTTTTTGATTTGCAGGTTTACTGTGAGTTTTATGATGGCAGACCACGAAATAAAAGCCAGACAATAGAGTTTGGACTACTTATTCCATCTCTATCAAATCAACACTTGCCGATGTGTCTCATATGTGAAAAAGTATTCAGTAACGATGGAGGACCACTTATCAAGAGTACATGCAAGTACAAAAAAAAGTAAGCCCTTGTCATTCTTTCAAGCACTTAAAGAAAAACTAGAGAACAGGACATCCATAAGATCGATGTTTGCGTCATCATCTATGCAAGACGTTGATGGTTTACGAGGGTCCTATAATATATCTTTACTAATAGCAAAGTCGGGGAAAACCCACACAATTGGAGAGCAGCTTATTTTACCAGTCATTGCGGAGATCCTCAACAATGTATTGCATAAGCCCGCACATAATATTATAGAGAATTCGTTTGAACAATAACACCGTTCAGAGACGAATAGACGAGATGGGGCGCGACGTGGAAAACATTTTGTGCAATTTCTTACAGACCAACAAATCCTCTCTCCAGTTGGACGAGTCTACATTACCCGCCAATGAAGCTCTGTTGTTTTAAATTAAATATGAAAATATGATACCAGTGGAGAATCGATTTTTCAGGCCGTAGGACGTTTTTTTACCGGCAAAACTATTCCATGGAAGAACATTGCTTCTGTTGCGACTGATGGTGCATCATCTATGGTTGGTCGTCATCGTGATTTTATAGCTAACTTAAAGCGGCAACTGCCTGAGGTACTAGCGTGTTTCACAGACAGCATTTAGTAGCAAAAAAGATGAGTCCTAGATTGCACCAATCTTTACAATATGTTATAAATGCTGTCAACAAGATTCGAAGCAATTCTTTGAACTCGCGGTTATTTGCACAGCTATGTGAGGAAAACGACGAAGTCTTTACTCGGTTACTTCTGCACACTGAAGTTCGCTGGCTATCAAAAGGCTCTTACTTAGCAAGATTTTCAGCTATTTTTGAGTCTGTGTTGGAGTTTTTACAAGAAAAAGATCCGAATTTCAAAGAAAATCTGAACAATTGTAAAACATATATTTATTACTTGACTGATATGGTATAATTAACAAAGTTAATTTTCAGCTGCAGAGTGACGATCTCAACTTGATTAAAACAAATCAATAATATCGGCCTTTGTGGTAAACTTATCCTTTATAAACAAAATTTAAGCAGAAAGAATATTCGCAGTTTCGCATTTGTCAAAATTACCAGAAATACTTCAAGACTCTGTTATTTTATCATATGTCACTCACTTGGACACATTACACAAGGGTTTTACTAAGAGGTTTGAGAATCTCTTGAATTTACAAATTCCTCAATGGATAATAAATCCGTACAATATCACAGCCATGGAAGAAGCCAATGCAAGAAAAGTTGATCATCATCAGCATAGGTGAGGAGCTTAAGCAGAAGTTCAACCAAGGCTATCAGAAGTTCTGGTTGCAGCGCAACATTGAAACACAGTATCCTGCATTGTGGAACATTGCTGAAAAATACCTTATCGCTTGTCCATCATCATACCTAGTGGAAAAAGGCTTCAGTGTGATTACAAACATTTTGACAAAACAAGGAAACCGTTTGAAAATCATCGAACGCGGAGATTTAAGGCTGCAACTCACCAATATTGAACCAGATTTAGCTAGATTGGTAGAAAGTCATCAGGTTCATCCATCACACTGAATTTTTTATTTTTTTATCTTTACTTTACGATTTTAATGTTTTTTTTTTCAAAAAATAATTACCTACTTAAGTATTTTTACGTAATTTGTATTAATAATTATTAATTACACTTGATATTTACTGAATTTTGTGTCTATTTATTTTGTTAAATTTTGATGAGAAAATGATGTCAAGTTTACTCACTTAACCAACCGCAAAATTTTTAAATTGGTAAGTATTTTGTATTAATAGGAAAAAAACTAGAGGTAGGATTTTTAAAGTAATTTGGCTATGGGGGTCTGAGGTATCAGTTCATTTTGGAAATGGGGTCTCTTGCCCAAAATAGTTTGGGAATCCCTGTTTTAAACTATTAACGAAAGTTGAGGCAATTTCCTTAAATTGTTCGAAGTCCGTACCATATGATCGGGTAACAAATTTATTTATTTATTTATTTCTTGAAACTATTTTCTAATGTCTTAAAATTCTAAACCAGCGTCTGTGTGTAAAGGCACCTGAATCAATACTTCATTCATTCATTCATTCATTAAAGTTAGGGTGGGCGCTTAATGTCCGGGCACTTCAGCTAGGTGTTCATTGTACCATCCCTATTGATTCTCTTATTTCCACTCGACCAGCTTGGTGTTCTCTATAAAACCCAGTATCTTACCCAGTGGAAACTTGAGAACCTTCGAGGGCTCCTCTCTCCCGAAATATTTCGGCCTGAATTCCTTCAGTTCCTCACATGTGCAGATTACATGTAAACTCGTTCCTCCTTCGCATCTTCTGCACCACGGTTCGCTTACTCGGCCTGGGTTGTATAGATGCTTTTTCAGGGGCAGTGTCCAGTTACCAACCCAGTAATGGTTTTAACTTTTTTCTTACTGCGCCTATAGTAGGTTATCAGAGAAACTAACATCCCCATCCCCTATCAGCGCTTTGGTATAGAGTTGACCTTCTGTACCAAAGCTATCAATACTATTTAATAATTTATTATAACAAATTGAGAAATTTTTAACAACGTTTCTCGACGCGTACCATCTCCTTTATTGCTTCTTCCCACATAGAAAAGAGAAATAGTGTAATACTATAGAATAATACAAATGGCAAATACGCCAAATACTGTAAGTACAACATATATATAATGTGATGGTAGTACTATACGCTAGGTTGTTATTCTTTACCACGCTGTTTGGGTAATAACAACTCGTGTGTATTTATAATGAAAAATAAGTTGCTTAGATTTCTGCCGCAGTGTGCTGTTTTTCATTCAACACCAATTAATTTACATCTACTGTCAGATCCGACGAATTGTTTAAGCGCTTTCCTCTGCTGTAATTTTATTTATAGGAGTCATTTCTGAAGCACGCATTTTACGAGAGATAATCAATGGATTTGGCGAAACTACAGATTTATTAAATGCCGAGAATTTCGTACGTGTTATTCACGATTTACTGTTGATACGTAGTAATCTATTTGATTTGCATTTGTAACACGTAAAACCTTTTATTTACATTCAAGCTGTGTTAAATCACGCATTATATGATTTTGTGGCGCAGAAATTAAAAATTTAACTATGTATTCAAAACCGCTGAATTTACAAGACAGATATATTAAGATAATAATAAACGGACCACATGGCGGTTTCCCTAAAAATATTAATATGTACCTATTGAATGCATAAAAGATTTCAATAGAAATATATGAAAGGCATAACCTTTAGATGCAACCTCAGCACAATGAACGTGGAAAGGCTATGGGTGCATAAAAGTAATCTTGTTAAGAAAGTTTTTGATATTTTCGTTTCACGTAGTGCTTAGAACCGTAATATAATTCACCGGCTGAAGTTCGGCAGTTAGAAATTTTATTTTACATTATGAAATATTAACGATATTTTACTGCGAGTGACAGCTGAAATATGTGTGCTCACGTGAATGAATTATGAATAGGTGAATAGAGAAGAATACCTTCTAGACAGAATCACGTCCGTAGGTTACCCTACAGGTATTCAGAAATTGTCAACATATTTCAGCTTATTCATACAGCTGCAAATAAACATGTCATTCTGTTTTGTATTCCTGTCAGTTCTATTATGCATAGAGAAGTGTGTTCTGAAATTGCTGAAAATGTTAAAAAGATTCACCGTACTGAACGTTTATCACAATGGAAATCTCATGCATTAATTTTTTGGTAACTCTACTAATATATAATATAAAACTGCAGAAGATTTAGATAGCACTGCAGACAAAACGGTATCTTTCAAAGAAATGCTTTTGGCTTACAATTAGCGGAGAAAAGTTCCACGTTGATCCATAATATGAAGAAAAAAATGCATTAAAGGAAAATCTTAAGCAATCCAAAAATGGCGAAAAATAGCAGTAGAAACAAATTCAGATTTCTCTATCCCCAACCGCCCACCAACAAATAAACAGTTCAGATGTGCGCTCCCTGGAGGCTGTACGCCAATTTCGTCATGAAATTGGCTCTTTTTAATATGATTATTGCTTACCTGTTTCAAGATATTTTTTCAGGTATACGTGGACAAATCGACAACTATTAATAGCCATAGTTTACAATGTGTCTAGGTATATGTACTGTCCTTGTAGCTAATTTAATGCGGAATTTTATATGATTTTAACAACTCTTTTATTTCTTAGTGCTATAATATCCTCTCTTTAAGACGTTTTCTCAATTATAAATATGCAGAACCACTCATTCAAAAGCTTTGGTTTCAACTAAACGTGCCAATTTTAAAATGATTTTTTGAGAACCATTATAAAATTAAGTGAATGTTTATGCCATTTCACTCAAATCTGAACTAATTACGTAAATAGATGTTCCCAATACATCTTTAAAATGTTGAATTTTTTTATGCACACTGAAATTAACTTTTAATAACACAAGGTTAAACTTTGCAGGCAGTACGCGTTTGGTGGTTTGTTTGGGTATGTTAATACGCAGAAACAAAGCCGAAAACAGATAATGCAATACCGTATTAGATTAGGTGGGGTTTCTATATTTATATAAGGGAAAAATGTTGAAAACAGTAAATCCTCATATCTAAACAAAGAATTCACACGAAATTCTAGTAATTTTCAAATTCTTCATTATAAACTACGATGATGAAGAATTTGTTAAGAATTTAGATTATCAAAGCAGCAGTCAGTGGTTACTAAAAAGAATTGAAAATACAAATGGTCAATTTTAATAGATTGCTTACGCGATCTCTTCTTTCAGAAGTATCTACACTAGAGCAACTATTAATAGCACTTGGCTTATTCTAGTGAAATTCCTCATCATCGTAGTTGTTCCAATGGTTTACTTATACGAAATCCTCTGATAGTATATTGTTTCTCACGATTAACTATGCATACTTCTCGTTCATAAATAATTTCAAACTTGTAAAAATAACATAGTTTTTTGGTTGTATCGACAACATTCGTACATTTTCCATGTCTTATTAAGCTTCTACTAGTGCCTGCTAGTCACGGATAGTCACTGTGCTAGAGCTTGTTGGCTGCTTCAACCATTCAATTATATTTAAGAGAATGTACTGGTTTAATGCGTACATAATTTTTTGTAGTTACTGAAAAGACAATTACTTTCGTTATTCAACTGATAACATTTATTACGGGTCTGAAATACCTTAATTAATAATGAAATAAATAAAAAAATACTAAATAATGCTAAAATTTCAGAATTTGTAATAGGTCAAATCAATCACTCAAACAAAATTGTTGTTTGGACTGTATGGTTGTTGTTTGATAGACACACACCTTTCTTTTTACACTTATTTATTTAATAACAAAATACTATGGACATATTTACAGTGATGTGAAGTGTTCGGACGATAACTATTGAATACAATATGGTTGAACTACTAGTCCCTTATTATATTGGCCACTCTTCTCTTGGTGGGTTATAAAATAATTGCGGGTGGTGTACAAGAGACTCAAGTAGTCGTAAATTACAAAATGACAAGGGTGTATGTCAGAATAAAAAACATAATACAACAAAGAAAGAACCATGCACTACTTCTTAGAACTAAAATAACTTAAATCTAAATATGGGGACGTAACATGCCGCCCTCGTTGTAAGGTCGTGCCTTACAAATTCTTAATTATCTTCTTCAATCGGAACTAAGCATATTTTGTTTACTGCGCGTTTGAAAATGCCTGCACCTGTTCGCACTGTTACGACACGCACAACACCATCGCTTCCTGGTATGTCTGTACGATACGACCCATCTTCCACATTGGTGCCGGAAGATTGTCCTCGCGTAGAATGACTAGGGCACCTTTTAGAATTTCTCCATTGTGCTGATATCGCCACTTCGACCTCTGCTGCATGGTATGAATGTAATCGGCGGACCATCTCGTCCAAACTTGTTGAAGCATTAATTGAAGGTGCTTGTATTTAGACGCATAACGGCCCTTGTTTTCCATCGCTGGTAGTTCGGGTATCATCTTCACAGGCCCACCAATAAGGAAATGACCCGGGGTTAAAGGTTGGAGGTCGCTAGGATCTTCGGTGAGAGGAGTCAAAGGTCGGGAATTTAAGACTGACTCTATTTGCACTAAAATTGTGTAAAATTGCTCAAAAGTTAATGTAGTATCTCCAATTACTCGTTTTATGTGATACTTTGTTAATTTCACTGCGCTTTCCCAAAGTCCGCCGATGTGAGGCGATCGGGGAGGAATGAAATGCCAAACAATTTTGTTTTCGGTGAAATATGTTTTTATTGTATCATCATCAATCAATGTTTTAAAATCGTTTAATATTTTTTCCGCTCCTACAAAATTTGTGGCGTTGTCTGAGTAAATATGAGAACATAAACCTCGCCTAGCTGTAAATCTTTGAATGCACTTAAAAACCTTCGCTAGACAGGTCAGTTACCAACTCCAAATGCATCGCTTTCGTGGAAAAGCAAATAAAGATACATATATACGCCTTTATGAACTTTCGGTTGCGCAGTTTACTGTCTTTTAACTGAAACGGTCCCGCATAATCGACACCACAAGACGAAAATGGCCTGGACGGGGTTACCCTTGAAACTGGTAGATTGCCCATTTTTTGAATTATATTAGGAGGGTTCACGCGGAAACAAACGATACATTTCCGTAAAATCTTGCTTATTTCACGGCGACCTTTCAATAACCAAAACTTATTTCTAATGCTAGATAGTACTAATTGAACACCGGCATGCAAATTTCGGTGGTGTTCGTATTTGATTAAAAGTTCAGTAAAGTAATGTTTAGATGGTAAGATTATAGGGTGCTTACCATCAAACGACAGATTTGAGTTTTGAAGTCTACCGCCGACTCTGATTATGTTATGTTCATCCAGAAGAGGATCTAAACTACTTAATCTACTGTTTTTGTGTACGGTTTTGGATATTTCAACTGCTCTAAGTCTGGTTTAAAATTACTTATTTGAACAATACGAGCAATAGTTCTAATGCTATCCTCAATCTCATCTATAGAAAGACTACCGAATTTACGTTGTTTTGGAGGTGATCTGGTATTATTTTTAAACCGAAGTATATACGCTATGACAGCAATAATTTAGTGTACGACGAATATTTGTATATGATATCCTCGTATGCTACGTTAATTTTATTGATACAAGCTATTGATAGTAAAGTCTTGCATTCAAGAATTTCAGTCTTATCACCGATGTTAACCGGAGAATTTGGCCAAGACTCTGGGTTTAGCCATAGCCAATCGGGTCCGTCGAACCACATTTTGGTTTGTATTAATTGAATAGGATTGCATCCACGCGACAAAATGTCTGCTGGATTTGCTTGCGACGGTACGTGCGACCACTGTGATTTGTCCGTGTCACGTTGAATTTTAGCGATGCGATTGCAAACGAACGTTTTTAATCGACAAGGTTCCATTGCAATCCATGATAATACTATTGTGGAATCGCACCAATATTTCGTGGTTGTTGCTAGGGAACTCTAATGCGTCTGACACCTTGTTAACTAATTGCACCGCCAATACCGCTGCACATAGTTCTAATCTCGGCAATGTTAATGACTTTAATGGTGCAACACGAGACTTTGCGCAAGCTAATCTAACCACCGTATTTTTGCATGCATCGGTTGTTCGCACGTAGACGCATGCACCGTAAGCCTTTTCCGAGGCATCACTGAAAGCATGGATTTCGAATGAATCGCGTTCAGATATTACCAAATGACGGGGAACGTTTACCTGATTTAACGCTACTAGGGTTTGATAAAATTGATTCCATTCATTTAATAACTCTCCTGTAAGTTCCTCATCCATGAATCTTAAGCTGCCACAATTTTTGCAGCATTATTTTAGCCTTTACTGTAACCGGACCTATTAATCCGAGCGGATCAAACACCTGACTAATGATGGAAAGCAGAATACGTTTGTTACATGATTTTGATTATTTTTGTTGTTTTATACTGAAAACTATCCTGGGAAGAATTCCAAAGAATGCCTAATGTTTTGTTTGAATTCTGCATATCCTTTAATACAAATTCGTCATTATGATCCTTATTTCGAATTTTTTGATTTAAAATATGCGCTTTATTTGACGTCCATTGCCGTAAATTAAATCCTGCTGTACTCAGTATGTTAGTTAACTCATTCATTGTTGATATAGCAGAGTTATATCGTTGCTACCTGAAATAAGGTCGTCCATGTAAAAATCTCGCGATATAATATTGCTCGCGTTAGGAAACTGTTCCTTGTTTTCTATCGCGAGTTGTTGCAAACACCGTGTAGCTAAGAACGATGCAGACGCTGTGCCATAAGTTACCGTATTTAACTTATAATGGCTTAACGTTTGATTTGGATCCGACCGCCAAACTATTCGTTGAAAATTACGATCTTGCTCGTCGACCTTTATACATCGGTACATTTTTTCAATGTCCGCAGTGAAAACGACTTCGTGAATACGGAATCGTAAAAGAATAGAGAATATGTCTTGTTGTAATGTAGGACCAACCATTAGAGTTTCGTTCAACGATAACCCTATTTCTGGTCGTGCAGATGCATCGAAAACGACGCGTAGTTTAGTAGTAACAGACGTATCCTTTATGACTGCATGATGCGGTAGATAATAAAGAGGTTCGTTTGGATTTTGACTATCTACTACCGGTGTCATGTGACCTAACTCTAGATATTCTAACATGAACTGGCTATATTGTTGCTTGAACTCTGGATTTTTGGCAAATTTTCTTTCCAAGGCATGAAAACGTTTGACAGCTAAACTTAGCGAGTCACCTAGTTGTTGTAAATTATCGCGGAATGGTAACCTAACTACAAATTTTCCTGTCTGATCTCGATCGAAGTTGTCAGAAAAGTGATTTTCACAAGCCATTTCCTCTTAGAGCGAGTGACATCCTTAATGGGACATTCTTCGATACGCCAAAATGCTTCTAACTGATTTTCTAGAGATGAAATTTGTGTTACGTTACAGAATGTTGCCTTTGGGTACTTATTTGCATCCAATGGACCTGCTACAATCCATCCTAGTTTGGATTTTTGTAATATTGGCTTATTTGAACCTAACCTTATTTGACCCTTCAATAGTAAATCATAGAAAATGTTTACTCCCAGTAAAATATCCACGTTTCCTGTTTTATTAAAGGTAGAGTCCGCTAAAATTAAGATTTTTCGGTATATTCAATTCTGAACAGTCAAAGGACTCTTGAGGTATATTCCCTGTAATCTTCGAAAGTACTAGGAAAGGAAGATTGAATTGATGATTGAAATTTACTGATTTTATTGTGGCTTGAATCATTTTATTAATCTTAATGTTCGATGAGCTTATTCCAGAAACTGGTAAATTAACTTGAGTTGGTGGTATGCATAATTTTTGGAACAACTCGTCCGTAATAAAATTAGACTGTGATCCACTATCCAATAGCGCTCTACATTTGACTGGATTCTGATCATTGTCATAGATATACACTAATGCTGTTGACAGCAGCGCAAAACTACTATTACTTGAATGAGTGACTATAACAGCGGCTTCATCTGTTTGACTTGTATTGCTTGCATTATTGTTGCTGCTTGTTTGATCAATTTGGTCGCCCGCGGAGTTGTTAAGATTACTTGTTTGGTTGTTATCAAAATGTAATAACGAGTTGTGACGCTTCTTACACTTACGGCACGAATACGTACTCGTACATTTCTCAACATTGTGACCGGTACGTAAACAATTCAGACAAGTTTTCTTATTTTTCCGCACAATGTCATACCTTGCCGAAGGAGGCATTTGCAAAATTCCTTACAAAGGTACAACTGATGCTCACCCTTGCAATGTAGGCATTTTGAATGGTTACTTAACGATAGATGTACCTGGGATTTATTTTGTTGTTTGCTTATGGAAAAATTATGTAATCCCTTGTCCACGGACTCTAATAGTTGACATCTGTCGGCTAAAAATGTAATGAATTCTGCAATTGTAGGAGATAAGCTATATTGTGGTTTTTATTTCCATTCCCTTAATATTGATGATACGTTAATATTTGTACCTAACAAATATATTAAGTATAGTCCGCTCCCACTGCTCTACAGGGTCGTTTAAATTTTAAACGCACGGAAAAATGTTTTTGAAAATTATCTAAGAAAGTAACGTAACGCTGAATAAATCCTCTTGCCTACATGTGCCAACTCAAATATCCCTTCATGTGAGTTTTTATTATAAATTTTTTGGTTTCAAACCGTTCTTTGAGAAGAATTAAGCTATTGTGTATTGGCATCCGAATATTCAAGGGATGCAATGACCTTAGCTGCTTCGTCCTTCAGAGATGATTTTAAATAATAAATATTTTGTATGTTCGATAAATGCACATTCTCCGTGAATGAGTGAACGAAAGCTGTCGTAATATTGAGTCCACTTGTCATAGGCACCATTGAATTGCGGTATCGTCAATCTGCGGTAATTTTACATTACTGTGTAACGAATTTTCTGTCATGCATTTGTTGTTGGTATCTCAATCCCGTTTTACCGAGTTTGTGAGTGAACTTGAACAGTTAATTATATCCGGTTGCTTGGGGCAATTTCTGCCAAAAATATGTATTTTCGAATTCTTCACGTTCTAATATGTGATCTGCTCCAGTATATCTAACGATCTATTTGATGTTGTAAATTCTCATACGTTTCTAAATACCCTTCAGCCTTTGCTAGACGCGATTTATCTTGCTAATTTGCTTCGATTCCGAATTGTCCGCTATGAATTTTGAAATCGAGGTAAGTTTGGCCTTTAAATTGGCCTCTACTTGCAATAAGGCTCTTTATTGTTCGATCGAGACAATGATAGCGCTTTTAATTTATAATAACTTACGTTTCGTTTGCACTTATGAGCCGATTGAATGAATGAATTTTAATGAAATATAGTAATGCAAATAATGTCAGTAAACGTGTTTCAAGGTGTATGTATAATGAAGGATAAATAGGCTATACTTGTTTTTCTGATGATTCAACGTCAGTGATGATTGTCGTTGATGAACGTGCAAAATGTATTTGTACGCTTCTCCACGGTAATTTTGGCGGTAAGTCCTGATGTAAAATCGATGCAGTGACGATTTCTTCTTGATTGTTTCTCGAACTTGAATCCCGTTTTTCTGGTCCAATTAATGTTTGTTGGATCCGGCTCGAAGGACCAAATATGTTGGTTTGTGGACTGTATTGGTTGTTGTTTGATAGACACACACACCTTTCTTTTTAACACTTATTTATTTAATAACAAAATACTATGGACATATTTACAGTGATGTAAAGTGTTCGGACGATAACTATTGAATACAATATGGTTGAACTACTAGTCCCTTATTATATTGGCCACTCTTCCCTTGGTGGGTTATAAAGTAATTTGCGGTGGTGTACAAGAGACTCAAGTAGTTCGTAAATTACAAAAATGAAAGGGTGTGATGTCAGAAATAAAAACACAATACAACAAAGAAAATCCATGCACTACTTCTTAGAACTAAAATAACTTAAATCTAAATATGGGGACGTAACAAGAATTATTATATAAAATCCTTTGACGGAAACTATAAAGGTTTTAATTGTGGGAATGTAACCGCACAAGCCGAAAAGGTTGCATGTTGCAGCATCTTTGTTGCGCACCGTAAAAGGCATTATTTTTTGAGACGATCGATAGTCTAATTTCCGTCGCAAGTAAAGATGTATTGCTTGGTAGAAATATGTTAAAACGCAACAAAGATTACTGTCTTTACGAACCTGGCTCATAGTTTTTTTAATTAATTATACATAGTTATCCTTACAATTCACTCCTACTCCTAAATGAGTTCAATTACGTCTTTCTGACAAACCAATTGCCGGCATAAATATTAGATATATTGTAGTTTATACATATTATGCTAAAAGGAATAAGGTTTATAACAATAATATATATCCGCTATATCCAATTTAGACAAATTATTCAAACACATAAATACCGCGACATCTAGGGTAGTTAAGCTGAATTTGTTTGTTGGAAGAGTAAGTCGTTAAGTTAGTAGCACCCGCATAGCTCGTAAATGCGGCAATAGAGGACACCGATAGCATCAAATTGAAATTTAATAGTACATAGAAAAAATATCGTTTATTATTATGCATCGGCCATTACTCTTTTTGTTGTTATGACTGAATCGCAGAGAAGAGAAGAGTGGACGTGCCTACTATTCAAAACAGTAAAAATGGAAAGATGCAGTTATGTCCAGACACGTCTAACATTTTGGTATTTATTTATCTTTCAATATAGCTACATATGTACACTCAAATTCAAAAATTGGCTCTTGTTTCATTAAGCGCTCAAGTTTTCGTAGAGTGCTGCCTCAGATATGTTTACATTTAAATTAGTTATATTATTCGCTAGAAGTTTTAGGGAGATGTGAATTTTATATTTCAGTGTACAACAACGACATACCACCAGTTTTTATAAACGATATAGAAATTATACAACCAATTTAATAAATATGACCACTTCTCTTGCCACCGATTCAACTAACATATCTAACTGTAATGTCGATTTTCAACCAATTCCTAATGAACTGATTAAAAAGATACATCCACAGTGCTAAATTGGAAAGAATAAAAGTAAAACGCCATCTGCATGATTTTAGTATGTAACATGGACACATTCAGCAGAAGAAAACAGTTACTAATTAGTGCACTGCTAGATGTATGTACTACTTAATTACTGTTGTGAATAGTAAGATTTAGATATCCTAAGCGCTGAAATTTGAAGGCTATTTAACAAAGCGAAATTCTACTATAGTTAATATATACAGCTAAAACCGAATCAACCCCAAACACTAAATACATCGTGAATTACCGGCATCGCAAAAATTGGGAGTGGGGACGTAATATCTATCGCTCGAGTAGGTGAATAAGCAGTAGTCAAATAGGAGCTGTACAGGGAGACAGATGGGTTACCGTTAGGCGGACGTATTCATGCCCTGATACCCCATGAGATCATTATTACACCTACTTACTGGTGTATTTTTGTTATAATTAGTTATGTTATGTATGAATTGTACATTTTTATCTAAGCACTTGTTTGACTGGAACTAATATTGTTTCCTCTAATCACTAATCCAATTCTAATCGCCATTTAGCCGGGGATATTTTCATTACTTGAAATTTATTTTAATTTCCATTTTCGAAACCCTTTTGCTTTTCAAAAAAAAAACAATTTCAAACAAACATCAACTATTGTGCTGACGTTTACTGAAAATATCAGGTGCAATTACTAGCAGAAGTAGGTATTCAAATGTTACTTGAAAAAACAAAAGACAAATAATTTATTAGTCACTATTACGAATGTTGGTTAAGCACTTATTTTTTTTATTTCTAACTAGATAGGTAGACACTACGTAAATTTTGTAAATACAGTCATCCTCAATCATTGCTTTGCGTTTCCCAATGTCAGATGCTTATGGTACATATCTCGTATCGTTGCTTCAGCCAGTGTACGAGCGGCGCACTTCGGGAATATTCGGGTGTTCGCATTTAGAGTAGCGCGTACGGTATGTACAAGAAACAATCTGACGCAGTATGACAGAGATATCCGTAAAGCTAAATCCATTTTATAACGAGAGCATTGAAGAACTATAAAATGTTTAGTTCCCGGTCACGCATGATCAAATCAAAATAGGTACTGAACATATTTTTCGTCCTTAAAACATAGCGGGTATGGATGAAATAGCCGGCAGTGCGGATGAGAAGAAAGGGTGCATCATTGCCAATCTTGTCACTCAAGCGCCAGTATGCGGTGCTAGTTCTTTGATGGGTGATTGTTCGAACGACACTTCTCAGTGGTTCGGTGTATTCCAATACCTAAGCCAAGGCCTGTAAGGGCCTGTAGTGCTGAATATTATTATTATTTGAATCACTTACGGCCTTACCTTAAAAACGATAGAAGTTGTAAGACCGCATCTTCAAAGCATATAAAACTTGGAGATACATTCATTCTAACTGCATGGCAAAAGGTGAGGATAGTTTACCTATAAATAAGCAAATTAGATCCTCCTTTCTTTACTAAAGACCCTTGAAAGGCTGATGGATAGATACAGTAGAGATACCATACTAAGAGAACAACCGATTATTAATTGTGAATATTGAAGGAACATGCAATAATATTAGCACAAACTCAATTATTGAGGTTCTATTGAGAAAGGATATGTTACACAGAAATTCTGCAATAAATAAGAGCTAGGTTGGAAAACGCTATTTTTACATCTACAATTGGCGAAGTCGTCGTTGAAGCAAGGACGGAAAAGAAATTTCTTAGTGGACAAGGATAGGAAGAAAGTTTATTACTCGGGATATGCTATGCATCCAATTATAGTTAAACGCGATAGAGAACTGGTATAACCAAGAGCGATTAGTTAGTACTCAGAAAATACAAGTTGTCATGTTCACGCTAGAAGACATAACAAATGCTGCTGGAATGCGAAAGGATTTGCGATGAGGTCGACTTCTACTACCGCAATAAAGGTAATTATAAATTTGCTACCGCTACACATTCGTACGCAGAGAATGTCTAGGGCTGTAAGCTACAGATTGATGCCCAGCCAAACACCGGATTAAGTATATCGCACGGTCGTTGATTATCGAAGGTTATTAGGTAAATTAAAGGATGCATCTCTTCCTGCGATGTCAAAGGATGCCATCGTTTCAAGATATTACTTGGAAGAAGTATCAAGTTATAAAACCAGACAAGAAGACGTGCGTAGGCACTGATAAGAGCGAATGCCTCTCACGAGTCTGGATGATAAACGAAGAGGAAAAGAAGTATCGACCTTAAAAAACAGATTGCATCTGAGATCGAATAAAAGATAACTCGTGAAAGGGCCTCTCCGTAGAGTTTAGGTATCCCAATCCAGTAGTAGTGTTGTGCCACACGTGCTCGACAGATGAAACTCCCTACTCTTTGGAACTACAAGGAATAACGTAATTAGAAATATGAATGGAGGGATCAGAGAGAGCATCAGAAACCTCTTCTATCGAGACTCTGGAAAACAATGCAAGTGTTTTGGATGTGAATACTAAACTAGACAGTGATAGTACTAGTGCTGACAATATTGTCCCTGAAAACAACAGTTTAGAACTGCTGTAAAGAAAGTGCAAATTTTCATGACATGCTTATTGAAGCATGTCATGAAAATTGTTGGGATCTTGCAAGAACAAGTACCAAGTATTATTCAACTCAGGAAGAATTTCGGCCTTGCGCTCATACAGAAACTCTGGGTTAGGTTTAGAGATATCGCCTGTAAACCGATCTATAGTAGAATCTCTAGTTGTAATACCACAACCTGGTGGTATTACAACCAAACTCAGAACCTGGCTATTGATTAAGAAAAAGCCAGAAACGCTGCCCTTAACTAGCTTTTCTTATGAACCCTTGGTCGCAATTAAAATAAGATCAAAGGCAGTAGAAGTGGCGAGAGATTTAATTATCGGATCAAAGCATACATTCTTTTTGATAACTCTAACATACAACCAAGCACGCAAGTGAGCACACTTGTCATGAATAACAGAGTCAGCGGATCGCAGCTCATCATGGGCTGTGTACCAACAAAAAACCCAGCGACGGGTTTTTGGTACAATTTATTATGGTAAATAACTTACAGTTGAACATACTAAATGTAAGGAAAGCTACTATTATAAACTCGAAAAGGACTAAGGTAATAAATATAGCGCCAGCAACCAGTTAGGTAGAAAGCAATGTGATTGGCGTGTATTTGCTTACATTACAATTGCTGTTCCTGTAATCTTGGCGACTCTCCTCATCAAATATATGCCAATCATGGTTTTTAATATAAGGGGTCATAAACCTTGTTAGTTGAAATATATTCCAATCTCCAGAAGCTTACGCAACAGAAAACAAGACTTCAGTTTAGAAAGGATTCAACGAAATAAGCAATAAAATACACCTGGAATTTGTAGTAGGGAAAATCCAAGCCGTTATTACATTCGCACGTTCGAGACAATTGTTTCGAAATTTAAAATTATCCCGAATTAATAAAACTAGTGCAGCGCGTAGTCCGTAGTGATTTGATATACTGCGCTACAGTCCTTGTTGTATCTTTGCATATTATTATTAGCTTTGAATATTAAGTTGATAGAAATTACAAAAGTGACGATGTCGCGGGCATCGACTTGTATACCATATCATATACGAACAAATAATGACATACTCTGGCGTAGATTTTTGTTTGTAAATCACAAAGCATAACACTAATGTGTAACGCTAACCAGCCAAGTAATTGAAATATACACATCTACATTCTGTATGTGTGTATGGTATACCACATACATTTAAGCACACATATATAATTTAATGTTTCCATAAGAAAGTAACTAGTAAGAGATGTTACGATTCCGTTTAAAAAGAAAAGTGGTACTTATGACATCATCATATAGAAAGCGAGTTGTCCTAGCAAAAATACAAACAGTTTAACATTCTAATATATGTATGCAATCTGGAATATTTTCAATTCATTTTATAATTTCAACATACTATGATCGAATAAGTTATACGTTGATCTTCATTTTCTATATTTCAGTTGTAGTAATTGGCAAAGCGATATATCTACAACGTCAAACAACCACAAAGGAGGCGAAATAGTTTTTTTTTAATGCAGGATACATTTACGAGTCACTCGGATTCCTGCCGAGACGTTTGTTATTTAACAGGTGCAATAGCAAGTTGTTGGCCTCTCATTTCACCCGTAATGTGTACAAGTGTAAAGCATGCTTTCAGGAACACATGAAAATTATGTTAATGTTTTTTTTTTGTTTTTTTTTTATTGCTTGTCAGGTACCCGCAGAGCCAAATCTCCTTCCTAATCATCATTACGGCCCTGGAAAATGGCCGATTAGCGTAACTGACGAGAACGAAATTCGAACTTGAGGCCCCTCGCACTTAATAGGAACCCCAAGCATTCGGCTAAACAAGGAGCACTACTTTTATTATAATTAACTTTAAATCTATATTATAATTAATATTTAGATAATGATCATGTTTCTCGTGACAAAAAATACTATAACTATTTTTAATCAATATAATGAAATTCCTTTTTATCTTGTATAATATATGTATACAAACGATGTTCTTATTTATTAAATATGATAAACTGCTGTCGCATTTTGAATTATATTACATACACATATTTCGTTTTAGTTATTGTAGATAAACTGGTCGGACGTATCTGCTTACACGGACCGAACTCACCTTGCGCTATGCAGAACGTTTAGCCATAGTATACCTTCAAAGCAGTAAAATTATTCCCTCCGGTTCGTGTGTCTCTTATCAGTGTTGGTCGAGTCTTGATGCGAGATAGTACAATTCTCCGTTAACGTTTTGCGCATTGTAAATGTGATACAATGTATATGTATATTTTTCACGAATTTAAAGTGTTGAATGAAATAAATCGAAACTTAGCATCTTTATCATTTTGCTTTTATGAATATGGGTACTGAAATTACAAAATAAATCAATGCAGTATTAGATCAAGGCAAGCAGATTGAAAAATATTCCTTCAGATTTTTTTTTGGCAGATAAACCAGATACAGATCATTTCGATATGATATATCTTTGTATAATAAAAGTATACTTAGAGAGAATAAAGTGTTTTTATTTAAATTAACATGTGATTCGTTACACTAGATTAATAAGGAAGAAGTGCAAGTTATTTTATTTTGCATATCATTTATAGTCTATAAGCAAAATTCAAATTTTCGGCAATTAATTTAGTAACTGCATGAATTTAAAAATCTAATAAAATCCTAATTTTATGCTTTAGTTTTTAAGACACTAAAAATAATTGCAAAAAATTAAAATTTTCTTGAATTGGCATAATTACAATTTAAAATATTTTTATCACAGTGATTATAAGATAATAAAAAATATTTTTTCTATTTGTAGGAACAACAATTCTTGATGTGTATAATGGCCCTATACTAAAATACTGATTCTTTTTGAGCTACATCTCTGTACTATTTATTAACTTTGTGTAAAAAGGATATGTTAATAACAAATCTCTTGTAATGGTGAAAATTGCAAAAAAATGATCTATTACTAATAAATTTTGATTTCAATCACTTTTAAGCAATTACATTTTTCATATTCTCACAGTCTAAATTGAACAAATAATTTTCTAATATACTATAAACTACCCCCGTGGTAAAGCCAACAAAAGGCCAATTAAATTCGATCAATCTTAGTTCTAATATTAAATATATTTTCGTGTATTATTCTAAAAAAAAAAACCTTAGTGAAATTTATTAATTCCAGTTTTAAAACCCTCAGGTAAATTTAAATTTCCCGCGTTATTTTGACTTCTTTTTTGCAAATTCGTAAGCAATTTCATAACTTTATGTTTTTTAAATTACTAAAAAGAGTTCGAAATTTTAACTGTCTCATTTCTGCTACTTAAATAAGATAAGGGGTTTATAATATTTATAGTTATAATATAAATAAATGATTTTGCCTTTTCTCGACACTGTACTGTATGTTTGTGTTAAACGTTATCTATGTTTCCTTTTATAAAAAATGATATGGGCAAATTTTTAGCTAAGGTAGCGTAGTAACTTTCTTTGGATATGCATGTGGTATAACTTCATGTGATCTGGCAATCGAACTTATCGATACACTTGGATATAACTGTTCGTTATAGCAACTCAAGTTTTAAGTATATATTCGACAGGCGCGACTGGTACATGCGTCATCGAGGAGGCTATGATATAGATCGAATTTCTTCGTATAACTTCGTAACATAGCATATTACACACGATATCATACCAAAAACTTCGATTTGTTATAGCCTCCTTGATGAGTCATGCCCGGCCGCCGCTGATATCCCATGGCTTTTATTGTGGGATTTTTTTTGAGTTTTTTAGCAAGACCACATTAAATCGTTGAAGCATATAGGTAAATAGTTTTTTTCTTTGTGATTAATATAAAATATTCAATGCAATAATCCAAGAACTCCGAATAACAAGAGGAAATGATGACAATGGAAATGACAGAAACGTTACTAAAATTTCGGAATAAGCTTAACTAAAATACATAATAAATATATATGATGTAGGTGAATTTTCATATAGTTAATTGATTTCTGTATTTGTATAGTAGATAAATAATGAGTACTTCTATAACGATTTCGTACTTGAAACCTTTTGTCTAAACAACAAAGCGGTGTTATCTATCATAAAATGAACAACAATGTAATAAATACTAAATTATTATTTGACTACCATTCAGGTATAATCACTATGTCATTAAGCGGAATAGAAGTATGGAAAATACATTCCAATTGAGTAGGTCGTGCAATAAAAGCCACCCATAATCTTGTAATCTGCACACAACAATAGATATTAATACAGGAACGTGATTTGAAAAATAATTATTATATCAGTATAAAGGGGAAGTATGTTACAGATGTCCTATCTATTTAATGCAATTCTGATTATTATTTTATTGTTTAAATAGCGGAATGACATTGCCGGAATAATGTCCACGGACAATCTCTGTGACTAACAAACCACATAAAGGTAATGTAACAATATTTTTGTGGTCAAATATGAATCAGTATGATTTATTCTAAACGACAATCAAAATCATATATATTTCATGAGTGCGAATTTAGGCGAATAGAAGGATTGCTGGTCTTGTAAATTTCAGATATAATTAAATAATTAATTATATGTTTGTTGCATTCAGATTTATTATTTACTATCTTAAAAAGTTACATGGGCCGACGCTGGCTATCTTCAGGCTTTTAAACGTCAAATATAAAAACACATTAAAATGCTGTCAATTATTATTGAAGTTTAAAACCTTGAGGATGGCCAGTTTCGGCTGAAACAGCACTTTTTTGAATATTAGATTATCTTGAAAAGTCTTTATAATGGGTATACAGTTTTGGTCACTCGCTTGCAATATCTTGACATATAGGTTTTTATGTTAACCTTGTTCTGGGCTGATCAGATGTTCGGCGTTTATCATCCTGAGCTGTATTCGTTATGCATCGAACTCAATGTAACTTGTCCCTTACCCTGAGCAAAAAGAGCTCTCTTTGCTCTTACTCGGGAGTGAGAGAGAAGCTCGTCAACTGGGGCAATTTTGAGATTGTAGAAAAATGCTATAATGAAAACAATATAGTCAAATCTATATCATCATCAGTTTGTAACAAATGGTTCACTACTTTCATTTTTATTTATGTTTACTCTCAGCTGCTAGTCTAACATCAATATAAAATTTCTGTTAAAAGCGTGTTCGTTGGTAGTTTTCCTGAACAACCGCTCGATTTAATCCGGGGCTGTAATGTGACGTCAAACTTGTTCATTTCAGAGCAAAGAGTGCAGTACCTAACATTCACATCTAATATGTTACAATTGAAACCGCACAATCCACTAGCAAGTGTTAGTCCTTATATTATGGATTATAACTAAAAGTCGGGCGTTCTCCTAAAACGCGTTCCTTGAAGAAGGTGGATTAGTAAGCCGGTCCGTTCTCTCTTAGAACAGCTCTTGTAGAGTGTGCAACGTACCTTTCTCTTGTTTTGGAACAGTATTTCATTTCCTTCCAAATTTTCTACCCCTTTTAACATTTATTGATTTTTTAGCTCCGATGTTTCATTTATTTTCTTTCGATCGTTTTCTTTATTGGTAATGTAGATATCATTTTTATTCCCTGTTCTCTTTTCCCTCTCTCCTTATACCTGCTCCATTTTCCCCTCTTGTCTTTTTCTTTCTACATTTCCCTTTTTCGTTTTCCCTGTTCCATTTTACCTGATTCTTTTCCCTTTTCCCTTTTCCCTATTTCCTTTTCCCTATCCCCTTTTTCCTATTCCCTAATCCCTTTTCCATATTCTCTTTTCCCTTTTCCCCTTATCCTTTTCCCTTTTCCCCTTATTCTTTTCCCTTTTCCTCTTATCCTTTTCCCTTTTCCATATTCTCTTTTCCCTGTTCCCCTTATCCTTTTCCTTTTCCCTTTTCTCTTTTCCCTATTCCTTTTTTCTATTCCCTTTTCCCTGTCCCTGTTCCCATTTCCCTTTCCCCTTTTCTTTTTTCCCATTTCCCTTCCCCAATTTCCTTTCCCTTTTCGCCTTTTCCCTTTTCCCCATTTCCTTTTCTCTATTCTCAATATTACTATTAAGGGAGTTTTGAAGTCAAAACATCTAATCTATATTTTATACAGAAATTCTAAAAACTTAAAGGTAACAATTTTTTTCAAAGTCTATGATTTTTTAGACTTTGTTAATATAATTATTATAATAAATTATATCAGCTGAGTCCACAAATAACCGATGGCTAAAATAAGAGCAAAAGAAAAGTGTATTTGCCGAAAGCTAATCCGCTTGATGTTACGCGACAAATGCGCGGCAATCCTTTCGACCAGAGATTTACTTTATAGTTTACGCGGAATAATATAGTATTAAAATTCTTAGAATCTGCACACGCGCAATCACTGGTAGATTAAAGGAGTATCTTTCCTTATGTTTCCAAATGGCTTATTTTTTCCTATGTCATCTTTTTTTTAAGTCAATCGTACCGTCTTCTTTATCCTTTTCTACCTAACGAAAATATAGTTTGAAGTTAATCTTTTACGTATAAGGATAAAAAAATCGACTTATAGGCGCTGCAGAAGGAACCAACTATTTGCAGAAATTTACGCGAAGTTCGTTAAGAACCAAGTAGGAATAGAGATGGCGACTTCGTACGTTACATTTGTCAGGTATTAAGTCCGCGAAAGGAATGGAGTCAGGGGAACGTCGCAGCGGCTAACGACGCTTATTTCCGAAAGAAACGCACCTTCACCGCACGAACGGTGGCGCCATCTCGACGATCGCGTTTCCGACTACCAACGGAGGTTCACAGCGGCTTGCGTTAGGCGAGGTTCGCTTCGATCGAAATTTCGGCGAAAAGAGCGGAGTCAGGAGAACGTTGGAGCAGCTAACGACGATTATTTTTGAAAGAAAGGCACAAACGGTGGCGTCATCTCGACGATGGTGTTTCCGACTTCTAACAGGGACTCGCAGTGGCTTTCGTTAGGCGAGGTTAAAATCGATCGAAATTTCGGCAAATTTTCTCGTTTTTTCGTACTTTTGTCGATAAACTGAAATACCCTCATTCCCGCGAGATGATTTTTCCCCAGTCGGCGGCCATTTATTTCCTTTTTAATTACGCCCGCTTTCCGATCATTTGGCGCCGCAAGCTTTTCTTTTACCGATTTACACGCGCTAAATGATGTACGCCAAGGTGTGTCAAGGTTTATATTAGTTAGCATGAAGGAAATCGTATGTACCAGAAACTTTGTTTGAAATAAAGAAATTGATATCAAAGAATTACTTTTACATTTTTAAACCGTGGTATCTAGTTATAGTCCGTCCTCAATGAACTTCCAGGTATTTACGGTAGGACTGTACATACTACGAAAAATAAGAAGCTTATTAGATAGGTAGACGACAAAATAATTTTTAAGGGATAATCAATATTTTATTCAAAGGTAAAGCATTATAATGATGTCTTCATGTTTTCACTTATGTCGTCAAAATTATGTATTTCTATGGGATGTCATGTTAATACACCTTGAAGTTTTTCCTGCAAACCCCTTAATCTTAATACAAAATCTTTCAATTTTTTCTTCATCAGTTTGAAGAATTGCTGAAATTGCATATTTTGTTCTTTTTTTGCGCCTTCTTTAAGCCGACTAATTGTTTGCTATTCGAATCTTGTTATCTTTCACTCTTCGCATTCTTTCTACAGTTTTTCTCTTTGCGATGCTAACCACTTTCTTATCTACTACCATTGCTTGCTTTATATGCTTTTAGATCTTTTTTTTTACATCAGACCACATGTTCTTGGTCATCTTCATTATTTGTTTCATTGTGTTGATTTTTCTCTTTCACTATATCAGGGAATCAGCCAAACAGTATATTCTCGTTGCTAACAGTCTATTCCTTTTATGTCTCTTTTAATTTTATTAATTCTTTCTGCAAGCGTAATTATTAATTTGTTTCTAGCTCTATTAATTGATCTACTACATACATATAACTTGCCATACACAGTATCTGATAGCCAATTATTTCTGTATTTATAGATTGAAATATAGACATTCTTTAACCCATGGTACATGCAAGGCCCGGCAAAAAGTTTTATAAAAGTGAAAATTGTGTTATGTCTATCAACTTGTTACTAAGTTTGTAGGACAATTAATTTCTGTTCCAGGTTGTTCTGATGAGGTAAGTAAGTGAACTAACAATAAGTTGAACTGAATTAGTGCAAAAACCAGTACAATGGCGTAAGTTAGTTTGTCAGTATAGTAATCATACTTGTTCACAATAAGCTGAATAGATAGTCGAACCGCCTAATTACGTTATATGTTCCCAGAAATTAATATATAATTAAAGTGGCATAATAAAAAAATGTCAAAATACAATTGTTTTGAACTGTATCATGTCTACCCACGTGTAGAGTTTGATAATGAGGACCAACGTTCGAAATCCACAAATGCAAGAAGGTGCATCAATTACACATTAACAGAAAAAAGGATTGGGTGCAGTGAGTTGGACTCCTAGAAAACTTACGATTGAGTAATTTCAGTCTTATCAAAAATTACTTCAAAACGCAAAAGGTATTGCAGGTGTTCGTATAGGCTTATTGCTGCCGATCTTTTACAATACAGTTGCCAATGAAATAATTTCCATTAAAAGATAAAATAACAAGCATACCGATCGTATAGAGCATTTCGCCTTATGTGGCGGCTATTACAGTGCATATAAAATGTTCTATTTCTTAAGTGTACAGCAAAAATAACCTTCATAACGATTCATTTCAATACCTAATATTCCTTCAAATTTTAATTTCCTACATGGAGAAACAAAATATTTTTCATTTGTTTTTTTTCATCTTTTTTTTACACAAACTGATGTAATCAATTTTTTAAGTGTGGGACTTCAGGTGCCTTTTTACTGAACAAATGGTTAAAAAATATATTTTGAAATATACAGTGACTTTTTATATGGAGAAGTTCATCTATTAAGTAACTCATAACCGAATTAAAAGTTTGACAATTGAAATATTGTTTGTAATAGCTTCATAATTTTAAAATGTTTTTTAAGTACACCGAGTGCTCCCGTAGGTTTATAAAGAATAAGACATTTATTTTTTATAAATGAAATCCCATGTATATAAATAACTTATTGTATTCTACATTCCACAAATTCTGGATAATTTTTATTATATATATATTTTTTACAAACGGCTTAGTTTTTCGAATATTCCGAATTTTCTTTACAAATTATCGAAATCGCATCTATTATTTATTCTTTTTGATGGTAAACTATGGTTGCACTAATAAAACTTTAATTACTAAAAATTTGTTTGTCTTAAATGCATGTCACTTTTTCAATGAAATCCATGCTAATTTTAAGTAATGAAATGCTATACTTATCATTTCTAGTTTCCATGATAATTAATGTTTTATGAAATTGCACCGTCGACTATGTATCTTCATTATCATTCGACTGTTATTACTGTTAATATTGTGTAGATCGCCGCATAGAGTGCATTTTTCGTGTAAGAATACACCGAAATGTTCACTCCCGGAGAATAAAATTCACCATTAATTCCCCATTACTTAAAATACGGAACGAATAAACGATATGTCCGAGGAATATCGTTCTTCCCGCAGCAGGGAAAAGTGTCCGACTTTCTCGCCACATTTGAAAGTTGAGGAAAGTTGTACTTTTCCTCCCTAGGGAGGAAAGTAAGTGACATTGACATGATGAAACTGTACATCTTATAATATGTGATATTATTGATAGATGACATTAATACATTTGACCTAGTCTGAGCCCATTTATGAGATAATTGCTAAAATAATTAGGTATTGAAATTTCAATTAAACTATACATAACGCATTTAAAACGAACCGCTAACTGACAGTTCATCAAACAATAGTTTGGACAGATCAAGCCTACTATCTATCATGTCACTCCAACAGGTATTTTTATGTATTTTTAGACTTTAGTTAAAATTGACTGGCTGGGAAAAAAAATAGTATTCAAACCACGTGAGGAAAGTGCTATGCAGGCCTTGGTTTGAAATATACTATTTCTACGTTTACTCCCAGGGAATTATAGCACGTTGTGGTCAAGTCATAAATTAGGAAGGGGTGGGAAGGGCGCAATAAGAACGACGGTAAAGAGATGTATTTATAACAGCCGTTTTTAATTGAAAATACAGTAATCGGTTTTTTGTTATGTTGATCGATATTCAAGGCATTTTTAAAAATAAAAATCGTGGCAAAGGAAAAATCTAGACATCTTATAGCTTACAGCTTTACAAAAGCAACGACTATTCGCATTTATTCTAAGCAGAAATTGCCTTGATGGTGCTTCAGTAAGTCCTCCAGCTGTCTTTTAAAAATTTCCTCAATCATTTCGCATCAGAATTTATAATATATAAAATGATGGGAGAATGTCAAGATATTATATTAATTCAACCAGTTTAATTGTAACCTGTAAGTTGTTGGTTATCCTACAATCAAATATTATAGTTAATATAGTTGTATTTTCTACTACTTCTTTTATGAGGATCGCTTAGGTTGTGAAAAATAGATATAATTCACGAACGAAGCCGATTAAATTTCCCCAGCAAATTCTCGTGCTTATTTGTTGGGAAAAATACCGAGGAAGCTATCGAGAGGAATTTCCTAAGAAAACGTGAGAAATTCAACTCGAGAATACGAACTATTGGAATCGTAGAAATTTTTTGACACTTCTCTCGGATTTCCACTCCCTGATATTCGAGAATACCCCTCCAGAAATATTTGCAATAGAATCGCAATAAAAAGACGCATAAATTTGTAGATTTTTCTCCCTACTTCCTTTAAAATATAAATTATTCCACACGTTTGAAAATTCCCGGCAACAGCCGAGATGGCAGCTAGGCTTGAAAGATCATTGAAAACGGACCACAAAGGAACAAAGGATTTTGCGAGCTCCTCCTTCTGGTTGTATACTGTGGGCTATTGTGTAAGTAGCAAGCAGTGGCGGCTCGTGACAATATTGAGTGGTGGTGCCAATCACGTACGCCATTCCCCCCCCCCTCCCTCCCCTTCCTCTCCTCCTCCATTTTATTAATTTTACAAAGTTCTAAATCAGTTTAGCTCAGCCTGTAGTAATTTATGTACCTCATTTATTGCTAAGGAAATTATTACAATTGCGATTTGAGGATTAAATATGGCAAGGTCGAGTTTATTTTTTTTTATTTATATCGATTGTAAGTCTAAAGTAAAGTTTAAACCGAAGATTATTGATCTACGGTTCAAACCGCGATTGTAATAATGGCCCTGACTTAAAAAATACCCTACACAAAAAAATTAATGTATACAAATTTAGAAGCCATTTTAAAAAATGAAAAATACATTTAAGTTCTTATCAGGAATACTTATCTACCCAAACATAAATACTAACGTATTTCCTTCAGAATTGCATATATTTAGTCTTTAAACTGCACGTACATGAGTCACTTGTTTAGTTCAGGTGTTTTTGTGATTTTATATATCGACGAAAATAAAACACAACACAGAGCACATAAGTTATTTAAGCGAAGAGCGTCGAGTAAAACATAATGGATATTTTATGCATAAGCCAATGTATTTCTTACAAAGAAAGGGAAATTTTCTTTGTTTATTTACCTAAGCAAATGGCTTGTTTCTTTTACTTAAAACACTATTATGATGCATTTTTCAGGAATAACTCCATTATTATATTTATTATTCATTTTCTTGACTTTTACCCTAAGAAAGATATGTAGTTCATTTTGATTTGAAATACTACAAGTTATTAATTTACGATGTCATTCTGGAATAATACTACACTTTATTACTATAATTGATAAGTATTAAATATTCTTGAGCCCAATTTATATTGCGGGGAAGTGCTAAACTGAAGTCCGTATGCGACGCTCATATACATACGGAACATATGTTCCTACTTTCAATAGTGGACCTTCGACGGCCGTGTGGGTCTCACACACGAGTGCCGAGCACTGACGAGATGACTCGATCAAGCAGCGGGCAACGGGCCACGAAACGGCTGGCCCTACTTCAACATATTTTTTGCATATACTGCGACCACCGTCTCTTCCGCAAGCTTCGCGCAGAGACCTACAAACGTCTGAAATCGGTGCCAATCTAGATGTGGCCCCAGTTCAGCGCGTGCCTGCATAAATAACTACAAAGCGCGTTTCGTCCATTAAATCATGGGAATTGCAACGTTCATTCTGTACTTAAATGTGTGTGTGTGCGTAAATTTATCGGTATTTTTACAGAAAATAAAAGCTCTTTAATGATTAATTTGTGATTTGCAATAGTGGGGTCATGGCCTCTTGACTCTTTAAGAGGAGCCGCCTGTGGTAGCAAGTACATGACTTTAATCTCAATGCTTTTTCCAATTGTTCTGCGGGTCCATTTAGTTACTCTAATCGACAAAATAAATAGTATATACAACATCATACTTACCGTGATTGTGTAATACTAGTTACATATTGTTTTTTTTTGCAGCACATAGAAAATTGTACTAATCACTGTAGTTGCCAAGTACAAGATGATACTGCCTTCACAAAACACTTTACAGATATGGACACTTCAAAAAATTAGAAAAAGGCAAATTGGATTAATCACATAAATAAATATAACTTATAAATACCAAATTAATACAATCAATGACTGCATTCAACAAACTTAATAAGTGCGTCAGCTTCTCTTTTTTTAGAGTGTAGGTACAAAACGATATTATCTAATGCATCTGAGGACAACTCAGTGGAACCGGTCCTTTTTCGGTTTATCATTTTCGGAAAAGTAAGTTTCTAGCTAAACGCTGGGTAGCATCTCAGGTAATATACCTCGAAACAAACATTAGTGCTATTATAATGTGCGTAAGGGATGGCAGGTGTTCAGGTAAAGATTTCCTTTAGAATTCTTAAGAAAAAAGTACTTCTTAGAACTTAGAAGTGTTTAAACTAGAATTGAGGTTTACAATTATGTCTCTAGAAGTAGTAAAATACTATACACTATATTAAGGTTACAATTTATTAACTAACATGAGCCTACTGTATAACAATAATAATAATGAAGCAATATAACTAATTCGATGTAAATGCGTATATGTTTTATTCTAAAATTTATTTTACCGTATCTCAGAGCAATTTACCTTTTATCTTATGTAATATAGAGAAATTATCTGGAAATTCCAGCGAATATCCGAATACCGCTATCGAAATAGAAGGCTTCTTTATTTTCGAGAAAGTTGACTTCTCCCCACGGAACGTACTCGTTACATAAACGAATTTTTAATGTTCAATTACACGTACCAGAGTGAAATTTTCATTATTTAATCGTTTCACAATATATATACTAAGCAACAGAAACAATAAAATATGTGTACATGTATGTGTAATACATATGTGTATATAATCGTATACATATAATGGTAGGCAATACAAAAGTATAGCATATACGTATAAAGAAATAGCATCGCATCGCGCTGGATACGCACATCTCCGAGCGTATTTGTAAGTGTATCTATATGTATATGTAGGCCAGTGACTTCCGCAGTCACTTTTTAAAAACATTCGCTTAAATTTGCGTACCTAACGGAAAAACCAATTTTTTCAGGACAACAAAATAATTTCAAACAAACTTTATCATGAAAATTTAGTTAATCTAACAAAATACTTTGTTATTTCAAATAAATGAAGGGTTAAATGAACAAATAATTTGCTTGAATAAAATGAAAAAAATATTTGTTTGCCCATAGTTAACTCAATATTTAGTTAACTTAAAGAAAATTTAGTATTATCAAATAAATCGGTTTTCAGTGTATAGATAGATAGATAAATGGTTTATTTCAAAAAAAGAAGTTAGAAATAAGCCACAAAAAGAACACTAAAACAAATTAGTAGATTTACAAAATAAGACTGATTAAAAAAGGAAAATTTAATTAAATTAAAACTAAAAATAAGCTAGCTAAAGACATGAATAACATGAACGTAAACATCCATACACAGAGTGAGTTTTTTTTTTCATTATTTTGATGTAGTCTAATTTTTTTAATGGAAACCACAGTTGGATATAACATATTCTAATAATGCATTTTTCGTACTTGCAAAGGCGTAAAGGTCGTAACACTTACTTTAATAACTAACAGCACAATACACTATTCTTATGTTTAACCAAATCATAGAAAAGAAAAGAAGCTTCTAAAAACACAAGGAATGGAAAAAAAAACGCTAAACAAATTAATTATTAACAACACGCAACAGTTTAAGTTTACATTAAGCGTTCGAAATGCCCACCATTATTATCGACGCACATATGACACCTTTTCAAAATTGAGTCAATAGCTCTCCTAATTTTGCGTTCATCTAACCCCCTGCAAAACATTAATAATAGCTTCTAATAGCTCCTGTTGGGTTGTATAGTATGGTACATATACGAGATCTTTTATTGCTAGGGTCTAGGGTTTGTGGAAGCCTAAAACAGGACCATTTATGTCAATCCACAAGTTTGGAAATAATTCATCTAAATATCTTTTGATCTGCGCCTGATAGTGAGGTGGAGCACAGTTGTGTTGAAGCTATTGTCGAAATCTTTCCCAAGAAATTACAAATATCGAGCTCCACTTAAAGTTTCATTAAAAATAAATGGCCCAACAAGCTGCGAACCAATAACACCACACCATAAATTGAAATCGAGCTTAATCTGGGGTTCTTTTAAACGGTTATAATTTCTTTGGGTCTACAAATGTTCCTTATGACGATTGAACATGACGCAGTTTGTAAAACGTGTTTCGTCGGTCCGTAACATCTGCATCGGAAAGTTGTTATTTTCATGGCACATATTTATGAACCAAGTACAAAAATTTAATCATCTTTTATCGCTTCCAGGGTGCAGAGTTTAACCAACTATTTTTTTTATAAGGATCGTCCTTATGTTTTGATAAAATTCTATCTACTGTGCATTGTGAGGTAACAAATCATATTTATCTGCGTATTTTCATTAATATTACCCTTATTACTGAGTTTTACAAAACTTCGAAATTAGTGTATAAATTCTTGGAGGTATCTAAAGATGGTTGAGGGCGATCAAAATGTCATAAAAAACAATGTTCAGTGGCTTGTTAATCATTTTTGTTACGAATAATGTAACATGCGATCATATCAAGCTTTTCGAGATTTGTATACACCATAACTTTGCAAAGCAACTCAATCGCTGACAAAACCAACTGTCAATGATGAAATAAATATAATGCTTCAATTGTTTATATTGCGTTTTTCATGTCGCAAGACATGATTTTTGTTAAACAAAATAATAGTGTATTGTGCTCTTATTTATTAAAATAGATGCTATCACCCTTACATCATTGCGAGCAGAAAAAAATGTACTATTAGAATATTTCATAGCCAACTATGGTATCTATTAAAAAAATAGACTTTTCTTCCTAACTTAAAAATGCTAGGCAAAATTAAAAAAAAAATAAGAAGATGTCGTTGTTTGGCAATTAATTTCTCTGAAAAAAGTATTATTTTTTTCTCTATCTTTACAAATATTTTGTAAACCATGCATTTCGTTAAATGAACAAAAACGTATCTGGATTAGGCTTATAAAGATGCAAATCTTTTTCCATTTACCCCAATGCGTATCTTTTATAGTTTTCAAGATCTCCATACAAATAATGGAAAAAAAGCTCACCCTGTATATAGATGTCATAGAATGCTAAAATATAATAATGCTTAAAAAGAAATCTACAACATTGCATTTCAAATTACCCTTGAGCATCTTTTTTTATAATATAAATATCCTTTGCGAGCGTGTGTATAAGCTTCAATGAATAATACCAAAACGCATTAGGAAACGCAACTTTAACGTAATAAAATAAAATTCAAAGTTTCATAATTACAAAAGACCTTTAAAGTGTGCAAGGCGTAGCAAACTCCCCACAAAGAACATTTAACTGTTTAGCCCATCTCAATAATGGATCAACATTAACCCCTAATAACCTTGTCGAGTTTTAAAACTAGTTGGTACATTCAATTGTTCTCTATTTGAGCGACTCAACGAGATGGTGCAAAAGTAAGTTACTTAGATTTCTTTTTATTAATGCACGTTTATTAGTTATTAACCAATCATCAACAGACATAAGAATGTAGTGAGTATATGCTATAGTTTCGTTTAGTGATACTCCTTTAGTAATGATGCTTATACCATCCTCATAAATAATTACATATTTCACTTAGCATTTTAAGTAATGATGTCTGTACTTTTCCCTCTCATAAATCCATGTTGATTGTATGAAGGCATGCAATGTAATCTGTCACTAATTTCAACGTATAAGCTGATTTTTCACGTTCGCTAGAAAAGAATAAAGTTAGTTTTTGAATGTAATTCTTCACCTCAGTTTCCAATACGGGGGAATAGCTAGGTAAAGAAAGTCTTTTCCGTTGTGAGTCACATTATTTTACAACGTTTAGGTCAATGGAAGCACTTAAGTTATTTCTATGTAAAGTCATTTGAGCAATATTTGAAAAATATTTTACAAACTCATTACAGGTGTACATTTAGTTTCAGCTTTTAGCTTTAGTTTTATTTTCCGTATTATATACAAACTGTGTGTATCAGAGAGTAAACAGATTATAACAGACTGTTTATAAAATAAAATAAGGAAAAAGTAATAACTAATAGGCCCACTCCATAAATATCCTTTTATTTCAATAATAAATTCATATATTTTTTTTAAATTTGCGATAAGTGTCTATAAAAATAGGAAATTTTTTATAACATTTCCCTTAGATGGAAAAAATCAAAAGACTTCATATTGGCGAAATTTGGTGTCATTTGTCAATTGCCAGTAAATTTATTTTTATAAACCTTTTTGTAATCAAAATGGGAAGCGATATAATATTTAAGGTTTGAGTGAAATTTTCAAGACTTCCGTCGAAACAATTAGCATTACACTACACTTAGAGTACACTGATAACCAATTCTCCGTCTTGATGTCTTGTGTGTTGCACAATGAAACATTGTTCAAGATATATTACGTGTATGAGTGTTTCACAGAACATTAGATCTTTGACTACAGCCCTATTGGTTTTATCGCATAAAATGTTCGTAACAATTCAGAAAAATAGTGGACGTGTATGTACAATTTTTATAGTGCTTAAGAAACCTTGCTCAGAAAGAACTCAGATTCAGTTGCCAAACCTACCTCAGATACCAACGATAAAGTTAGATAAAGAAAGTATAGATATAATATATACGAATAAATTTGCGTACTAGAAAATTCGAAGCAACCATCTGTATTTTTGGTCAATCGGATGTAATGTTTTAAAGAAGTACCATCTTAACATTTTTGTAATTGCCTTATTTTAATCATTTTCGTATTTAATCGCTATATCTTAAAAAGAACTTATTTCTCGTTTAAAGGTTTTAATTTAACATTCGATACAACGCAATACTATTGTACAATGTAGAATGGCACATTCCGTTAAATATGCAGATACTGTAGATATGTATTGGAGTCTGTATCAAAACTATCGATTAGACTCTGACAATGTATTTCGGAAAACTTTGTTGCATTTTCTTAATATAACAAATGAATTGAATAAAAAATAAAGTTCTCGCCACTTGTTCTATTGACAGAGTATCTAAACGCGAAGAAAAGGAAAAGCTGTAAGTCGGCTTTACGTATTGTATATTCTGGGCCAAGAGGTCATATTATCATAAAGAGGAGTTTCCTGCTTCCTCTTAATATAGATGTTTGCGCTAAGTACTCGTAAAGAATTTAGATAGAAATTATGCTTTATTTGTAGCATTAACCGATTAACTAGACACCCTCTATCTTTTTAAATAAAAATACGAATTTCAATAAAAAAAACATCCGGCAGCAGATCTTCAATTCTATGTGTGTTTTGTATACAGAATGCCCAGAACAGTCGATGGCCACAATGCTTTTCTAGAAATCTATGACAATAAAAAGTATGAAAAGTAAAGTGTGTTCTTCCAATTTGTGCCACTCTTTTTCGATGATTTGTTGTACATAAAATGGTGCAATAAACCGCAGATATTTTAATTGCAATGTCAATATACTGCATAATCGTAAAGAAATGTAGTCATTGCACTTGTAGACCGATGTTTAAAATTGGCAAGTCCTAAATACAGGATGTCCCACCGAACAGGGACATTAGATTTTTTTTGAACTTCTAGTAGAAATTTGATTTTGAAGCCTGCAGTGTAGTCATGGTCTACTGTGATCTATTTAAGGAACATATTTTCAACTTTATAGCACTTTCGGTGATACAAGGTGTTGATATCAACTTTCTTATTTTAAATGGAATGGTATAATTTTTATCGGCCTAATGAATTTGGCGAGTCATTTGCCACTAGTTTATATGAAGGTTTCCTATCCTTAAACTCAACTGTTTTTGAGATATTTTCATTTTCGTTGATTTGTTGACATTTGCACTCTTCCAAATAAAATCAAATGTTTCATGAGATAGCAGATATTTAGTGGTTCTACTAAAGTCGATGTAGATACAAGGACGTAGCTATCAGATGTTATAGCAACAATCACCTAATCACATACAGGGTGTTCAAAAACCCGCCTCCATTGTGGATACCTTTAAGCTAACAAAACTTTTTTCTTTTAAATGGAACATGGTATTTTTTACTATAGTATTGAATGCAGCGCAAAATTTTACATCGATTGATATTAGGGTTTGGTATCCCTATTCTTAATAGTTTTTGAAGTATTAGCATTTCTTGCAAAAAAAATGCTAAAATATGCCTAAATTCCAAGTTTCAACTAAATAAAATGAGTTTTTTCCTACAAAACACTCTGTACATTATTTGCCTAACCTATCTAAGTATTTATGTTTCAGATATCTCATATTCACTAGTTTCTTACTAATAGTAATGTCTTTTAGTCATAGAGAACATATATTAATTATTAGATATTAGTAGGCCATGAGATGTGCTAACAAGTGATATCCATTGTTGGTAATTTATCAAACTAAGCAGTGATGAACCTTTGCAGTATTAATAAGTCATATCTTTTATAGTAAGTCCTAATGCTATCAACTCCTTCACACATTTTCTTCTAACAAGTAAAATATTGTAAATCGAAAGAAATAAGAAAAACATTGAAAGCTACATATACAAATAACATTTTAGACTTATTCTACATTCATGAAGAATGTAACAATGATTAGATACCTACACTTACTTGCAATTAATAAAAATCTAAAAAAAATACATAGGGAAATTAAAGCAGATATCTTAAATACACCCATAATATTTCAAATATTGTTCACTTACTAGACCAGGTATTTTCTTTCTAGGGGAGCCGTCTCCGAAAACAATGCAGCCTCTTGGCTTTTTGTATTAAACTAGGTATTAACGATACAGACAGATAACATAAATGAGGAACAAGTCTTCGAAAATGCCCAATATAAATGTTCTTTCAGAATTTCTTAGTTTTTAGTTTTTTTTTTTAATTTGACTTATTTTCGATGTATTTAATAAGCAGGTAGTAAAAATATTAACATGTAATTTGCTGTCGCATAATAATTATGGCTTAATAATATTTTATAATTACAATTACATAAAATTGAGTAATTGAAAATCTTCCAATGATATATATCTCAGGTATGGAAACCAAACAATGCAAAAAAAGATAACGCATCATTCTAAAACATAATATACAGAGTGTTTTTTAGGACAAACTATTTTATTTACTCGAAACTTGGAAATTAGCCATATTTTAGGGAATAAATAATATCTCAAAAAATATCAAAAATAGGTGTAGCAAACTCTAATGTCAGTCGATGTAGAATTTAACGCTGCATTCAATGTAGTAGTAAAAAATACCATGTTCCATTTGAAATAAAAAAGTTTTGTTGGTTTAAAGGTATCCACATTGGAGGCGCGTTTTTGAACACTCTGTATGTGATTAAGTGATTGTTGCTATAACACCTGATAGTACGTCCTCGTATTTACATCGACTTTAGTAGAACCACTAAATATCTGCTATCTTTCATGCAAATGTTGATTTTATTTGAAAAAGTGCAAATGTCAACAAATCAACGAAAATGAAAATATCTCAAAAATATTTGAGTTTAAGGATAGGGAACCTTCATATAAACTAGTGGCAAATGACTCGCCAAATTCATTAGGCCGATAAAAATTATATCACCATTCCATTGAAAATAAGAAAGTTGATATCAACACCCTGTGTACCGAAAGTGCTATAAAGTTGAAAATATTTTCCACAAATAGATCACAGTAGGCCATGACTACATTGCAAGTTTAAAAATCAAATTCCTACTAGAAGTTCAAAAAAATCTAATGACCCAGTTCGGTGGGACACCTGTATAAGCTAGAAATTATAACAACCATCAAATCAATCTTAACAAACACTTTACCATTTTATTAAACATGTAATAAAACCAAGGTTATACAAATTATACAACTTAACTAAAAATCTATAAACCAAATAATATCAACATCACAAAATTCATGGCACTCACAAACATTAAATCTTTATCTGGAAAAAATAATAATATTATTAGACCTTATAAAATTCTGTTTACATACAAAAATCAAAATATTCTCGAAAACATGTTTCATACAATTAAAGGCGAAAACACCCCACATCAAAAAATTACACGTTGTATATTGGTGATTGCAAAGGTGCGCATGTTGAACAAACTAAACAATAGTTTAAAAATCGAAATCTAATTATAAATCATCGGCAAACTTAATGGCTTTAAGAAAAAACACGAAAATAATTATCGTCATAAATTCAACTTCAATGATACTAAAATTGTTGCTAATGAAAAAATATTAGGAATATTTGTTTGGAAATATAATATTGGATTCATAAAAAATAAAAATAGTGTAAACGACTGCGCAGACATTAATTATATAGTATTTAATATTTTAACAATTTTGGCTCAATCCTTGTATATTTTTCCTTTAACGGTTCAAAAATTCTTCAATAAACCAAAAAAACAACTAAATCTTGTAACGTATACTTAAGTAACAGAAGTGTTTTTTTTTATAATTTTAATAATTGAAAAAGACTTAATAAAAGTTGAAACGCTCTGCATTAATTAATAGAATGTTTTTGTAAAAAAAAGCCGATACATCCATAAAACTATTTGAAACATAATCTACAATAGCTACAAAAGAAATTATTTAAGAATTAACATTATTATTATAAAAGTGTTTGAGTTAAATTATGTTACTCTTCTAAATAATAAAGCTTTAATTATAATTTCAGCCCCCTAATGCAAATCAACCCATTAATCATTCCTGCATCTTTATTAATGTACACGACTGTACTACACAATTGTGTGGTGGAGAAATTATTCGCTTAGTAAACCTACTAGAAACAATTACTTCAAGTGTAACATCATACACACCGAAATACTTCAGCACATTTATAATAATAAGGAAGGATATATCAACGCAAGTTTTTGAAGTGGGGTTTCACCGGCAGTTGGTCACATTCGATAGTTCTATATCACCGGAGCTTATTCAATGCAGAAAGTGTTCGGTCGTGGTCTCGATGCAGGTGCTTATCCATCACGGTTAATCACAGAAGCGAAAGACTCGGCGAAAGACGTTCGGTTTCGAGAGTGGCTACCTGCCGGGTGTACTAGAACGCACAATTTGCATTAATACCGGGAATTCGAATGTATAGAGTACGAATTGATATCGTGCGAAATAAGTTCCAAACTGACTTAAATCGGTCGTTGCTATAAAAGTGGTAGTGGTGTTTTTATTACCAAAACATCGTCAATTGAATAAATTTCAAAATAAGTAATAGCCAAAAAAAGAAAACCAAATTAGTAGACAGGTAGTGCTGTGATTTCTCTGCGATAGTGACTTCTTTTTGTAATACACGGGATCACGTGGAATTTTAAAGGTATTTTTTTTATTTACACAGGGTATAAAATAAGGTTCGTTATTGGTAATTTATAAAAAGATCAAATATATCCGTTTTTATATATCTTAAAAAGCTCAATATGTATTTTTAATTATATAGCAAACGAGATAGCTATTTCAAACCGAGGGGATGTAATAAAAGAAAATATATTTGGTCTTATGTTCCAATCTTCGTCAATCAAGAGCGAAGTCATATTTTCACTTACATAAATTTTAAAAAAATGTAAAAAATATATACTTACCGCCTTTAAGTGACTTATAAAGCTCCTTCCCCTCCCTCTCCTTCCCCTATCGGCAGCGTGTATTTTCGTTAAAGCAGAAGTGCTTATAATAACTCCAGAAAACATTTTAGGTTGTTCATATCAGGTAAATATTTATTAATTTAAGACACTACCCCAACCATGTACTGCACCCTATATCATAAAGTTTCTTTTCTTTTCTTACAAAAAGACGTTGAAAACGCTAATTACAAAGAAAATATTACACACGTTTTGTAGGATTTAACGCGCTCATTCATGAAAAAACTCGTGGCTACACAACTCGTCTTTTAAATTCATCTGCATTCGTGTCTTACGAAACTAATTTTTTAATACACTATTATAAACTCTCAAACAAGTGCGTTTATAATCATAAATACGCTAGTGTATTTATGATTGATAACAGTACCCGTGCGTTAGAGCGGAAGTATATTGAATTACATGAAAGAAAGGTTACAGAATCGAGTTTAAAGAGTTGTAACTTACATTGTATTAACCGTCAATGGCAACATTACAAGATCAATAATGTAAACAATTCACAATCTGTAGAACATGGACTTAATAATACACTTCTGCTGTAAGGCATGAATTTTAAATTTTTAGAGTTTTTTCCATTGGGACAATAATTAAGAATGTGAGAATTTGTGGCTATAGTTTTATATACGATTTGTAGACGTTGTCAACCACTACATTAATGTAAAACATTAAAAATGCCAATTACTAAGAATATAAAAAAATCACGTTTCATAAGACGGAGCACTTATTCATTTAAAAACTTCAAACTTTTTATGTTTTAAAATGTGTTTTATAAAACTAATTTTTTAATAATAATGTTACATTGCAATAAAAACCACTCGATATTGTACTGCAAGCAATTTTTATAACATTACTATTTTACTGTCGTATTATTGCAAACATATTTTTAGAGCATTTACACTCTATACCATACAGTGAATTTACTTGAAATGCGTTTTTATATGAATCACATAATGTTGTAATATACATATAAGGTATATAAATAAGCAAATTGAATTCACACTTCAATTAATTTTTATTATAACTGTTAAACACTAGTATTATTATTTAGATTGTAATACGAGACATAGTCTCACCAAATTCTCAATTCCTTTCGCCTTGGTATTGTAACAATTTTATAAAGTTGTCACTTATCCTACTACTTACTTAACACATAATGTGTGTCTTTCAGTACAACACACGTATCTAATACATGCATTTTTTATGATTATCAACTACTATCTGCGTATACACAATCAAACGGTTGCAGCACGTGCGTGTACATAATTAATAAGTAACTACGTTACACCTGCTTACTTTAAAATATTTAATCATTAATGATGGGAAGCTAATGATCGATTATCCAGTTGTTATCTGAATAAATAATTTCCTAGAGTTCGCATTGTTCATAAAATCGATGTCAAGGACAAATCCAAATTGATGCTGTAGATATAAAATTCAGAAGATCTGCGCTACCGATTATAAATAAAAGTGGCTAATTATAAGAAGCAATATTTGCAATTACGTTATCCTTGTACAGGAACAACATTAAATGATAAAAATATCCAACGAGCAGGGTAACTATTTGGTTTTATTTCTGAGTGTATGAATACGGATACTAGTAAAATATCATGTTAATAATATTTATTGTTTGCACATTTGATCGTAAATTTTAAAACTTAAAAAATATAATGAGAACAAGAAACCAAATAAGTTTTAAAGATATTGAATATTGAACAGCAGTTTAAAAGGTATAATTATTAGTATTTCAAAATTGCCATTATCTAAGATATTGAAAAAAGAGTTATTAAAAAACAACCAAATATACCATTATCACGTTTTAAAAATGCATAAGTTTAAATCCTAATAAATAACCAGGATTATAAATAGAGTTAAACAAAAAAGTAGATATTTAGCAAGCTATTCAATTTGCTGTTAATTGATGTGATTGAGGTTATACTCAAGGAAAGAAAAATAGACCAATAGAGTTACATTTTGCTTACAAAAAAAAATTTAAAGTAAGTGCGTTCTCCTCGTTAAGAGTCGTACAGTAACAATTCTTAACTACTTGTCGATTACAAACTATATCATTGCTAAAGAAAACGATCTGTACACATGCATACATATAAAAAGTATGTTTTCAGGAAATTATATACAATAATAATACTTTGCACCAAATTTTGCAATAATACTTCAAAAACATATACATGATAAAAGGGATATCTTTGGTTAGGGCTGTAAAATATTTAATCAATTATTTTTTTCACTTTCTGGTTAAATTTATTAAGATTTAAAATATGTGCCGTACAAATAACGTTTTGTAGTGAATCATCAGAGAATTAATTAATTATTTATTAGCAATTAAATAATGTTTAAAAAGACGAATGAAAAATGAGTTAAAGATTCAATTTACAATATTTAGAGCTTTTAAAGCTTGGTATTATCCTCCTGCAATAGTTTACATTAAAATTACCTTACTTTTTCATTTTTATTTTGTGCATACGTTAGATACCATGTAATTTTGCTATTATTATAAGAAATACACATTTCAATGTTAGAGTTTATTTACTTAGTACATTTAAGCGTATTTAGTATCTATATTAATTTATATCAAATATTGAAGATAAAATAAAAGCCAGTATAAAAGAACTCACTTCCTTATAATGGGTTTGTGTAGGAATTTCCCACACTCATTTAAATGACATGCTAGAGATTCTTAAATAAGAACAACTCTCTCTATGCCATCACGCTCAATTTCTAGGTAGATTACACCCAATGAAAGTAACCAAAATTTCACCTGGGTTTTCTTTATACTAAAACATAATACAGTGCGTCTTAAAAAAGGTGTTACATACAGACGTAAAGATATATGTATGCGCTCCAATAATATTTTTATTGTATTTCTCCTATAACCATCTGCACACCCTTTTTTTGAAAAAAATATTTGATACTATATAAATGTATGTGAATACATCTAGTGTCACAATCAATGCAATTAATGAGAGTTTTATATTTTAATGCAACGTAAAACTTTCTCATTCTTTCTTTATATAAACAAAAAAAGTGTTTATTATATATATATACTCCTTTACAATTAGTGATTTTAGATCTATTTTAATTGAAACAAAATTAGAAAATTTGTCCTATTAAATCTATATAATCTCATTAACCTTTTATTCTTTCCTTAATCTTCGGGCGGGCATGTGAAATTGGCTAGCTTCTGTTGGCGCGCGCAGATAGTTCACGCCGTCGTTCGTAAAACGATCGTGCCTGAATAGGGGTGCTCAAGGTTATTCGTTGGAGCTGGCCCTTCTTTCGGTACTACTAAATCCCAAATCAAAATGCCATGAATGAATGGATACATAATCAGTCCAGAGAGTGATGGCAAAATTCTCCGGGGCAGAGACAGGTAAAGGAGTGCACCGTAGAATATATATTCTACCAAGAAAAGAAACACCAGTTTATGTGCTGTGCCAACGTTAAGGGTTGGCCAGGACAAGATTTCTAGTAATGAGCGTAGAGAACCCCACAGCTAGCAGCTATATACACAAAGAAGCCGCGCTCAAAAATAATAGGCCTAATTAAGAGGGCAAAATTAGAGAGCGCCTTCTAGGAAAAAGGGAATCACAATAGATCTGAAAACGTCGCGGTGAAACAGGTTCATAGGCCACCCCAATCCCAATCTAATCTAATCTAATACCTTTTCCACCTGTATCATCCAACTGGGATAATTATAATTCATGTCAATAAAATGTTTTTAATTGATATCGTATTATATTAGCATATATATTAGCATTATGAGGCTCCAGAAAAGAGAATCCGATGTGTAAAATTCCCACTCATTAAAAGATATCCCCTTTTCCGTCTTGTATTCACCGCGAAACCGTTTGTCATATTACTTAAAGGTAGTGTCCCGTCATATTTGTCATTTCTTCTATTTTTTCAATTTCACTCTTTTTAATTTTCAAAACGTTTTTTTTGCATAGGATCCTTGCAGACAGAAAAACACAGAAATGAGAATAAGTTCGCTACTCATGTAGAAATAACTCATCAAATGATTTGTTGCTTATAATAAGAACTAAGTATGTAATTATACAATTTTCTAAATAATACAAATAAAACACTAAGTATAGCATTTATAACACTTCTCGGTGGCTCGGTGTGTTCCCCTAAGCCTTCAAGGCCTGTAATGCGGGGTTCTTATTATTATTATTATTATTATTATAGCATTTATAAACCTATATTCAAGGCATTACATATTCTCATATTCAGCTGTTTACCTAATTGCCTGTGTCTTTTTTTCCTGAATTTCATCTACGCTTTCACAAATTAGTCAACACTTGCGTAATAGTAACAGAATAACTAAGATAATTTACGTTTTACTATTTATTGCAACATTTTATGCCTCTTTTTATTCAAATAACTGCAAGTGGAAGCGTATACAATTAATGTGTAGATAAAGGTAGCTTTTGCAAGTATCGTAATTTGAAATGTACAAAGCTTTGACCATAAAATATGAACCACGACTGTATGGATTTGAAAAATGTAAAGATACAAATAAAAAAAAATCGGGCATTTGCATTCCATTAACTACCTAACCTACCTAATATACTAAACTACTGGACTGCTATTATTACTTACTAAAAAAATGAGTCTAACTTGTGCAAAGATGTCTTGTGTATAAATTTTATTTAGGCATATTTCGGTTAACAGTGTATTGAAAAAAAAAAGTTTCCTAACACATGCTTTACAGTACGAATTTACGCTTAAAAAACAAGCGGTGTAACTACAAATTCTTTAAGGAATCGATTCTTTAGTCTTTTTATTCCATCTTTGCAACTAAGCATTTAATGTATTTTTGTTTTAATAAAATAACAGAAATTTGTTAATATGGGGAATTAATGTAGTAGTTGTAAAGCGTACAAATTATTTACGTATACATGACTATAGGTATACAGCGTTCTCCACGAAGGTGGTAAGTTAGAAGTTTTCAAACTTAATAAAACTGTTCCGTTTTAAGAATGTAATATTTTTTACTTACTACTCCTACTAAAATATTTTCAAGTTTCTAACATTTTCGGTTAACCAACAGTTGCCATAAACTTTGTTATTTTAAACGAAACACCCTACGTATTTTTACATTTTTAAATTTAGCTTAAAAATATTATGACGATTACTGCTAGTATTTCCTATACTTATCTTCAACAGTTTCTGAGATTTTACGATTTTTTGGGCAAATTTTGGCATTTACACCATTGTACGTAATTAATTAATTTGCGCTTGCATTAAGTGCCAGTGGTCTCGTATTTTAAAAATACCGAATACTAACATGATTTCACCAAAACGTAGTAAACAGTACCCTTCATTTTATCCGGGATATCTGAAAGTTAGTGGTATATGAAAGATAAAATTGTAAAAATAATTGTTTTTAAAAAGAACAGCTAGCATATTCTTAAATTACTGTGACATTCCGTATACCCATATCTTCAATGGTTTTCATTTAAACACTGGTTTTATTTATTAATGTTTACAAATCGCCAAATATTTCACTTGATAGAGTTTTACCTGATAATATTATACCTGATAGTATATCGCATATACGTATAGTATATTATGTAAGTATATTACAATTGATTGTTGTTGCCAACAAATATTGTTGTTATAATCATTGTTTGTTGCATGATTAGCGCTCAAACAAGTGCATATTATTATGTAATTTACAAACCAAATAATAGAAAATATTGAAAAAGTTTATTCTAAACTGAATATCTTCAATCTGTTGAATATTTGTCGGGAATGCTCAAAAATACGTTAAAACGTTTATCTATGTTTCCTCATTTTTAGAAACATATCATAGTTTCTTTTTCTGAATTTAATTCTATCAGTTTTCTTTCGTTCTTTGCATCAACTAATAGTGGCACTTTTCCCTGTATTCTCAACAGATCCTTCCTGCAATTGTTTAGTATTTTATATAAATATAAAAAAAAAATACTTAAGATATCCAAATTAGAATAAACTCCTTCAATATTTTTCATTATTTGTTTCATAAATTACACAATGTTTATGCACCTATCTGACCCACTAGGTAAAACATTATAACTTGTAAGGTTTTACGGGGCGCAAATTACTAACACGGGTGATATATTAAATGAAAAGTATCAATTTTTACACTTAAGTCTAATTAAAATAAAATAACACTAAACACTTAAAATAAAATTCATATAAGTACTGCTAATTTATCGTCAGTGTTTATACGCACCGTTTGTATCCATACACAATATTTACTCCTCAGCTTTCCAATAGAACTACCCCGTCCTCATTAGCAGGCGTATTCATATATTTCGCGCTTCTAGTTCTAGAACGGTCGATATCTTGCCTAATTGTTCCAGTACATTCACCCGAGAAACTTCGATTGTCGATCGATGATTTTGGTAGTGCCATCTATGAGCGCAGTTGCAAATTTAATTCCTGAACAGGCATGGACAATATTATTTGGACGATTTGTTAGTATTAATAAATAAACCGGATATAAGAAAAAATCTATTGAAAACGACTATAGGAAATGTCAGAGCAAAGCAAAGTAGAATTTAATTATACTTTATATTAAACTTAATACTTAATAATGTAAAAGCATACAGGATACTCTATTTAAAATAATTTAATTTTACAACATTTAAGACTGTTTATTGATATTATTTATCACTAATTTTGAAAAGCGTTAGATAATATAAAGAGAACGTTTTACTGCGAATCAATAGAATAATGTCAGTATTTGGTAAATTTAAAATGAGAGGCTTCTGGTGCTAAAAGCACGTGAAAATTAATCAATTGTATATAGCCGTGGAAATGTCAGTGTTCACAAATATTGCAATCTCTTAGAAACAATTGTAAGAACAATTAACAAGATAAGAATAGGAAACTGTAGTTGTAGAGAGCTTTATGCTGAATTTAAAAACGTAATATTTAATGTTCCATTTAAAATAACAAAGTTTATGGGGATTTCCAGTTAAACGGAAATGTAAAAAAAAACTTTAGAAAGAAATGAAATATAAAATTATTGCAAATCCAAACTCATAAGTCTGAAAACTTCTAATTACTTTCGTAAGGAATACCCTGAGGTATACTGCACACGCCATCCCAAATACGAACAGTTATATACGTCGTTATGTATGACGCGCATGCTGCTGTTTGTAGTAGATGTGGCTTCTGCTGTGTATCTAGGTATCGGTACTGACAAGGATAGACACCCAAATCGATCTCTTCGATTTTGATAAAATTTGGTAGGAATACCGAAAAATATTTGAGACTTATTTTTTTTACCGTCCTATAGTTGGTAGTAGAGGGTGTAATGAGGGCTTAAAGTTTCCCCAAAAACACATTTTTTGCAATATTTCAGAAACGAGAAGAGATATCAAGATCGGGTAAACATGAGATCGCTCCGTGTTAGCAACCGTGCATTTTAGGTCGAAAAAAGAACAGTGGCGTACTCACGGGGTGGTTAGGAAGTTAAAAAATACAGTCTTTTCTCACCCCTGCTCTTGTATATTATAAATTCCATTTTTTTTTTTTTTAGTCTTTAAACTACATGGAAAAATAAAAGTTACGGTTATTGGATTTTTTTCGAAATGTTCATTTTAAGAACTTATCATCATTTCTATGTACGCCTACAAAATACTATTTTCCTTCATGTTTTTGGAATTAAATTTAATGTGGCATCGTAATTCAATTAGAAATCGTTTATTATATTAAAATATAAAAAGAAACTATTTGTATCTATCACATTATTTTTTTTTATGTTTTAATATAACAAACAATTTGTCATTGAAATTCATTAAGTTTAATTCCGAAAATATGAAGGGAAGTAATCTTCTGTAGGGGGTACATAGAAATTACAACTTCCTAAAATGAACACTTAGAAAAAATTCAAAAACACGTAACCTTTATTTTTTCATGTAGTTTAAAGACTAAAAATAGAAAAAATGAATTGATAATAAACAAGAGCGGGGGTGAGAAAAAATGATATTTTTAACCCCCTAACCACCCTATGGGTATGCCACTGTTCTTTTTTCAACCTAAAACGTACGGTTGCTAACAAGAAACGATCTCGTGTTTACCCGATGTCGATATCTCTTCTCGTTTCTGGAATATTGCAAAAAATGTGTTTTTGAGGGAAACTTTGAGACCCCATTACACCCCTAGGATCAAATATGTGTCGCGGAAAAAAAATCGTGTCAAATATTTTTCGGTGTTCTACATTCCTACCAAATTTTAGCAAAATCGGAGAGATCGACTTGGGTGCCTTTCCTTGTGAGTACATATTTAATAAGTTCATTGACACTCATATATTCGTACGTGTTAAAACGCCCAGGGCAAGGCAATCTATTGTTTTTATAAATAGATCTAACTGCTTTCCTTTTTTATTAATCTTGACAATTACTGCTTAGGCTATTATAGATAATAAATCAACTGGTATTAACATCAACTTACGATTGGAACCGCAGTAACCTACTCTATGACTGTCAGACGCGAAATATATGCTGCAGAACCGAGATATCTGCCGAAAAGGACTAGATTTTAGTCAGAAAAGTATAAACATAACATATACGATCACGTAAAATTAATAATAAAAGTTTCTGGATTATTGTTACAGGTTTACAAGCAACCGAACAAATAATCGGTATAAACTGTTTACTGAATTAGGTCACATTAAAAAAGGTGTGTGACACTTAGTTGATAGTAGCGTACATATGTTTCACGTTACTAAAGATCTTCAGTGCTACTGGTCAACCTAATGTATCATACGAAGGTGATCGTATATATACTTAATAAGTGGCAGGATAATTAAATGATATTTCCATCTTAAATTCTCATTCAATTATTCTTCCACTTATTAAGTATATATACTACCTTCTTGGTATTATACATTAGGTTGACCGGTAACAATGAAGATCCTAGTTAAGGTGAAACATATGTATGCTAATATCAACCCAATGTTACACACGTTTTTAATGTGACCTAATTATTAATTGATGTTAGTTAATTAACGCATGTATAGAGGCTTAAAGTCATCCTACAATTATTGTTAGCCTTTATAGATACATATTGTAGTTTCAGATCGACAATTTAGTAAATATTTTCACACTAATAATGAGATTACGATCTTAAATTCTCATTCAATTATTCTTCCACTTATTAAGTTATATACGACTTTTTTCGTACTATACATTAGGTTGACCAGCACCACTGAAATCTTTGGTAAGGTGAATTATATGCATGCTGATATCAACCGAGTGTTACATACGTTTTTAATGTGACCTAATTATTAATGAGGGGTTAGTTAATTAACGCATGTATAGATGAAAATCGTCCTAAATTATTGTTATCCTTTATAGATACATAATGTAGTTTCAGATCGACAATTTAGCCAATATCTTCACATTAATGATGAGATTTCCATCTTAAATTCTCATTCAATTATTCTTCCACTGTTTACTGAATGTTTCTGAAAAATAACACACCTGTATACTGCGATTGCAACAGCGAAGTATGTCATAGATTCACATTTTCTGATTATTTAGTTTAGTTTCATCAGAGCCCTTGCGTACTTTCTTGATTCACGGTTCCCCACGTATTCATCGATGTGATATTTTAGTTATTTTTAATATTTCCGTGCTTTGTGTTAAAATATTATTTAATACTTTCTCTTATAAATATTTACATGGGCAAATGCACAAAGCACTAGTTCCAGCGTTGGCTATTACAGTTTTTATAAAAATTTGCAGCATTGAAAGTTTAAAGTTAACCATGAACACGCGATAAAATATTTCACTCAATCTTGGCGCAACACACTGTAACGTTTCTTTTAAGATTATTTCCATTCGCAATATTAATTATGAAATAACTTATAATAGCCGGCAATTTAGTAGAAGGTCTTCAATTGAACAATATAGTTATTTCAAGCAAAAATTTCTTTTAATTGTTGTTTGTTAAATATAATTTATATAATTTAGGCAGTTAAAACAAAGAACATGTGAAAGGAACTTTTGGGAAATTTACACAGAAATTTTAACGCATCCTTAAGCATGATATGTAGTTTACTTGCGACTTTTTTTGAAACTGTGCATGAACAATATGATTCTGTTAGTAGAAATTGCAATCGGTACATTTTAAATGTATATGCAATTTAAGCAGTACATCAACAATTACTGCGATGTGTCGCTAAACGCCTAAAATTTCTAACTGTATCGTTTACTGGCGAAGTTTACAATTACGTAAGTAAAGTAAGAACTCTTAGGGATGTCATACTATTATATGAAGTAAATTTTTACTGTGTACCAAATGAATCTTAAGCTGTATGTTTCTCTCGCAAAGTGGTATTGGTGATGGGTAAGACAGGGGTAGTAAAAATCGCTAAGCAATACGAACCTACATGCAGGAGGCGAATAAACACGAGTAAGTCTAATCGTTGTAAAACGGGATTCTATCTTGCCTATCGCTAGTATGTATGTACTTATACATATTAACATATTAACTATTTTAGATATATAATAATAGAGTATGAATAGAAACAATTGAAACTAAAAAGGGTGCAAACAAAAACATGAAGGCATGCATGAAATGAAAAAAGACAAATAATCAGTCTAAGAAGTAAGACATCTAACAAAATTCGTTGATATTATAGTAAGCTTCTTGCTGAAGTAGGCGTTTTATATGCAACTTGTAGGTGGTAATTGATAACTCTTTATAGTGGCGGGTAAAATGTTATAAAATTTAATAGCTTGATATGTACTAGTCTGCTGAGTTGCGTTTACTCTATGGTGGGATACATGTAAATTACTATGATTTCTGGTCTTATAATCATGTAAGTGTGAGCGCTGTGTAAACAAATATAAATTTTCTCTTACATACACCAAACAGTTATAAATATACAAAGAAGGTATGGTCAGTATTTTTAATTCTTTGAACAATTGTTTATGCTCTCCTGGTGACTTTTTATTAATTATTCCAATTATCTTTTTTGGATTTTGAAAATTCTTAAAGCGTGAGAAGAACCTCCCCATAAGATAATATTGTAATTGACTAAACTAAAAAAATTAGCATAATATAGCGTTATAGCTGTTTCCGTATCGGTGAGATCCACTATCTTTCTAATTTGGTAGACATAAATATGTATTTAATTTTTGGCATAGTTGATTAATATGACATTTCCAATTCAAATCAGAAGTTAACATAACACCTAAGAGAACACACATTACCCTGCCCCAAACTAAACCTTATTTTTTGTGTTTTACTCTCATTCAATTTTAGCAGCATACCAATTATTAGCTTGTGTGATAGATATTTGATTACTGATGAGAGTGGTATCGTCGGCAAATACTACAGTACTGCAATGATCCAAATTACAAGGTAAATCGTTGAGGTAAATAATAAACAAAATTGGGCCAAGTGTGGATCCTTGTGGAACCCTTAAAGATATTTCTGTCGGACAAGATAATGCTTGCTCAGTTCTACAATCTGCTTACGATCTTTTAAGTAGGTTTTGAATAATTGCAAAGGTACACCTCTTAAACCGTAATATTCTAACTTTTTTATAAGAACATCATGGTAAACACAGTCAAAAGCTTTACTCAGTTCTAATGAAGTAGCAGAATTCTGTGATGTGTCAATAGCGTTCGTTATGTCTTCAATAAGTCTTATTAATGCCTTAATAGTAGATTTATTCTTACGATAGCTGTATTGCTGAGAACAAAAGAACTTATGTTTTTCGAAGAAGTCAATTAATCTTATTTTAAGTAACGCTTCAAACATTTCTGAAAGTACAGGTAAACTGGCTATTGCTCTGTAATTGTTTAAATCCTCTTTACTACCCTTCTTAAAACGAGGTATCATTTTTGCAAATTTAAGATATGATGGAAAAACTCCTATAAAACATCTGTTGATAATATCGGCAAGTGGATAAGCAATGACTTTCTTTAAAACCATTGTGGTTAATCCATACACGTCTTCACACTTACTATTACTCAAAGATAAAATGGTATGATGGACTTCTATTTCATTCGTGGGCATTAAATAAAATGTGTCACAGTTGTTTATTCTTACATTATTCAAGTAAGACTCCGCTGAAATAGGATTGGAAGGAATGTGACTTAAAATAGATTCAGGAACAGATTTGAAGAACGAATTAAAAGTTTCAGCTGATGTATATACAACAACTAAGTAATTCGAATCATTTAACTATAAGTTTATCTACGAAAAGAATAAAAATGTGCTCAACTCTTCGCGAAATGAGAAAAAAATGGTCTAATGCATACCCGCCGAAACCTTACAAAAAATTGGGGGTTCGATTAAAAAAAATATAGAGGGGGCGGTGGGCAATAGACTATTTACACGGGTATTATAATGTAATCTTAAGTATAAGGTCGTCCAATTCCACTGGATTTTACTAAAACTGCATTAGTTTCCGAGTAAATACTTTGGGAAGTAAATTTGAAAAACTCTATGTATAATAAAGTAAAGTCGTCTTACTTACTTTACTTTAATCAAAAAAAATTGAAAAGTTAAATATATTTCCTAATTATTTTGTATAAATTTAGCTCTAGCTGTCAGGAATTATGTTCAAGTCTGAGAAATATATATACAAATGCAATAAAAAAAATACTACTATGTTTTAAAAAATAGTTATTTGTATCACTAGGTCAGAAACTACAGTTTAGCGAGTATGAGTACGGTTTGTACTTTTACAAGTACGAATACTCGCAAAAGAGTCTGGCCGTGTGATACACAATGTTTTTAGGGCCGACAAATCTTAATTTTGAATTGAAAATAGAAAAGAAATTTTGACACTAGGGAGTTGACAGTACAAGTTGACACAGATGTTACATACCTTAGTATTTTGACGTTTTCGATAATAAATCTTTTTCTGTAATTTTCTTTCTAGTTTAATATCTATTTATCAATAATAAGTGCATTGAAGACACCAGTTCATCTTACTATGGTTGAACAGTAGCTTAATGACAATTTATCACACGTCTGTCATGTGGAATCTAGTGTGGCCAACCTTTAGTGACATTTTTGCCTGCCTAAGCAGGAAAACGATAGTAGTTTTTTTTTGAAGTACTGCAAAATGAGTGTTTCTGGACAGAGGCGCAGAAAAACTGTTTTATTGCTCGTTTTGTCAAGAAGCTGTATCTTATGAGAGGTGTGCAGCGGTCAGGAAAAAATTGTTATACAATTTTCTTGGGCCTCAATATTCCTGGTGTGTGTGCGTTGTTCTGTTGCTCTAAAAATTAGGATATAGTAGGTTGCAGAAGGACGAATATATTCGACAGAGTACTCAAATCAAGCAACCAACAGGTTTATTTGGATCCATCCTAAAGGGTGAAATTTAAATCTTCCAGGTAGACACCCTTTTTTTAACCATACCTTACAATTCTTGCGAGGAAATATAACCATTCGTGGAACAGATGTTCCATCTGCCATGATGTACTGAACTATCTCAAACAACCTTTGCTATCTTTTTGCTGTTACTTTTTTCGTGGAATTTTTTTAACTGTTGATGTAAACGGATGTTAATATAATAATGAATCAGTTTCGTGAAACCAATTTCATTAGTCGTATGCAATCAGTTGTATGCAGTCAGTCGCACTAGTAAGGAAGCTGCCTTACTTCTGATAAAGATGGAGTTTCTATGGGTTCAGTCTCCTCCATTTATATATCTCTTTCTTCATCCTCCACGAACATTTTCAACTTCTGGAGTTGGGAAGCTACTCTGGATATCCGTAATTCTATAAACTTGTACTACCCTAATGAATTTCTCATCATCCACTGTTATAAATATTTAAGAAATTATAAAATAAAGCTGAACATAGTTTAGCACCCAATAGCCAGCAGAACTGTAATCGAATTTCTTTGATGTAAGTTCCAAAATTCCTTATCACATCAACTGTCATGTTTAAGTTTTATATGATAAAGAAATAGATTAATAAAGTGTTCGTGGAGATACAGATGCTTTAATAATATTTCCACCCCAAGCTTCTATAGTCTGAAATACGTAACTTTATATTTAGGTATAGTACAAATTAAGATAAATTACACTAGTTTACAAATTGAAAGAAAAAATCTGCAAATGAAGTTTTCTTAGGCCTTTTGGCTCGCTGAACTCGAAAATCACATTATTTTTTTTCTATGGATACGTTTTCGGGATATAAACTTTCTAGGGGATAAAATGAGTTTGTAATGTTCATTTTTACTGACAGCCGCGTCTACTAAGCGGAATCGGTATCCACCCGCGCCGAAGGCACCGCACGAATAGATTTAGTTGTTCCTCCGAGAACACTGGCCACATTTTGAATTCATTTTACGATTCGTGCGACTCCTGAGGCGCGCTCGGCACGTGTCAGTGGACGCCTAGCTTTAGAGTTCCTATTTGACGTTTTCTTTTAATGCTAGAATTTGACTGTCGGCATTTAGATTGAACGATGTAAATACCATACTTATCTACAGTGAAAAATTGTTTCGAAGAAAAATTTTTCTCATCTATGATTTTTTAAAGAAAGTCAAGGGGCTCGTTCACATTTTGTTTAATAAATCTGACAGCGCTCAACTGTTTCCTTCTTATCCTAATTATTGGATTATGGCTGTCTTTTTAGAAACTTCTTTAGCTATTTTTTTTGCTGTAGATTCGTGGAGCAATAAAAAATAACTGGTAACGTTATTACGTCTCGCCAGCAGAACTATAAGAGAATATAAAACCATCCTTATTAAATAAAAAAAACTGTTTTTCAATTGCCAAATGTAGTCTACAATCTTAGCTTCTAATTCTTGACCTGAAATAGGACGTCTTTCTAAGGTTTCCTTTCTGATATCGTTGATATTTTTGTCGCATTTTAAATATCTAGGTATTGTAGCACGGGATACGTTATAGTTTTTTGAAGCTTTTTTATGGGTCTAAATTGATTCTTTTTATATCTTCTTCCTTTCAGCCACGCACTTACGCATTCCTTAAGGGCATTTTTCCTAAAGAAAATAAAAAAATAAACAGAAATATTCCCTAATGTGCAATATTTCGCATTCGGTACCCCTTCGTATTTCACAACAGGAGAATTTTGTTTCCCGAATTCATATGTACATTATAGGAATTGAAATAGTTATTCTGTTTCAATATTGAACATATTTCTAAATTACGGACTACCTACTTCAAAATCATCAAATCTTACATATAAAACCTTAAAACTTAAAACAGGAAGGAAGAATGCTTTTTTTGCAAGTGTAAAAATGTCGACTCTGTCTCAAACAACGTTTACGTCAATGTTATTAAACGACTGATGCTAAATAGCAGTAAAGCCATCTAGGTACAAATAAGGTTTACGAGCGACATTTGCTGCGCAGGCTGGCAAATGAATGACGTTCTAACTACGCGTATCACATAAGGAATCTATTCTACGTTGGACGACTTAATTCAATATTTTATGGATGCTTCATTAAACTCCATTAAATTTTTATGCAGTTTTAAAGTTATCAATAATCTCCGTCTTGAAAAAAAAAAACGTATTAAAGTTGTAAAAAAGCAAACGGTGTGTAAATATTCAATTTATTTAATACATTATTATTTACGATATGTTTAACTTGTGAGTTTTGTATTTTGCATGTCTCACTTTGATCACTTTTACAATACAATTGACAAGATTAAACATTGGATTTCGGAAATGGTTATTTAGCGTCTTTAAAATACTTTTCTAAATAGATAAAGAAAATATCTGTAAAAATATTTATCCCAGCAGGGAGGAAAGTGTCCACTTTCCTCCCTCATTCCCCCCTAGGGAGGAAAAGTAAGTGACATTGACATGATGAAACTGTACATCTTATAATATGTGACATTAGTACATTCGACCTAGTCTGAGCCTATTTATGAGATAATTGTCAAATTATTAGGTATTAAATTTCAATTAAACTATTATTAAACACTTTTAAAACAATGCTAACTTGACAGTTTTCAAAAAATATTTGACAGATTAAGTTTACTATCTATCATGTCAGTCACAGGTTTATTTATTATTTTTAGAGATTTAGTTAAAATTGGTCTGGCTGGAAAAAAAAAAACAGTATTCAAACCACGTGAGGGAAGTGTTATTGCCCGCAGCCTGCAATAGAGAACTTTCCTCCCTTGGTTTGAAGTATACTACTGCAACTTGTAAAATTAGGACACCACAAATGTCAAATGAGTCACTTAAAGAACGATAGGCATCTTTCGACCATATTGAACAACTAATATGTAATCGACAAAATTTAATTTCAGTATAGGGATCTTATACCATAAAATGACGTTGAAATATGCACTGATGCTAATGTTGAAACGATATTGGACGTTAGGCATGTGGTGGAAGACGATTATGTTTTTATTTTAAAGCGGTGCACTCTTTCCTACCCTCCGCTTTTCTATACTCTAGTTAAATTTTGACGATTACGTATATGTAACATAACATGGATTTTTAATATATCTAGTATATTTTTAAGAACCATTTTTATTAGTCAAGATACATAATATCTGTAAATATAGAAGAGGAGAGAAGAAACTCTCGTATGATTTTAATTAATAAATTAAATATTAATAAGATGAAAGTTTATGCTAATTCGTTTTTCTGTTTTCTGTAGTGCTCATCTGAAGGGGCTCTAGAAAGTCTTGTTATCAGAATAAGCAGTGGATATGTATGTAATTACCAGAAGGTAGATTCGGGATATTTTCTATAAATTGATTTGACAATTTTTCATATTCTTTACTCCTCCAACGAAAACATTTCCATTACCGAGTAATCTAAACTAGGAACTTGTACGTACATACATACCTATATTGATAATCTTATTCTATTCTCTCTACTATTACCTCCAGTATAATACTGGAATTATGTATTAATATCCAACAATACCGGTGCCTTATTCAAACCCCATTTATTAATGGTTTTCTAATAAAATTTTATACAACTTCTATCTCCTTTTGTTACACTAAAAAGAATAAATAAAAAATTTAGGGAATTTAATTAATTTGTAGGAATGATCCGACAGGTGGTTGTTTGTAACCATGAACCTATCAATGCAACGGTTACATGACAACAATATTTAAAATCTTCTTAAATCATTGAGAGTAAAGCGTTTAACTTTTACTTTCAACTGGGTTAGCAGATCCTTTGGTAATTGATTTAAATGTTTATCAAGTCTTCGTAAATTTTCAATTTCATCCCAACACCTGCAATTTGTAGATATCATGTAGCCACTTTATTTAGACCATTTCAACAAAAGTGCTTGGCATGCAGTTTATTTATTATATTTAGTAAATATATTACTAAAAAAATATTCATGTTCGAGATATTTATTAATCATTAATTCACAAAACACCATACGGCGGTAATAATCGTCGGTTCATTGGGATGTGCTAATTTTGTACGACCGATATTTATTCTTATGTAAAAGTTTTAAAACATTGTTGCACTAATATTGCATTCGCGAGCAATTTGTCTAGATGTCATACTAGGATTTTATTCCACTAATGTACAAACTTGAATTTCGATATCACCGACATTTTTCGCCAGAACAACGTTTACATGTTGTTTAAAAAAATCGGATCGTATTACCAAAAGCAGTCGCCTTAGGAATTGATCTTCCGAGATAATTTACTGCAAATAAATCACGTTGTTTTACTATAAATAGTTTTTTTTCTCGGGCGTATAATACTCCATTTTTTTTATAAAATTCGAAAATCGAACACCGGCTTCACTTGAAGTGAATTACTCATGTCTAACGATTCGTTCCCCTCATCTCGGAGTAGTACAGAATGAAGGCTTCGTTGAATTGATTCAAAATGAAAAGATCGATGTGAGGGTAGCATTTTATAGTAGTTATACAAGAGTAGAGAATAACGGTGAGCGCTGTACTTCTCTAACGGAGACAACGATAGTATACGGATTGGAAATGGTATATGGAATTTAGTATTGTTCCAGATCGTTAAAAACCACGATCCGCGGATACTGATACGGATCATTACTATCGAGATCCACGGATGCGATTTATATAACTCATTCTTTCTCTTATTGCATTTTGCAATAACTGGTCCCCTGGTACCAATTAATGTATTTCCATAAATTTTTGTTAGAACCTCCGCTGTTAATACCAAATTATGCGCTGAAGCTCTGTCCCATTGAAAATGAAAAAAAAAATCCTTTCTTTCGAATTTAAATTATCTACGAAATCATCCAAAAACCGTACAATGGCAACATATCGTCCTCCCTTGATCAAAATATGGACCAATTATTCTACTATTGTAAATGTCACACCAAACATTGAAACTAAGTAAAGTAATGTTGTGGCCTTCGAAGCATTGGTAGAAGAGGATTTGTAGTACTCCAGTGGTGCATATTTGTTATCCTATACGTTCTATTGTTTGAAAAGTTTGTCTCGTCGCTCCATAAAATGTATTTGTTTGCACTATTTTCTACAAATTGTTCCAAAAACTGCGTACAAGACGCCAGTCTTCGTTCAAAATCCGTATGTATTTCTTCATGCACTGTATGAACACAAATATTATTTCCACAGATAAGCCTCGAATGGGGTTAGAAGGATTGGCATTGAAGTAAGCCAAAACGTTAGTTTCCAATTCTGCACTGAAAGTATTTCATTTTCCAGTTCGGTTTCATTTCTTTAAAAACATTTTCCTTGACTCGGAATTTGCGAAATAATAGCAAAAAATATCTTCTATCTGGTAGTACGGAATTTAGGAAAATTTCATTTCAAGGCTCTATTGCCATTTATTCTACATACATTACATTTTGTATGTAGAATGTATGTAAATAATTGGTTTTTAACCAATAAATTGTGTGTGAATCCAACCAAACTGCAGAGGCAGATACTGTCACTGAGACCAACTGGGAATCACCTAATTAAACCATGTAAGGCTACTCGGTGTATTGTTGGATCCGAAGTTAACTTGGGAGAATCATATCGATGATCTGTGTGCAAGACTCTCAAGCAAAATTTTCTTGATTAGAACTTTAAAGAATAAACTATCTCCTAATTATTTAATAACAGTACATTTTTCATTTTTTCATTCAGTTATGAGCTATGCCATTTTAGTTTGGGGTCATTCCAATCATTTATTCAAAGTATTCAAATTGCAAAGAAGATGTATCAGATTGGTTGCGAATTTGAAGTATAGAGCTGATTGCAGAGAAACTTTTATTAAACTTAAAGTTTTAACTTCACCATGTGTATATATCTTGGAATGTATCACTTTTATAAAAGATAATTTTGATAACTACACTCTTAATAGTGATTTTCATAATTACCCTACTAGATTTAACGAAAATATTAGATTACACCAACTAAGATTGAAAAGAAGTCAAAATAGCATCAATTATTTTGCCATCAAATTTTTCAATTCTTACCCAGCTCCATCAAAAAATTACCATTAATGTCTTTCAAAAATATTATAAAAAAATACTTAATTTCGAAAAGCTTTTATTCAGTTGAAGAATTTTTGAATAATAATTTTAGCGATATGATTAATTTGATTTAAATCCATCTTTGTTACTATTAATATTTCTATTGTTTCATTCTTTCTTTGTTGTGACGTATGTAAACACTTTGTGTATTAGCATTAATAAACTTTATTATTATTATTATTTATAATCAGCGTAAAAAACCCCACATCTTTGATAATTTAACCAACATCGTAGCTGCAATATTAACAAAGTTAGCAATAGTGCGCTGATAACTTTGAATATCCTGTATAATATACTATATTATGCCAATCTAGACAAATAAGTAGTGCAGAGCATTATTCAGGCGTAAATCTCTGATGTAAACCGGCACGATTCTAAATGAGCGAAGCGATTCGAAATCCGCACGTATTTATTACAAAGTTTCCTAATACTTTTTTATACACATAAAAATAGTACTAAATAAGATCCGTTTAAGATCCGTATAACAAGAAATGGATTCGGATCACGATACGGATTTTTTTTTGCGGATATCCGAGAATACGGATACAGATATCCGGCACACCACTAATCGAATTATATATCTGGCATACAATCGCCCAGCAGAATAACATGCATATTTCTCGACTTTGTTAACTGATAGAAATCATATTTTCATCCTTCTTTTATTCATATTACCGCAATCGTCAGGTCGAAAGTGCGCTCTCGATATAGTATAATATAACCGTTGCCTATAAAATGCATATGCGGCATTAATTGTACAGTACAGTTGACACCTTGATAGCACATTTCTCTAGTGTATATACCATGTAAGAACTATGATAGTCAAAACTAGGACTCTTGCAGCACCAAAATTAACTTAATCCCTGTCATCAGTTCCCATGGAAGGGCTAACTCGCGCAATCCTATCCATAAGCACATTTAATGTATATAGCACCCTTTGATAGAAGGATTATTATACTTTATAAAATTAATATATTTTGTACTATGTAACTTAATAAGAAGTAGTATAATGTAATGCTGGATATGACTTCCCGTAATAGTATAAGTAATAATTTTCTTACTTCCAAAATACTTCTATTATGTGAAGTAAAGTATGGGAATAGTTAATAATTTCTTGGATGCGTAGTTGTGTATATAATGATATATGTATTAGCGTCATATAAGTAATACTGTATATTAAGTTTTCCCTTGCTGTCTTTAGTATAAGGGTTTAATAAAAACTATTAACAAGAGTTTATTATAAACATATGTGTGCCGATAACCTAAAATATGATTGTTCATATAGGGAGTTTTGAACTATACGGTATACAACTTTTTTTTATTACAAAATACAATATATTTTTCTCAGTGTAATTGAATCTATGTTGAAAACAGTTTTTGGATTTACCTGTACACTACCTTTAGTCATCAATAATATATTTATCATTAGAAATTTTTATTTGAATGCAGCTACAAGGAATAACTTCTAAACATAACACTATTTTATCTAATGCGTGTACGTGACTTCAAAATTTTAATCTTATTGTATGTTGATTGTTTAATGTAGAAATAGTTGTCACTACAAACATTGTTGAAATAGCATTTTCATTTGTCTCAGTATAGTAGTAGCTCTCAAGTGTCAATTATTGCGGAAAATTCCAACGCGACAAACTACCACACAACCTATTGTTATAAGAGATATGTGTTTACTATGCTACGCACATGTTAAAGAAGAATAAATATTGTGCTAAGTATCTATAAAATAATACAATTGTCGATTTTTCACACCACATGTGCTGTTATTTTGCTGACTAAAGCTTTCTTAATTTACAATTGAAGTCATCAATTCAGACTAATTTGAAGCATTTAACAAAAAAAATCAAACAACTTTTCAATAAGTTTTAATCAAAAAGAAAAACAAATTCTGAAGATACTTAACGATACTTATATAAATCGCTAAGATGAGAGCCTTGTTTCACCCATATAAGAATATAGTTATGGTATTATTCGATTAACATACATTAACATAAACATTAACTTGCACGTTTATTATTAAAATGCATATTAGAAATCCACATCCACAAAGGTTTTTTTTTTCGTACAAGTTTTTTGAAAGTAATATAAGGATGATACTGTAAAATAGAGTAATTAAAGTTAATTTTACAATGTGAACAGACAACATAGCCGTGCACTTGATTAAATGTAAATTATTGAACAGCCAAAGTTTATTAAATAGCATTGAGAAGGACTTATGCCCCCTTCACTTTTCCTATTCTCGGCGATTGTTACAATTACTGTTCTCAGTAGGAATAATAAATCAGTAAGCATATTTTTTACCGTAAGTAGGTATACCGCAATTAGTTCCAAGTAATTCCGTTATGTACATTGTGTGAATATTATTACTAATACTAACTTCTTAGATAAGAAATATATTTTTTCGAAAGTTGAATAAATTATAACTACATATATAGCTAACGTTCTATTTTATATCTATATATCTATATACCTATGCACCTAAATATGTAATATACATACCCACTCACATAATACAGTTCTCAGTGAAATATAAAGTATAAGGCTGTGCTTTAATGCACGTAATACTGTGCAATACTTCATAGCAAATGTTACTATTATTAATAAAAATCTCTTAGCCTTTCAAACTAAATCCGTGTTTGCAACAGCAAGAATAACAATAATTCTTACCTTTCTTATATCGCAAATATCATTCACATAGGAATTCAGTTTGTTTTTTTTTTCTATTAAGTAGGTGTCATTTCACGGTTACATTTAATATGTTTTTATGATCAAGTGCTAAGTTTCATAAACAAAATTGTTAATATAGCACTTGTAATTAAACAAAAATATGCTAATAGGGTTATACTCAAAGAACAAATTTATTGAACTGACACGTAGACATAAGCGGTCGTTGCCCATAGGACTATACTCCGCCGGGCTTCCAGACTAGAACTGTGTCCTGGATCTTCTTCTGGCCGGCACATAGTGGGCCCGCTTGCATTCGCAGCGCGAAATGATTGTAATTTACCAAGTTGCAAGAATGATTTGTAAATTGCATAATTTGCATACTATACATGTTGAAGTATAATAATCAACTGAGAAATTTTGGGAATACCAAGCCTCCTCTGTGGCTTATTTGCCATAGTAGAAGTCAATTTACTTGAATTAGGCGTTTGAGTTGTGTACTAAAATAGAGACTAATAATTGCAGATATTTGTATTTTACCGAATTTATTAAATATGCTAGACTTTTTCAAAAGTAAACACGTAATTTTATTCGTCATTTATTGAAATACCTTGACGTTGTACTGCAGCTCAAAAACTGTTTTTTCGAGGTAGCTTATAAAAAATTGCAGACGTTTGCAGGTGTTGCATGTTATTTTAAAATTGTTCATAGTTCAGTTGTGGTGTGTACCTAAAATAAAGTGCGACCATAAGCGCTATAATTTTTTTTGAGATGAAATGTCTATTGCAGTTAAACATAGCGTTTTATTTTTGGACTAGCACAAACACAAACATTTAAAAAGATCTACGCTAGTACATAAATTCAAACAGTGCACTTACGAAAGAAACTGGTAAGTAGAACTTGCTGGTGCAACTGTTGGTAGTACAGTCCAGAAGCGGTGTGATGCGATATCAACGTCAGAATTAAGTTTTTGCAACTGAATCTTATTTGGGAAATAGTAATCGTTCGGCTGCATAAATGTTGAATGATGTTACCTCCACCACGAAATACATCGAAGGAGAAGCGTTATCGTTAATTATTAACGCTAAACTAACCCGACATCAATACCAACTAATACAAAAGTAGTACAAAGGCATTTATTTTTAAATCTCTTGATCTTTATAAATATCTTTCTTTTTCAGTGTTACCTTGTTTAATATGAATAAAAGTCATATGTTGTCTTTGAGTAAATGTCAATAAACATTATTATTAATATTATCACCTGTACAATAGTACTATCAGAACTGCGATGATGATAAATATGTAAATGTGGGCTGGATTTAGACATAAACGGCAATTATTTCGCGCTACGAACGCAATCTGGACCACTGTGCGACGTTTCGTCCATACTCACAAGGAACATCTTCAGGACTGCTGCCACTGCGGCAGCTCTGAAGATGTCCCTTACGAATGTGGACGAAACGTCGGCCAGAAGAAGATCCAGGACGTAGTTCCAACCCGGAAGTCTAACAAAGTTACAAATTTATCATTGCGTCATCATTTTCATAGCGTACAAAGTAGGTAGTTCGTATAATACCACAGAGCTTTGGCATTTGAGGGGTGTATTCTGTAATTCTGTAGTCATTGTACTCCATTGTAGAAGAAAAGCTGATTCAATTTCACTTTGCAACATGTCGTAATTATTTTTATCAATTTTGCCATGCCCAATTATCAATGACTTAAAAGTGGAAAACAAATTCATTCAAGTAAGTTCATTAGATCTCAGTCACATTTTGTGTTTACACAACATACATTTTCCTGTGTGTAAATTTGGCTTGCTATTAGCCGATTACAAGCTGCGAATTGTTCGCCTTTCTAATCTACCGCTGCATTCTTAATTGTTACAGTGAATAAATTGTATATATTTAAGTTGAAAATCATTCCTTTAACTTCATAAAAACAGAAATATTAAGCAAAAGGAAAAATTATAAATCTGAAAAATTTCTAGAACTCATACACGTTAGAAAGCAGTTAACGTCATTTATAACTAAATAAATTAATCAATTATTATAGTAAATTCTATATATGTAAATTCAAACATTTTCAAAATTAAATTACATTTAATTACACTCTTCATACTTTGAAATATTAATAAACAAATAAATTATTGCTAACTTTGATAGAAAACAAAATACAATTTTTCAATCCCACATTATTTTACATTCAGTATTAAACTTCAATATTAAACTGACAATGTAGCATAAATTTAAAGTTTTAAATTTTAAATGAATAAATTAATTAGTATCATATAATTAAAACAGAACAAATATTCATTTACACGTAATTTAAGGATTCATGGATAATAAAATATAATTTGAAATTTCAATAAAGAAAATATGTTTTTAAGACAAAATTGTAATTCATTCTCAAAAAAAAAAAATTAGAGTTATTGGAAGTTTTGGATTGGTGGTATTATTTATTATTATTTATTCCAAAATTTATAGAGTTTAAAACATATAAATTTTATTACATTGTGATGATTTTGTTTGTATATTTCAGTTAAATTTTAAAAAAGCCTTTATATACAATAGCGTCAAATATAATAATACATCCAAAACGATAAATTAAATATATTAGAAAAAAAGAAATGTCATTTAAAAGAGTGTCTATAAACAAAAATTATATAGACCAAAGTTGACAAAAACTGAAAAATGGATCAAGGTAGTTACGACGTCTCTACTAATGATTGCCGTATTGATCTTTCCCATCATGCAATGGTATGATTTTTGACTTTTCTAATCTTGTTCAACGTAGTATAAGCGCTATTGAAGAAGAGCTCACTGCTCTTGATTTATGTTATAATGTAATTATTGCCTCTGAAGTTGATGTTGCTTTTAATATGGCTGACAGTTTTGGGGGTGCGAGAAAGAAGCTTTTAGAAAAGGCAAATAAATATATTTTCTATATACACTGTAAAACACATTTCTTGTCACTAGCAACAGCTTCCTGCAGGAATATGAATCAGAAGATTAAGAGCTTTTTTTTCAGGTTTTGAAAATTATTTGCAAATTATTTAGCAAGTTGCTGAAAAAATAAATTATTTTACATGAAATATCAATGACCCGATTGTTAAAATAATGAAAATATCAGCAATCTTTTTCTGGCTTTGAATTACAAAAAAAATAAGCTAATTAATCAAAATTAATAATAACAAAACAAAGTAAAAACGCATATATATTTCGTTTATGAAACATTGGGAAATAAAAGTTTGTTAATTTCCTTCCTATTCCACTATGTATAACAGCAGCGTTAGCCTAAGTAATTACAAAACTTCAAAACAAAATAATCTCACAGGTAATTTTTGTTGTTGTGTTCTATGTATATTCATCAAAAGGTGTTTTTAAATAAGTTAATAGCTTGAAAAAGGTTCGGGTGGTGATTGAAACGTCACAGAAAACAGTTATGTTTTACAAAATAATGCTCGTATTGCCGCTTTCTTTTAAACATTTAAATATGATATTTTGTTATGGCTCTAAAATTTCATGTTATGAACAATATTTACAAATTACAGAACCAAGCCCAAGGAACTGAATCGTAACAAAATGTATCACAAATACAAATTTTGTTAAAACCATAGATTCATTACTATCTTTTCAGGTAAAAGCTGGAATTAAAAAAAAAAACCTGTGGATAAGAAACTGTTAATCGCTAGAAATATGGAAGCCCTTAAGTTTAACTAACCCTATAATCACAAAGTCAATACACAGATAACAAGTATTTTTAGACTAAATGTATCTATTTATTCTTCGTATCTATATATACATAAACTATTAACAGCATTTGTCACTTAAACACAAAACGTAAAGTATCTACTGATAGCCGTTACTTAAGACAATTGCTTCCTAAATGAAAAAGACGACTTACTACATATTCGAGTAGTAAGTAATGTGATTTATTTTAAAAACTACTGTCAATAAGAAATGTAATATCCACGTTAGTCGAACGGATACATCGTACTTTGCTTTCATTTTCATCAGGTATTATACAAATTTATACTTATAATTTATACTATAAAAATATTCTAACCCATAACATAGAATATAATTATTCCTATAAAAGCTATAAAATTCATATTGCTGTATATTATATTTCCATTGAAGAATACAATCTATTTTTCTTAAACATATTGTAATCATTCTCTGGAAACTTGATGTAAATGGAAAATAACAAATAAATTAGAAGAACTCCAGTCTAAGGAACGAATAAAATAGACGTAGAAAAGCTTAATTAGAAGAAATGTCATATTTACTATTTAACTGTAGAGAAAATAAGATCCTAGCTTTTAATCAACGTAGTTATGTCAAATAAGAAAATGTTATAACCAATAAATGTATTCGAAATTGATGGCTAATTTCCTTGTTACTTAGTTTTTACTGTTGCATATTTAGTCTGCTATTTTCCATTTATACCAAGTTTCCACAAAATGTATCATACACTGGAACACGAGTCTTTTGAAATTCTGCCACACAACTTCATTCATTGTTGAAATCATTTAAAGATAGTTTTGACTATCAGTTAGATGTGATCATTCAAGAATAACTTTTTTAAAATAATCTTTGGGATCTGTTTTTCTTAAGCGAGTTTCTTCAGAGTTGTTATTACTATATTTAATTTGTGAATTAACTTTGAATAAATAAATCTGTATAAGTGTTGGTAATTAAATGTAATTTGAATTAAAATTCAATAAAACTATTTGAATAACTATCAGAAAGGAAACGTTTTAGCTTCATTCACAAAATCAACAAACCACTACAATTCTAACCAATGCTCATGTTCCAGAACAGTAAAAAGGTGTAAATTTAGTGAAGTGATTGTGTTTTCAATAGATTTATAATGAAGTTGATTCTATCTTCGCATGTTATTCAGAAAAGTAGACTATTCTATGAAAATTCATGGCCTGCAAGTGAAAAAAACGGTACCTACTGTTTTACTAAATTAATTATATCATAAAGCAAATGTTGCCTTTAAATACTAGTATACTAGTTTTATAGTACCTATAACTTAACTAAAGTAGCTACACTTTTCTTAAGACAAAAATTGAAATAAAAAATAAATTTATTTGAACATTGCGTTTAGTACACCAGGAAAAGCAAATTTAGAAAGTTACATATTATTCCCTCTTTTATGTTCATCAAATATATTTTAATATTTCATAAACATTAGCGCCAGCATTAATATTCTGATTCAAAATTAGCGTATTTTTCAAATCAAATGAGAATACGTACCCGTCGACCGAATATCTACGAAATCTACTTTCAAATGCTCTATACGTACTTTTGTAATATATTCAAGCCGCTCGTTAATAATTGTATAAAATAAGTTTTTACAGATATTGAATACAAATTAAAGTTTGCGTAATAATTCTAACTAGTTCTTGCATGATTTTTTAACCTAAATAAACGGCCACTATGTACTTATGAAGTCGTAGTTGGTAAGCGTGTTTCTGTCAATATACGCACGGAATAGAAAATCATTGCATTTACAGCTTGTGTAATAGCTCTGTATATGTACCGATCGACTAATTTGTATTCTAATGATATTCTTGACCAAATAGCCATTACCTGCCGTATCTTCGATAAAATTTACAATTAAATATAAATATGTACTTAGGCGATAATTACGGACTCCTGTAATAGCGTCCCTCATGACCGAAAGCCATTTAAAGAAATGATGTACTTATTGTTTGTTATTTGTTACATGTTATTGTTTTATTTCAAGTTTGAGATGATTCATTTATTATTTACGTATAAAAGTATCTATGTTAAGGCCGGCAAAAATTATTCAATTCTGAAAATGTTTTCTCTGATCAATCGTTGTAAAATATTCAAACCTAAATGAAATATTTTTTCTTTGCATTTCCTTTATCCTGGTAAAAAAGGTAATTTATCAATCAACTTATACGTCGGGTTTAAATTTGCGTGTTCATGAGGAAGGGCACTGGAGTAATAGAATAATAAGTTTTAAAATTAGGTGCGTCCTTAATTTTTATTTTATTGCGGTTCTTCTTCCTTGTTATATGTTGCCCCGGTTGAATAAGTATTAGAATTGGAAGAATAAAGAATGAAGTAAGTTTTCTTTAATGGTAATGTAATTATCTCTTCCGGGTTGCAGCAGTATCCTTGTTTATATATTTCTTACAGTTATTCAACCGTGTTAAGCTACAACGGGATGATTGACACATGGCGCAATGTGACAATGTAAAATCCCATTTACATCGTGCGCCATCTGTCAAGCATCCCGTTGTAGCTCAACACGGTTGAATAACCGTAAGAAATATATAAACAAAGGCAGTATGATATCGTGGGATTGTTACTCACTTCACCTCTTCTGTTCGTTACTGAACAGTACCAACCCATTTTAAAGAACATCAGTGGTCATCCCACCTCTTCTGCTCGTTTCTAAGCTACACTAATGTTCATTCCACTTCGCTTGCTCGTTTCTGATCAACATCAATGCATTTGATCAAAACATACTGAACAACACCAATGCTCACCTCATGCCTTCTATCCGTTTTTAACCAACATCAACGCTCATTCCACGTTGTTTGCTCGTTTTTGACCAACACAGATATCATCTCTTTTGCTATCTTTAGATCCACATTAAGACATTCTAACCAATGCTAATACATACTGAACAGTGTTGGGCAAGGTAGGAGAAGCAATTAAATTTCTACAGCGATTGGACATACACGTGTTTTGTGAAACTCAATCGCCTCTCCTTTTCCAACACTGATACTGAACAACACAAGGTCTTATTTCATCCCTGGTACTACTTTATGAGCAACATCTAATGTATTTAGAATAACAATAACGCTCATTCTTCTTGGTTCTGACACCAATTCTCATTTCACCTCTTTTGTCCGTTTCTGACCAACATTAATGCATTCTGATTAGCCTAAAAGCAATCTATCCAATAGCAAATACATAGTGAACAATACAATGCAGTCGGAATAACACCAACCCTCATTCCAGCTCGTTTGCTCGTGACTGACTAACACCAGTGCATACTCACAACGCTCATTTGATCCCTTCTGATGGCTCTTGATCAACACTCATTTCCCACTGGTTACGCCAGTCTTCAACTATAGTAGTGCTCATCCCATCCCTTCTGTTCGTTTTCAACCAACACCGACGCTTATTCAACCTCTTTTCTTCGTTTTTGACCAGCACAATTGTTTATTCCACCACTTTTTCTCACTTTTTGACCAACACTAATTCATACTGAACAACACCAATACTAATTCCACCCCTTTTTTGACCAACATCAATGCTTCCTTCCACTTTTTTTACTCATTCCCGATCAACACTAATGCATTTCAACTAACGCCAATGCATACTAAACGGCAGCAGTGCTTATTCTATTCTATCTAATCCTCATTCCACCCCTTTTCCTTGTTTTTGAGTAACGCCAATGCTCATTCCGCCACTTTCCCCCTTTTTTAATCAATGCCATTGCTCATTTCACTACTTTGTTCACAATCAATATCAATGTATTGTGACCAACACTAATGCATACTGAACAACCCCAATGCTTATCCCTTACATTCGTTTCTAGCCAGCGCCAACGTCAAAAGCTCATTCCACCACTTTTATTCGCTTTTGACCAACACACCTGTTTTCTGACGTTTCTTAGTGAGCTGCCGTTACCACTTATTCAAAAATTTGATAATTAAAGTTATTATCGTACCTGAACGATGACCTTAAAATTCTAATCGATTAACAGACGACAATAAATGTAACCTTACATTAAAATTTCGAATACCTTAGGTTGGAATAACCTGTGCAAAGTCCACATTTATAAAATTTAAAGAAAATAATTAGAGTTCCAGTTGCTCCCCGAAGAGTTCTAGAGTTCTTAAACGGTTTTATAAATAATTCTGTCGTTTTAAGTCGTTAAAATGCTATTTAAAAAAATGGGGGGCCAACTTCACACCACCTGCAACTTTTATGAGGTAAAACTTTTTAATTTCGGCTTGAATCGTTACGAGTCATAAGGATAATTTATAGAACTCTGAGGGGCTACCAGAACTCAAAAAACTTAGCGACTTTTTCAAAAAAAATTCAGGGATTTTCCGCATCAATAAAAATAAAACAAGAACTCCGTTATTTCCACTTGAGTCGCTTTGAGTAAGAAGGATAATTTATAGAACTCTTCGGTGGCAACTGGAACTCTAATTATTTTCTTTAAATTTTATAAATGTGGGGCTAACTTCACACAAGTGTTGGAATGTTTAAATGAAAACATTCCACGAAATTTTCTTGTTTTTCACATCTGCCTTCGGACTGCATAGCTTCATAACGTCTATCCGAAGATCTTTCGAGCGCTAGTCATCGTTTGATGCCCATTATCCATCAAAAATACATCGTTAAATTATGAATTTTTAACACTTGCAAATTCCGTAGCTAATACAATCTACTAATTCAATATGTTCCGTTAAATGAAGACTAAACACCAGAAAAGCACACACAACCTAAAATCGTGACATTTCGCGATATTAACGCATTTTCGTTCGTTTTAGGATACTATTAACTAGAACACGCGTACCCGATGACAAATCGACCGCTTTTCATCTTCTAATTGTCGCTTTCTTCCTGACATTATCGGGCATTGTTTCTACTTCTTGACAATCCGGTTCTCACGTTTCTCGATAATCGCTCATTCTGCAGTACACTGTTGAAAATATTACGGTGTTGGCTGTTAATTTGCACTAGTCAATATTTTAGTGGTTGATTTTTACAAACTTTGCCAGACGAATTGACTACATGTGTAGAACAGAAATTACTAGAATTTGGTGTGAATTCTTTGTTCAAATATGAGGATTGATTATTTTCTCTAGACATTCAGAAGCATCAACTAATCAGAATTTTTCCCTCGGATAGAAATATAGAAACCCCACCTAATCTAATACAGTATTGCATTATACGCACCACCTGCATTGCACGTGTATCTGTTTTCGAGTTTGTTTCTGCGTATTAACATATCCAAACAACCACCAAATGGTGACTGACCTGCAAAGTGTTACCTTGTGTTATTAAAGTTAATTCCAGTGGCATAAAAAAATTCAAACATCTTAAAATGTATTGGGAACAACTATTTACGTAATTAGTTCAGATTTGAATCAAATAGCATAAACATTCACTTAATTTTATAATGGTTCTCAAAAAATCATTTTAAAATTAGTACGTTTAGTTGAAACCAAAACTTTTGAATGAGTGGTTCTGTATATTTATATTGAGAAACGTCTTAAAGAGAGAATATTATTAGCACTAAGAAATAGGAGTTGCATATTAAAAAGACGTTGTGTTTAGAAAACGGTGTTAAATCATCCAATAGATCGCATTCATTTAGTTAAACAGCTAGTAAATTTGTCTAGTCTAAATCAAATAAAATGTGACTAGAAGTATATCATAATTCCACGTGTTTAGTTGGACAAAAATAACCCCTTAGCAATAGGCAATACTTGACTATCTTTGTTTCGTCAAATTTAAACTTTTATAGTCTCTACAAAATAACACGAGAAACAGTGTGGACCTCTCCTGACTATTAAATTAGTCAAAAAAGTGTTAAAATTTTCAACAGTGTAGCGTCGAGTGACGATATAGGAAAATTTAGTTGTATTAAAATTATGTTTTGTTAAATATTATTACGCAAATATTGCTGTAATCAACAATTTGTGATTAGTATTTAACAATAAAGAAGACGCTTTATATTATAAAATTCTTATTATAGGTGTAAGAAAAATCTGAAAATGAATAAACAGAATTTCCAAAACGCCAATGATGTTTTTATTTTCATTTACTCAAAACTTTGTAGTAAACCGACATTTTCATATGAAATAAAAAACCTAAAAGGTGAATTTACCTTCCTCAGCGAGAAGCCTACAAACTTCATAATTTTGAAATTTAATTTAAATAAAAATTAGTTTAAATAAAACCGGCAAGTTGTAATACCATAGACCCACTGATAAAGTCGAACGCGAATCTGAATCAAATTGTATTCAGTTTCTCTTTCTTCGAGACACTGTGCTCCACCGCTTTCAAAATAACTTCTTGCCAATTTAAATTATATTCTTGTCACTGACTGAAATTTTCACCAAGGTTGTTTCTATTCTTTGCATTCTAAATGCGTACTTGTTTAATATACGCAAGAGTTGATTGTAATACGTTGTATCTAATCATGATTGAAATATATTGAAATTGTATTGATAACACTGGGGAACAACAATTTTGTTGCATTTATTACATCATTTGTATTTACTTAATTTGAAGTCGCTGAGTTCAAATCTGTAAGTAGTTTTTCTCCGCAAGCTCTAGATTTTTTGCAATTCGACATCATCATTTCACACTTCGTACAATGACATGATGGCAAAAAATTAGCTAAGCAAAATAAACTACTTATATTCAAATATGGATAGCTACAAACGATTTTTATTGTAAATTGACGTATGCATATATATTGTAATATTTCAGCATAAGCGCAATAGATTGAATGATTTGCAACAGATGATATAGACGAAGATCTACATATTCCTATTCCGGCAAAAAAATTACGTTTGTAGCTCCTGCGCTTGTACACCTTGTCTGGACAATGCTCAAATAGTAGTCTGCCATCATATGCTTGTCCCAACGCCCGTGGAAGCGTTCCTCCATTGTCATAAGGGCTTGATGAAAACACTCCCCCTGTTTATCACTTACGGCGCCAACGTTTTTTGGAAACTGATCGAGGTGGCTAAGCAGAAAATGGAGCTTGACACTCATGTTACAGCCAAGATTTCGAAAAGCCTATAGCATTGTATCAACCAGAACTTCATAGTTTAGAGATATTTTGTTCCCGAGAAAATTTTGTATAACTGCAACGAAAGATACCCACGCTGCTTTTTCCTTGCCATTCACTTTTCTGACAAAGTTTTCGTGACGGACAAGAGTACGTATTTGAGGTCGGTTAGATACACCTGCTTTGATTTTCCCGAAAGTCAAAGCAGGAAAAGTAGAAAGTAGGTATCTAAAACATTCACCGTCAGTGTTCAATGCCTTGACAAATTGTTTCATAATGCCAAACTTAAGATGCAGTGGAGGAAAAATAATATTTTATTTGCTGACAATTGGAGCATTCACAATGTTTGGTATTCCGACTTCCAGAGTTTCACAGTTAGGCCACTTTTTTGTGTCCAGTGTTTCTCTCGAAGTCTACTATCTCACATGGAAACTTCGTAAAGCCTCTTTGTTAGCCTAAGAGAAAGCCATTTTCAGATCCACACAAATGATCCAGTTACGTTCGGTATATTTGAGTAAATTAATAATCGTTTTTATGTCATTATACTCTTCTCTCAAGTCTACCGAATAACCAACTGGCACCGCTCCATAAACATTGCCATTATGTAACAAAACACGTTTGATGCTTCGCTTAGAGCTATCTAGAAATAATCGCCATTCTGCCGAATTATACGACGTGACACCTAGTTGCCTGAGAAGACCTGGGACATCTTCTGCAAAAAAATCATAAAGCCCTCTTCCCGTTTTTTGGTAAAATGAAACATTTGTAGAGTGGTCTAATAGATTTTTTCAAGCATTCTTGAGGCTAATAACTCAGTAGCTTTTTAGAAAGTCCTAAGTCGTGAACTAAATCACGCAGTTCTGGTTGGCTGAATTCCTGAGGGAGCGATGACTGTTCGGTATCAGATGATGAATCATCTTGATCACATCTTGGAGTAATTTTTGGAACTTTGATACCTTCTTGGTGTTCCTGCTCATTTTCACTGCATTCATCTTCAGGTGAGCTAAAACCTTTAAAAACAGGTACCGGGAGTTCTTCAGAGGTATAGGGCGACTCGTAGAACTAATGTATTATCTTAATATTATGCCCTCTATATTTAATATCAAAGAGCATGTAGCGGAAAACCAATTTCAGATTTGAAATCGGCGATGCAAATTTTACTAAAATCAGTTAAAAAACCTTTTGCAACAGCGAATGACTGAAAAATTGTTGCCCAGTGTAATACTGACGAACAGCTATGAAATAGTACACTTCAAGACAAAAGCAACCGAACGATGCGAGCTTAACTGAAAGAGAGAGATGATCTTGGGTCCCTTCCAGGAACCGATATTTTCTCTCTTGCTCGCTCAGGCTTGAATCGTTCGGGTATTTATTTCTTCAGGTCTACAAGCTACCGTGATATACAATGGGTACATTGATTTCCACTATACGTTTCGTCTCCCTCTTATACCGCTCGTTGCACCCGCTACACTGTGCCTTCCTTTGGTCTGTTCCCTTCCGGAACAGAAAATACCACTTTTATGCCGGTGTGGACATCTCGCTCCCTTTTTACATAGCACGCCACCGACTGTCGTCTTTCTTCTACCATCCGTGGGTTGTACCAGAACCTCTGTGCCTGCATAACGGAAGAGTTCTTCTATCATACTACTTACGACCCTCGGGTTCAAGCAATCCAGTTAGCTGCCAAAGTTTGATACTGCGATCTTGCTGATCTCCATTACCAATAATTGTCTTCTTAAGCTTATCAAACTGTCCCACATTGAACGGTAAGTTCGTTTTCCAGTAGAAGACCTTTAGTCACTAAATTGAATAAAGGTTATATTCTACCCCGCAAATACAACGTCTTGCCGGCCTTTGAACCCTGACTTCGGAGATCTTTTACACCTACGAACTTTCTTGTGAATACGCTGGCTATTCTTGTTCCCATTTTTAATTCTGAGACAACAGCGCATAACCGACAGAAGCCAAAAACAGATCCGTTTGTCGTTTAACGTTTAACATATATTATCTGCAACCCTACTTTTCACCTTCATATGTAGATTCCCCTTCTACCTTTTATAGATCTTATTCAAAACATCGATGTTTATTCTCCACACACGATACACGATATCGTTGCGAAAACTCGTGATTTCGTGGTAATGATGTAATGAAAACATTTTTGTCACATTTAACATGCACCACATACTTTCTCCTCAGTAAAATGAATCGGTGTATATTTTCGGTTCCGAAAAATGACTATCGTAATAAACGTAATTAGCGTTTCATATTTAAGCTTTTTTATTTTACTTAGGATTATTATAAAATTAAAGAAATTATAGATAATGCCCATTAAGCAATAGGTAATAGCGTATTACTTATGAACTTGTAAGCGAACAATCCCACCAACGAAAAGATAGGACATCACAAATAATTTTAAAGAATGCATTTATAGAGGTCAGAAAAGATAACGAGAGATACAACAACCCTGCTGTGTTATGAGTTAACTTGGCGGACTTATTACCCCCCTCCCCACCTCCCCTTATTTTTGTTTGCAACGGTAGTTCGCATTTACATTCTTCTCTACTATGTGCTAGTAATATCAGAGATTATCTAAATAGAAATATCATACTTTATAATAAGCAGCTTCAACTTGAAGAAAAGAGATCAATTACAAACTCAATTAGTATCCATGCATCCCGCACAATTAAACGCAATTAACGGTAGCAACAATTTCTTGGGAACTGGATATAAAGAAAATCTTTGCACAGCATTGCTAACATTGAATTTTTGCAATCCTAGAATCTGATGTTTGAGATTGGGGGATTTATTAGAGTTTGTCAAATTGGCGTACTTAATACCGTAGCATGCACACCTTATCCGAAAACCAGCATGTATGCCCCAAATCGACATAATACTGTACGTATTACCTAAGATTTACATACAGGATCGACGTAAAAAGTCAGTTACTTTATATAAAAAATACAGAAGCAGTAGTTGCCAACGACAATTAGAAGATACTTTGAGATTTCTCATTTTTAATCACTAGCGCAATCAGAACCAATAAATCCGACATGATCATTCTTGATTATCGCGAGAAGATGTATGTCGTAGAGATGTCATGTTCCGGTGAGCAAGAACATGGTTGATAAGGAACAGAAGAAAATTGCGAAATATAACGATAAAGACCTATTACATCAACTCAATCTTACAAAACTATCCTCAATCTCAAATAACATTTGTACCAGTAATAGTGGTAGTTTTGGGCGACATCTACACAACTGCATTAAAACATCTATGAAAATCTAGTAAAGAAACTTTAACAATCCAGAAGCATGTAATCCTGGGATCACCTCACATTCTAAAAGCAAAAGAAGCCATTCAAGTTTAGTGGAGTCGAGATTGTGGTTTGGCAACGCTTACCCAGTGAACAATACGAGAAGCGCACTCACTAGTGGACGGCCACCTAAAGCCGGTAGTTGAGGTAATGGAACTGAACCTCCTTAAAAGAAAAAAAATAAAGAAAGTAATTCTGCTTTATTACAATGAAGTACTAACTTGTTAATATCCATTCACATTTACTTTATTTATGAAAGCTAAAAAATTACAATTCATCCTAAGCCCCGTGTTCCACCTAAAGATACTACACGAGGCTACCTATTCTAATACTATATGGATTCCATAACAATTGAAATGTTCCTACTCTAACTAAATAATTTCCCTATGTTGATTACTACAATAATAAGCAGAATATGATCAATTTGTCAGCTATCAGTTATGTTGTATGTAGTAGTATGTTTGCGCCCATGGAACGACTTTAGTTATCTCCCAGCATTCACCAAGGAGTAAGAACAAACATGGAAAAATATTACCGTGGGAGCAGGACGCTGGGAAGTAGTCCCAGACCTTGTTACTAATAACCAGCAAATTATTATTATTGTCACCCTTCTGAATTTGGAAGAGGCAGCCTTCACATCCCCTCAATTCCGATAGCCGTGCCCGTCTTTAGGCAGCTGCTCCGTTCTTCGCACATCATGAATTTGCAATTGAAAGAGCAGAAATAATCATCTAAATACAAACAAAGGAATAGCAGTACCTCTTTTAATATTTAACAATAACTTAATCCTAATTATTCTAACCAAAAGTTAATTAAATTGTTGTAAATATTTATTAGTTAACAGCTATAATTTAACACTAATTCAGACCATTAAAGAGTATGAAATATTCTTTTATAAATACGTACTTGCCTTTCTATCTAAATACCATGCCGTAGCCTATCTAATAGGGATGGGCGATGCATATCGATGTTTCTGGCACATCGATATTTTTTTAACAAATATCGATTATTTTGTATCGATATTTTCATTAGTCGACATCGATACAAATTTCGTTGGTAAAACAAAAACATCGACTTTATATATTTTGTACCCAGTAAGTCATTTGAGGTGGCAAAGTTTTATTTTGTCATTTAGGTGATGCAGAGAACAACTTAAGTCACTTTATATAAGTAGTGTTATAAATATTTGTGTAAATAGTGGTAGAAAAATAAAGTATGACCTACTCAAGGAACAAAATTTAAATTTCTGGCAATTACTTAATTATGGTTTGTTCTCGAAGGAGTCTTTTGCTTTCAAGGGATTTAAAGTGGCGGGCATTGTAAAATCGAAAACTTCTATTGGAACTTAAAATTATCCACGATTTTGTTTGACATTTATCATTTATTTATGACCGGTGTGAACTTGGCAAGCAACTTTATTAAAAAAAAATAAACGTAGTACGGTTCGATTGTACTTTGTTTGTACCCGTTTGTACCACCTTCAGTTTCGTTTGTACCTCAAAGGTTAAAAAAATAGAAAGGGTTAAAAAAAAATAGCAAGCAAGTACAAGATATTCAAAAACGGACAACGCCATTCGATAGAGCATTGTTTGTACCCGTTTGTACCACATTCGTTTTCGTTTGTACCTCAAAGGTTAAAAAATAGAAAGGGTTAAAAAAAAAATTAGCAAGCAAGTACAAGATATTCAAAAACGGACAACGCCATTCGAAAAGAGCATTGTTTGTACCCGTTTGTACCACCTTCGTTTTCGTTTGTACCTCAAAGGTTAAAAAAATAGAAAGGGTTAAAAAAAAATTTAGCAAGCAAGTGCAAGATATTCAAAAACGGACAACGCCATTCGAAAGAGCATTGTTTGTACCCGTTTGTACTTCTTTTACCATCGTTTGTACTTCAACCAAACCGGAACCATTTGAAGATATGAGAGAGAAATTTCGCTAATCTTTGCGATATCGCACAACGGGCAATGTCATTCGATTCAATGCGTTGAATATGCCGCTACATGACTCAATTGAATACCTTTCTTTATAATCTCCCTAGCAGAGGTCTATAATAATTAGATAATCAGAAAAGTATAATTCGTGTTAAATGCATACATTTACAACCATTATCTGCAACCAAAGATATAGAAATATATAATAAGAGATGGTTTAAAAACAACATACATATTTAAGAATATACTTAAAGTTCTCACAAAGTAAAAATTAAATACATAGTTAATAAATAAATAGTGGATCATATTACTAGGTTGTCTGACCTAATTTGGCAAAATGCAGAATATCTGTATTTATATGTTTTCTAAAATAGGGGATGGGAACCTTGGTCAATTAAGACAAAAATGTAACATAAACATTGAAAAGAACTACTTACGGTTTCGCTGAAGTAAAAACGATTTTAAAAAAGGTGCAAACAGTTGCAAACGATATTCTATAGAATAGCGTTAGCCACTTTGCGATATCTCAAAAATTAGCAACATTTCTCTGTCTGACATATTTTCGTATATCTCTACTCCGGTTCCCTTTGAGGTACGAACGATTTAAAAGGAGGTACGAACGAGTACAAACGATGTTTTTTCGAAAAGCCTTGGCTGTTTTTTGATAACACAAAAAAGCCAAATTTCTCTCTTTGACAAATTTTGAATTGTCACTACTTCCGGTTTGGTTGAAGTACAAACGATGTAAAAAGAGGTACAAACGGGTACAAACGATGCTCTTTCGAATAGCCTTGGCCGTTTTTTTGATATCTTAAAAAATACCCAAATTTCTCTCTTTGACATATTTTGAATTGTCATACTTCCGGTTTGGTTGAAGTACAAACGATGTAAAAAAGGTACAAACGGGTACAAACGATGCTCTTTCGAATAGCATTGGCGTTTTTTAATATCTTAAAAAACACCCAAATTTCTCTTTTTGACATATTTTGAATTGTCACTACTTCCGGTTTGGTTGAAGTACAAACGATGTAAAAAAAGGTACAAACGGGTACAAACGATGCTCTTTCGAATAGCCTTGGCCGTTTTTTGATATCTTAAAAAATAACCCAAATTCTCTCTCTTTGACATATTTTGAATTGTCACTATTTCCGGTTTGGTTGAAGTACAAACGATGTAAAAAGAGGTACAAACGGGTACAAACCATCTCTTTTGAATAGCGTTGGCCGTTTTCCGATATCTCAAAAAATGAGCGAAATTTCTCTCGCCAACTTACTTATTTTTCAAATGTTTCTACTTCCGGTTTGGTGGAAGTAACAAACGATTTAAATGGAGGTACAAACGGGTACAAACAATGCTCTTTCGAATGGCGTTGTCCGTTTTTGAAATATCTTGCACTTGCTTGCTAATTTTTTTTTTGACCCTTTCTATTTTTTTTAACCTTTGAGGTACAAACGAAAACGAAGGTGGTACAAACGGGTACAAACAATGCTCTTTCGAATGGCGTTGTCCGTTTTTGAATATCTTGTACTTGCTTGCTATTTTTTTTTAACCCTTTCTATTTTTTTAACCTTTGAGGTACAAACGAAACTGAAGGTGGTACAAACGGGTACAAACGAAGTACAATCGAACCGTACTACGTTTATTTTTTTTTAATAAAGTTGCTTGCCAAGTTCACACCGGTTTATTTATGTTCAATTTAATTGCAGTAAATTTGAATTTTGTTGCTTGGGGTAGTAAATCAAACATTTAATATAAACAATATTAATATTTTTAATATGCATATTTCTGCCTCATTATATTTTTATTTTCTGTTTATGCAATAATATTTATTAAATTGCAGAAAAATGTATACACTATTGTCGCAATGGACAAAACGTGTTTCGCTTTTACTAAAGCTCTTCAGTGCCCCTTGGCGATAATTGCATGCCACGCATAGGCGTGTATATACTTAGATAGTGTAAATATTATGATGAAAGGTCCTAAAACTCTCATTTATCATAATATTTTTTGTTACCAAAGTTCTTTTACTTTTGGGAGATTAGAAAAATATTTAATGGGAATACCAACGTAATCATTACACACCAATAGTTACCAAAAAATATCGATGTTTCAAAAACATCGATAATTATAGTCGATAATTTCCAATCATCGATACTAAGACTTGAAATTTACATCGATAATCAACATCGATATTTTACCACTGATGTCCCATTCCCTACTATCTAATTCTTTAGCAGCTTTACTAAAATATTCCCACCACTCGACCGATTCATTATCTCTAATACCTGTTACACGTCGCGGCCAATTTAACCCCTTAAATAATGCTCTAGCTTCCATAGGCGACCGCCACTCATCAGTGAGTGATTATTCAAATAAAACATGCCCGGCAGATTTATGCCACCACATTCAAAATGCGAATCATTAACCCTTGCAATCCACATAAATATAATTTAAAATAATCGCGATCCGTTATTAATTCTACCGCCTAATACGACAAATTAACTCTCATTTCACTGAAACGGGTAACAATACTGATAAATTTTCTGGTCTTTCTCCCATTTAAAGCATATCGATAACAATAATAATAGCCATCACGAGAAGAATACATGCAAAGGAAGGTATTTATCCACTCAAAAAGATCGTGAACAAGCATTGGGTGTCAAAAGTACAGTAACATCATCTGCATAAAGAATTAGTATATCTTCAAGTACTAGGGCTGCTGGCAAATCATGAATTTAAATTAAAAAAGCGTAGCTCCCAAAACTAAAATACAACAATATGTTCTGGATTCCCTTGACTGTGTACTGTGGTGCACTACCTTTTCGTTCTCAATCGGTTAAATAAGATCTAAAGCAACTCAGCCTAGCGTTATAGAAGCCATCTCTATAATTTTTACATATTTGAACCAATTTAGTATCGTGACGCCTATTGTTGGAAAAGTTGACATTACTTATAAAATTAAATAACGCTGGGTTAATTGTAGATTATTTTGATTATTGATTATATTTGATTTTGGAAAGGTTAAATGTGTGTGGATAGTTTAGCAAATTTGCATTCATTATAATTCCAATAATTTTTGAAAACACAGATATAACACTTACTGGACGATAGTTATCTAGACTGTTAAAGTTTGGCTTCTTAAACAAGGGAACTTTTTCAGTATGGAGGAAAAATACCATTTCGTAAAAGAATAATCAGCCAAATAGTTTAATTTTTTATTTTACTATAAATGAATCATTACCGCAGCTATTTATAGTGCACAATTTACTAATAGCTTCAAAAATATCACGTTCAGCAAGTCCGTTAATGAAAGAACAATGAGTATGATTAACATTGTTGATTGCATTGCAGTTAATAGGTATTGAGTTGGAAGTTATGAGGTTATTAGCAAAGTTTAAAACGTGGGTGTAGAATTTATTAGACATTTCCTTATCGCTACAATACATATTAGAAAGTTTGTGACTAAGCATACTGTTTTAGTCATTAGATTAGGTATTAATGAAGCGATTATTGTTGTATTTTTGAGTTATTTGATTCACTTGTGTTGAATTCTCATACTCGGTGTTTTTGTTAAATCATTACTTATGTCCTTGATAATTGCAAATCATTTTTTATATCTGTAATTTTAGGAGTAACCCAACATCTATTATTCTAATTCCTAAAGCTTTCCTACCTGGATACGATTGCGCTGCGATGGATCTGATTTTTTGCCGGAAAAAAGTATGTGATGGAATCCTTAGTCACGGAAGTACAGAAGCGACCTGCTTTACGACATAAGCAGAATTTGTATTATAACGATAAAAGCATACTGCCTGCTATGTAATCAAATATAGAAGGCGTTATTCTACATACCGGGTGTCCAGCCTAAGATGCAACGATTCCTAGCCAACTTATTATTGTCTTTTGGAAAAAAATGTTTCGAATAAAATAATATATACAGGTGTACCATTAAAATAATAAAGTTAGTATCTCTCTCCGTACACCGGAAGTCCACCATTACTGAAACTAATTACATGTGTATAATATTATTTGAGGCAACATTTATTTGAAACATTTTTTTTTTCAAAAAGACAATAATAAATCGGCTAGGGACCGTTGCATCTTAGGCTGGGTAGCCTGTATATGCGTGAAACATCAACGGTTCTAATCTACTAATTACGCAATTTGTATCCATTAGGACACACTCTAAGATCCTAATAATACTTTTGATAAGTGGAAAGCATAATTCTACGTAATACATATATAGGCAAATAGCAATTAATATTCGAAATGTATTGGGGCAAGTGCATTCATAAACTGCGAGATAAGTTTCATTTCGGAAATATTATATTTAGTAAAAGTATTTACACAATATTTTCTATTATTATAAGAATAACTGTATTCTGTTCTTATTGACATATAAAGAATAACTAGCTGAACAACATAATCAGAAAGGTTATATAGGTATAGTCAGTACAGTATGGATAAAGATTAGTCTCCGTATTAATCAAATATTTATGCAAGTAGTGAAGGAATCCGTTATGCGTATTACCAAAATGTAAATCATGTTATAGCTTCTACAAATATCAAATAAAGCAGCAAATGCAGAGGAAGAAGTTGATAAATCAACATTCAAATCCCATCATAATTATTTTGTTTTCTTTACTAATTTTCAAGTAGGTACCTAATTTTTTTTAACGGAGCAATCAATATTTAAGTTAGGTGGCCTATATAGAAGTGCATAGAAAAATGACCCGTGTAGTAGAAAAAAGTTCCATCGTATTCGAATTTTCGCATAGCAGTATGGATATTCAAGTAGCAAATTATATTAATGGGAATTAGGTTTTTTTTCTGGATTTGAATAGCAATTCTCGTTCCTATTAAGTAATAAAAAATGATATTAAATACAACATCTACATACGTATTAAATCATGGCACAATGATATATACTGAATAATGCATTACAAATTCATACACGCATTTTCAAATAACATTGAAATCATGATGATTACTTTACTTTTAATTCACTTTACATGTACCTAAGTTAATATCACTAAATCACTTAAGATTGATTAACTATTTGACAGGAAAATTTGTCGCATCCGGAGGTTTCTGACTGCTATTATTGTTGTTGAATATAATAAGAGTATAATACTGTTATGCATTTGCTTGTACTTCGTGCAGTGTAGGAAACCATAAACATCCTGGATTAAATTAGTTTATTATTTCTATATACATATAAAATAATGTAGTTTGAAAACGTAAATAAACGAAAAGAAATTAGGGAAAAAGAAATCGAACAAGGTCTAGATCCTCACAAATATCACACTGTGACCTTGTTTGATTTCTTTTTCCCTATATTAACAACTCTCACAGAGTCAAATATGGATTTTATCAAAGAAATTGTTTTACCGGATGAAAAGTTGCGAGTTGTCAATTACATTCTGGGCGACTGAAAATGGGAAGGACTTCAACTGTAGGTGTAGCTAGTAGCTACGCACGACTCCGCAGTACAAATTTATTAACGTCGTTATATTCCAGCCGAATTAAATTGAGCCTAATATCCTTTTTCTCGCTTTATTTACAAAAGTAATATTAAATCCAACATTGCATCTGCATTAGTGAAAAGGGAAATAATAAAACAATACTTATTCGATAACTAAAATCTATTCATACTTATTTTTATATCGAAGCATCAGATAATATAAATTATAACATTTCAATGACAGAGCTCACAATTAAACAACATCAAAAGAAAAAAAAGAATGAAAACAGGTTTTAAAAGTCAATAATCGAATAAAATGACAAACATAGATTCTAAAAAACCTAACAATAGTAAATCTTCGGGATATTTATTAATCATTCATTCATAAAATTACAGGCGACAGTGATAATCGGCGAGTAAAAGTTCTTGGAATGTGCTAATTTTGTACGATTGATACCTATTCTTAGGCAAAAAGTTTAAAACTTTTTCACTATTATTAAATCTGCAAGCAATTTATTTAGAGTCATACTAGGATTTTATTCCGCTAATGCACAAACTTATTTCGATATCACTGACATTTTTCGCTAAGACATTTTTATTTTTGTTATTTATTAATGTAAACATTGTTTCAAAACATCGGACTGTATTACAAATAATAGTCGCGCTAAGAACGTGATCTTTGGGGATAACTTACTGCAAATAAATCGTGTGTAACTTCTGCCGAATTGCCACTGTAAAATTGTTTCACAATAAAAAAATTATCCTCGAGAGTATAATATTCCATTTTTTTTATAAAATTACTGACCGCGCTCAAAACTTACTAGCTGTTATAAAATTTAAGATCAGTACCCGTACCCTAATATTTACCAATGCCTTGTTAAGAAATGAGCGACATGAATGGAACGCCGGCTAAACTGAAAGTGAATTTACGTTTACATTGCTCTGTAGTAGACGGAATGAGAGCTATGTTGAATTGATTTATATTGAAAAGATCGATTTGGTGATAGCATTTTGTAGTGGTTAGACAAAGGTAGACAATAGCAGTGAATGCTTGCCGTTAGAAAGCGATAGCATGCGGATGGGAGATGGTAAATCGAAGCATATATCTGACACAGAAGCGCCCAGCAGAATAACATGCGTATTTCTCGACTTTGTTAACTGATAGAAATCATATTTTCCTCCTTCTTTTATTCGTATATAACGGCAATCGACAGGTCGGAAGTGAGCTCGTTGGTATACTGTGTAATATACGACTTTTTTTTTTTTTTAATAGAAACACTTATATATACTATTTTCAACACAAAATTTTCGTAATCCCAAAAAACTTATAATTAGTCGCTTCCGTGAAACAATCTGTATTTGAACTATTGAATGCATAAACACAATTCAATGTTTAGGGAAGAAAAGTTGAAAACCGGTTCGTTTAATTTCAAGAACTATTGAGTTAACATGTTAGAATCATTATTTAGAAACACTAAGGAAGTTAAATATTTTAATGATTTACTTTAATAACTACCACAAAACTCACGTCAGTGTGGAAAGCGCAAATATTGATATATGGTTTAAAGAACTTGCATTCCAGAAAGAACAAAGAAAAACAGATAAACGAATTGTTTATTAATTTGTTTGCCTACACAAATAAAATATATATTGTCCTAAGATCGGTTATCAATTAAAATAATAGGAATAAATTCTAATCCAATCTGTATGAATACATACACAGATTGCATTAAAGCACTATACCTATTTATTCATATTATTTGTAAAATTTATCTTTTCTAGTTGAAGCTCCGAAGGTCTGCAATTAAAAAAAGCACCACCCAGATATTGTTCGAATATTTCATAACAAACTTTAAACGACTCTTATGCTATTGCGTCGGTTTCATGAATTCCCGGGCATTTGTGAGAGTTAACGTTATTTCGGAAACAGTTGTACACATATGAAAAATTCATAAAATACATGTCTCAAATAGTCGTGAGTGATGCCTCGCAGACGTCAATGTTCACTTATAAAAAATTAACTATCCTGATTATTTTGTATTATATAGATATACAACAACCGGCAGAAAGTGCACAGCACATGGGATTTTTTTTCATTGAATTTAGTAAATCTTTTTCCTTACAAATTACCTCTGCATGTCTTGAAACTAAAATAACACTCATCAAATCTACCGAAAATTTAATTGTATACGAGGGAAGGTCAAAAATATGAAACTACGGTAAGAGTAAAGTATCTCAGTTTGTAGATTTAGAAGATTCTTCTATTAATAATGTTGTTTCAAATTCAACATTATATCCAAATATGATTTGACAACATGTAGTCTATGTTTATATTTCTAATGTTATATTTCCAATGTTCTTTTACCTGAAAACCACCAAATACTTCTTTCTTTTCTTCTTCGAAGTTATTTAAAAAAATTCTTACCTCCAAGATCGTCAGACCTATCCCCAATGATTTCTTTTTTTGGGGCTATACAATGTTTACAAATTTCGACCATTTAGAAATATCGACCACTTAGAAAATGTAATTAGACAATGTATAGCGGAAATCAATCCTGTTTTTTTTTTTACGAATGTAAAAGAATTTAATATTAGATTGATAACATGTTTACTAAACGAAAAACGACATATAGAAGTTCAATGTTTATTCTTTACGTTAATTAACATCTGTTGTTGACATTATTGCAAATGCATTGTGTTTTATTTTTTCTTTTACTTGTGGTGATCAACATTAAGACCTACATAAAAAGAAAGACGAAGTTAAACTAATTGTGACTTTCTTACAATTACTAAAAACCAAAAATTTCAATTGTTAGAGAGTTGAAGATGTTATTATTTTGTATCATTTGAAAACAGAATATATTGTGCAGCAAAAATAACTGCCATATGACAGCTGTATGATCTCGATCAGTTTTGTATACAGAGTAATTCCGAAAAAAAAAAACGATTAAATCTTATTTTTTGTTAAAATTAAGCGAAAATCCATATTTGGATATAGCGTTGAATTTGAAACAACATTTATTAATAAATGAATCTTCTAAACCCAAAAACTGAGATACTTTACTCTTAAGTAGTTTTATATTTTTAACCTTCCTTCGTATATAATTAAATTTTCGGCAGATGTAATCAGTGTTATTTTAATTTCTAGATATGCAGAAGTGATTTGTAAGAAAAAGATTTCCTAAACTCAAAGACAAAAAAAATCCCATACCGTCGACAAATTTTAATTTTTGTGTAAGGATTCTAGGGATCTTATACTACGCATAAAAGGACCTTGCAATACACGCCGATGCCAATTTTGAAACGAAATTGGGCGTTAGGCATGTGGTGGCAGACACAGCTATATGTCTGTTTCTATTTTAAAGTTGCGCACTCTTTCCTACTCTCTACTTTTCTATACTCTAATTAAATTTTGGTGATTACTGTATATATATGTACTGCATTTCAAACTCCTATCAACATTTGTGACACAATTAGTTGTAAAACGTCTGTGCCATAAAGGTTAAATATAGTGCTCCCATAGTTGAACCAATCGAGAGATGAGACGAGGAAGTTCACTTATGCCGGTGCCCTTAAGGGGGAATCCCGTGTAATAGCCCGAAAACTAGGGTATTTTTAGGGATTTTTTTGGGATGAAAAAAGTAACAAATCCTTCCAAAACTTTTATGGTTTATTAAGTTACCCTTGAAGTATGAAATAAATTGCTGATTGATGTATCACACTGAAAATACATCAATAAGATTTTCATTTATAAGGGAGGAAATCCGACATGTGCAAATTCGATAGGTCAATTTGCTCGATTTCTAGCTCCTCACACAGGCGTCGGAAATAAAAAAAATCAAAAAAATTTCAAAGTTTATATCTGTAGTAAGTCGGTGAACCAAAAAAAAAAAATTCGAGCTTTCTTCATAAATTTACACCAATTATAAAGATCGTGTGATAGAGAGGGACGTGCAAAATCAACCCGAAATCACGCTTATTTATTATTTCTCTTCTAACAAAAAACAGAATACTAGCTATTCAAAATTTTAAAAATGGTGTAAATGAAGCTGAATGACCGTCAAAATGTATTTTTTTTTTTGTGGAGCCGTCTGACATGGAGTCTCCGGAAACGCTGGAACCTCTTGTTTTTTTTTGTATTAGTCTCCTATTTCTTTTACCCATTAAATTACACCAGTCATTCCAGTATCCTAGTATCCTGCACTAATCCGTATAGGTCCCTAGCTGGTTGATCGATCGTAATCCCGTAAATATTTATAATTCAAATTATAAGTAGCTCAAGATTACTCTCAGGTTTTTAATTAATTTAATGTTAATTAATTTATGTTTGTTGACTCTAATGAAGCATAAATTTATATATGCAGAACAAAAAACTTGAACTATGTATTATTAGTTTTTTTTTTGCTGAATTTCCCATTATTAAATTTATACTCATACCACAAGGCAAGGACCTCCTGGTCAGTTTTTCTGTATATAGGTACACATATATAAATATGAACTATATTTCAATGGAATATTTTTACGTTTTTATTGTTTTATTCCACCCTTTCGCATATTGTAAACGATTATTCGCCATTTATGACGAAAAACATACATCGTTTATTATAACATCCATGGTGTTTTTTTAGGGGTGTCATTTTTACGAGATCTCTTTCCGAATGTCAACAATCATATTTTCTAAATAAAAAAAACATTTATTTATTTTTATTTTAACAAATAAAAACTGGATACAAACGTACTCAATTTTCATATATTTGTTAAAGTATGCTCTTTTTGTAAAAGAAAAAGTAATAGTTGTAAAGATGTTTCAACAGACAGAAAGGAAGTGAATTGATTTATAAAGTGTCACGCAAACAATACCAACGTTGTTATTAAAAGTGATTTACCGTCTTCCACTTTCTAAAAGAAAATTCCCATTATAACTGATAAATGCTTATTATAATATATAAAATAACGAGTATGTATTTACGCAATATCATTAAATTCATAAGGTCATAATGGCGTATTAGCAGTAGCGACTTGATGATTGAAGCTATCCAAAAATTTTCGTTTTCACCACATCAAACCTAAATACAGTTACAAACTGAATAAATATCAGTAAAATGTTTTCTTTAAAATGGACTTGAAACTCATGGCACAAGATTATGAAATGAAACTTGAATCTTTTCAATACTCACTAAATATTTTCTCTGGATACTCACGTTCTTTTTTATAATTTTTCTCTCGAGATTTGCATATTCAAATTATCTTTCCCGTTGAGATCAAATCAAAAGATTGTTTCAATATTTTTTTTTTGCAATGTTCCCTTTATTTTTTTTTTTATTAAATCGTAAAATGAATACAATGAAATAAATTCTTTCTTCTCAATGTAGCTTTCATTTTCGAAAACTTAAAGCAAAAGTATGCAATCAAAAAGTATTAAAAAGATATTACAATCCGTGCGAAAATACTTATAGACCTGGCTTATTTTTATACGATAGTGCTGTATGTACCTATGTAGATATCGCTGAATATAATCAGTGATATCAGTAGGTAAGCATTATATTGCAAAGTAGATATACATACATACCGTGCTGACAAATTTTCGTTTGGATACCTAGCAACTCCAGATACATGTAAAGCTCAACCCAAGATATTTTTGCCGGGGCGATATCTTATATACTTATTCGGGTCTTCGGGCCTAAGGTAATAACCTATTTCTATTGTGTTTTATCGTTTTTCCTGTGGAACAATATAGCCTGTCTTTATCCGGCTAGACTCTTTACTTATTCCACTTAACGTTGCTACGATAACAAAAAGTTTCTACCAAACTACGGCGAGATTATGTCTAATCTACCGTTTAAAACCAATTCGTAGGAGTATTTTTCAAAACAACTGACTACAGTACATATAACGCTTAATTTTTAAATTGAAAGAAAAAAAAACGGTAAAAACATTGTACTTAAGTACACCACAATGTAAGTGCAAGGCAACGACTTACTAAAACCCTAAGCAATTTGAAGTAAAAGAATAGCACTTTATTTAATTGAAATTGTTATTGTGTGGATAATGATTATCGTGATTGTTAATTCGTCATGCATTCTTGAATTAAGATAATTTACACATATTTTAGTGATATCTAGAAACATTAGTATACATGTTAATAGTTTTTTTTTTTTTTTTTTTATTGAATTTGGTCTCTGAGAATAAAAGGCTATCTGTCGATATGTTATTTACTACAAGCTAATATTTGTCGTTTTTGCAGAAGGCCTAAAATTCTTTACAGCTAAAGTAAAAAGAAATGAAAGGAAAATACTATATGCAAACATTAATTTTTTTCAAAATCACAATTGAAAATGAATAGAAGAAACAACAATAATTGCCATTTTTATCTGGAAAACTAGCAAAAAATAGTAAATATCTTCACATACCTGTAGCTCTTAAAGCACAAAATTTTATTTTAAAGTGTATATTTAGCAGGGTATAAAAAGATTAAAAGAGGAAAATATTAGTTATATAAGGTGTACCTAAAGTATAAATCCGCCAAAAGTAGGTTTTTCAACTGTAAAGAGAAAATCAAGCATTTACCTACAAAAATTATTGAATTACTCAGCTCTGATCGTACATACTAAAAAAATAGGCAATTTTTCTTGGTAAAAATCCCTTTTTCTGATAATTTTCCGCAATGAATGAGGATAAATGTATAGAAACTTAAGGAAAACGTCGAAATGCTAGAATTTTTCGCATAATACAATATTTTACGTAAATATTATAGGAAATTTGTTGTTTCTTAGAAAAAAATCTCTAACATTTTAATATTACCAAAGAAAATATTAATATATCTTAGGAAAAACAAAATTTCTTGCAATTTGGAAAATTACACTCCTAAATATACGTTAACTTAGAATGTTCTAGTTCAAGTCAGACGTAGGCAGAAATGACATGGTGTTTGGCCACACGTGGTTTTATTCCTTTTTTATTGCTATTTTAGAACTATTATACTGATTATTAGTAGGTGGTGTTAATTCATATTAGAAAATCTGTTGTTCTTTTAATGCTTTAAAGTCTGTTACGCAATGTAATTTGAGATTGGAAAATCCGAAATTTGCATGCACTTCGGAATTAATTCAGCATTACCTGTTAAAAACTCACCCTCACATTAAAAAAATGTGAGGTATTTTTTTTGGTAAAATCACTTTCTTTGGATAATTTTCCGCATTGAATGTACAAAATATTTTACGTGAATATTAATGAAAAAATTTCTGTTTCTTAGAAAAAATCTTAACATTGTAATATTACTAAGAAAAATATTTATATCTCTCAGAACTTAATATTTGTAAAATTATAGTTAAAAATAATATCTTTTATTCAAATAAATTAGCTTAACAGCAAAAGAATATTTTTTGGATATATGATATTGCCCGATTGCATACGGTGACCTTTGTTTTTGTGAATTAACCACCAATGTGGAGGAGCAACCGGCAACTGGCGTTAGAGTAAGCATTAGAAATTTTTATATTTAGTTTGTCTTTTATACATTAAATTCTAATAAATACGCTCTAGGGCATTTTCATTTTGACGATATTTCTCTCTTTGCTAGGAAAAAAAAATCAGGAATACTGAACTTTTCTTTGTAATTTTACTCTAAAACAAGTAAAATGTCTATGGAAATTATAACTACTTTAGAAATCCTACTTGTGAGTATTCCAGAATACGTGAAAAAATCTTGCAAAACTTATCCACATTTCGAAACTTCACTATGAATATTCCAGGTTACATGAAAAAAACCTTCGAAAAATTACTTATAGTTAGAAATATTGCTCCTAAAAACAAAATACCTGTACCGTTTTAGGGGCACAAAATTGCCCCAAAATACCTACCAACGAGTGAAACGCACATATGGCATTCGCATGTGAGAGTTGTTAGTTTTTAAGGGCATCTAGTTTTTCTTTTATCAATTTTTATTGGTGAGAAACGCAAGCTGAGAAACAAAATCTGTATAAAGGTATTATAAGGAAAAATTATTGTTTCAAAAACCAGCACCTATTTAGAATAGGGGGTAGATCACATCTTTATTGGTAGAATGAGGCCTATTAAAGAGTTGTGAGTAGAAGCTATAATAACATGAACAAAAATATGCCGATTAACAACTCTGGTGCAGAATAAAAAGGATTAACAGAAACCCCACCTGTATATATGTACTAACGAACAAATTGCAACTAGGATCATGAAATCTTTTTCCCCAGTTACGATTCCATTTCAAAATACTTCAGAGTGTACTGACCCCCAGTACTTACGGCTACATCCATTCACACTGATGGAATTGAATTTAGCGCTTGACGTCAAAAAAATACTACTGTACTAGGCTTGACAATAAACCCTACATTTTGTTTCAATTGTAGAGGTTTCTGATTTTCTTTTCTCTATCTTTAATTTTATGTGGGTGGATAGTACGAAGATTGAGGACCTTAGAAGGGTTGTTATAGTACCCATTCCAAAAACGAATTTTGATCCTACCGCATTCGGTCCAATTTCCTTGTCATCATGTGTGTTAAAGGTCTGTATTAAGCGCTTAATTAAAAGTAGACTGAAGTGAGACAATCTTAAAAATGCTCATACACTGAAAAACCGATTTGTTTGATAATACCACATTTTGTTTAAGCTAACTAAATATTGAGTTAAATTTGAGCAAACAAATATTTGATTAATTCAACCAAATTATTTATTCATTTAACCCTTAATTTGTTTGAAATAACGAAATATTTAGTGGATTAACTAATTTTTCATGATAAAATTTGTTTGAATATATTCTGTTGTCCTGAACAAATTGGTTTTTCCGTATAATATCGTTTATTTATATATTCTTTTTTCAAAGATATGCAGCTATAAAATGATTAGTATTACTGCTAACCACATACGTACTCAAGATATTTTACCGTACAGTTTATTTAAGAATTCACAATAATATATCACTGGGCCCACGGACTTTGATCTCGCAGAGATCTCTGTCTCATGTGAATGAACACTCCGAATATTTGTACGCGAATGAGTCATATAAGAATAATTTAAAATTAGGCTCTTTGCATTGGTATGGTGGCGATGAGAACCACACCACAAGAAACACTATATAACGAGGCAGAGGAAACAATCTTACCACTTAATCAGGAGTATTTTCTATTAACAAATACATTCTTAAGTTAAAAGATATGGGACATAATGGTACTATTGGCAATATTCATAGCTAAAGTTAATTCTGGACTTGTCAACCTCCTAGCAGGCCAAGAAGAAATCTCTTTTGCTTACTTCTACTTACCATTGTATCGCAATAGTATAGGACTACAGTCAGTCAGAATTCTGTCAATTCATTAAATCAGTTGTAATCGTCATTCCAAGATATACCAGTCAAACCGTTGTGGATACAAAGATACATGGGCAGATTGTCAAAAACTCGCTGTTTATACTATTATGTATACGGATGCCTTCAAAACACCGGCTGGTTGCGGTTGCATTTCTTGATTTGGTGCTAGATCTTTCCGTCTCAATGCGTTGACGAATATTTTTTTAGCTGAGATTAAGGCGATTTGTAGAGGTTTTTCAGTATATAAGGCGTCCACATACTGAAAAAGCTGCTTTTATGACGGATACTTTGAGCTTTTTCCAAACTTTACGAAAGCAAATATGGCTTACAAATCTGCATGATGTTCTATTGGGTTATGTTGCATTGGTGGAGCAACATAGGACAGTTGAGTTTTTTGGTTGAAAGTTGCTGCCATGACAGCTAATAAAGAAATGGATTGTTTGGCTAGGGAGCCCACAGGTAGCAATGAAACCATAGACATAACTGTTTATTTGAGGGTGGTTTACAGGAATAACAAACAACACGCAAAGAAAATTCCACATAGTACACCAACATTCATCCATTCATATCTCGCTCCCGTTGGCATGGTGGTTGCATGATTTCTCGTACTTTTATTCTACTATTGCTAAGATGAAAGTTGACTACACTACTTTTCTAACACATCTCTACAGATTAAAAATAATTGATTCGCCTGCTTGCTCGTGCAGTCACGAAATTGCCGTCTTAAATCTAGAATACTCAAAATATGAAGTACACCGACACGAATTAATTATTGGTTTATTAAAGCATAATGTTTTCCAATAGCTATAGTACGTAGCTTCCAATAAGGTACTAATGAATTTCATTCAGAAATATGGACTTCAATTTTGATTTCCTTTTTTAATATCAATATCATTTAATTTGTGTGGTCGGTGGGACAGGGCCTCTTAAATACACTACTTTTCTAGTTGTGTCTAGTACATCTCTACAGATTAAAAATAATTGATTCGCCTGCTTGCTCATGTGGTCATGGAATGGCCAACTTACATCTAGAAAACTCAAAATATGAAGTACACCGACACAAGTTTTGTTGGTTTATTAAAATATAAAGTTTTCCAACAGCCATAGTGCCTATCCTCCAATAAAGTACTAACAAATTTCATTGAGAAATATAGACTACAAATTTAACTTTCTTTTAACTCATAAACCAATGCACAGAATAAAAATTACGGGGTCAAAAATAACAAAAAACAATTTGAGAACCTATTTTAACAAATAAGATTGAAATTGAAGGAATCTCACACGTCAAGAGATTAATATTTTACTTTATCTCACCCTAGGAGTAACTTTTTGCGACCAATACGTTGTGGAGTAATATTACACATAAATATGTTACTAGTTACCACAAATTAATTTACTTTCTTTAAGAAGGCAAAAATCAACAATTTTTCGTTAGTTGATAGAACACTTCCAATATGTAGAGTCGAAGAAAAGAAAACGGTTGTCGAGAACCACACCACTGGAAATCTAGGGAAGTTTATTTCATTGAGCAATATATCACCTTATTTTCTTAAATCTGACTCTAGTCAGATGTAAATCAATATTTTTATGAATATAAGGGCGCGTACCGTAATTCACAAATAGCAACCAAATTCTCGGTTTTGTGTCCCGAATATAGCAGATTCCTGAAAATTATGATATTTACGGAACGCGGTTGCTGAAGTTTGGTTATTTTAGTGTCACCAAAAACAACCTCGCTCATTTTACGATTTTCTGATTTTTCTATCCCCTCCACTGCGGAAACATAAACCAACCTACTTTATCTATGCATAAAACGTGGTCAATCAAAGCGCGTCGCACCCACTAAAATCACAAGGACGATGGTGGTTATCTTTAAAAGTGGTACAAAACCAAAAAAAAAAACTTAACATACTTGACTTCAATCAAAGTGTCCCGTAAATTTTCTGAAATAATCGGCAATCACTAACAACCGCAAATAAATCGCAACTCACCATTTGGTTACAATTTTATATTTACGGTACGCGCCCTAAGTATATTTTGCAAAATTTATTAAAGTTAACACTGAAAAAAGGAGTAACATTTCTTTATTTTAAGGTGACTTGAATACTTTTCTACACTTTCAGTAGTTGATAAATTTACGTACAAATTCAGTCCAATATCTGAGTGGTCGCCAAGAGCGAGTTTTGGAGTTCCTTGGCGAACGGAAGTGTTGAATTTAACTTCGTTTATTTTTTTCTGTGTTCTTCAAAACGATATAATCCTTAACTTTTCAGCATAGTTGTATGAAGCATTTGGTAGAAACGGTAATTTAAAGTTGTTGTTTTCCAGAATCAGCTAAATTGATATTTTTTTTTAACTTTTTCAGTACCGTGTTCTAGACACTATCACCGTATATATACGGGAACCGTAACGAAAGGGTTAAAACTTGAATATAAATAACGTCACCTTACAGTGGAGAATAAAACTTTCGAATACAATAGCACTTTTAATTAAGGTTGACATTACTACTTCTTGTAAACTCGATATCCTGTAAAATTTCTTACATTGCAACAGTAACCAATTAATCACACTGTATGACAATCTTATAACTAGACAAAAACCAATATAGAACCTTTGCTTATTTGAATTTCTATTTTTTACAGATGCGAATTAGGACCGTGGACGATATACTAAATAAAGCGTTTTTTCGGTTGGGTTTTATTGTTGGCAAACATCCCGGCTACTTCATCATAGTGCCACTATTATTGACTTTATTGTGTATAACTGGATATCAACAAATTCATTACAATATAGATCCAGAGTATCTCTTTAGTCCAATTAATGGAGAGGGGAAGTTCGAAAGAAATATTGCAGAAAAATTATTTAAAGTCAATTATACTACTCGGTTTAATGTGGCGAGGATTACCAGAGCAGGTAAGTCTTTTAGTTTTTAGAACACTTTTATAGGCACATAAAGTTTATGTTTATACTGATTAGTCTAATTACTTATGTTGCAGTCATGCATACAGAGCTAATATAGGTCGTTTACTTCATAAAATATTTTTATGTCTAAATTATCCGGTACATTGTGCAATGTAATATATATGTTACGGATAAACTTGAAAATTGAATAAAAAACTAACATTTCATAATATAAATCGCGTTTTGTCTGTATTGCCTGGCTAAAGTGCAACAAACAACAAACACCGAATAATTTGAGGATTACTCAACACCAATAGAATAAAGTACGAAAAAAAGGCCAATGTTCGCCTGGCAACTAAAAAAAATTTTCTCTGATTTCATTTCTTATTCTTATCACTTTCGCTGTTCATAAAAATATTTAAACTCCATCTCCTAAAGTCTAATCTTAAACTCTTGCTCTACATCCATGTTTCACTCCTATATGTTAGTACCGATCATCGAAACATTTTGTACATTTGTACAAATTTCTTGTTGGAGCATCGCATACTCTTGCTGCACTGTTTAATCTTTTATTTATTTCTTCTACCATTCCTTCGCTGCGTTGAATTGTTGCGTCCGACCATTTAACTATTAACTTGTTCAGAATATTTCTTCTATTTTATATCATTCCTCCACTAATTCTTTCGTTTTCTCTGACGTTCATCACATTCTTTATCGATTATCCTATTTAATTTCAAATTTTTACATATCTTTTTGCAATTTCTTGCAACGTGAACTTTGGATTCGTTTACACATACCTACCCATTTGTTGAATTAAAACTGCCACACCCACGAATCATCAAAATAGCTAACTTTAATTAATCTTGCAAGTTTGATAGCCTTTTGAGACTACATACTTGTGTCACAATAAGAATCTTCAAAATTACGTCAGCATCTAAAGAGTAACCTATTTTTCTGAAACTAAATTATTAACATTCCGTTCTTCTTTCATTGGTCGTTTATCATTAAAATGATTCTTTTTGAACCTTGTTTCTTAATTTAAACGTAACTTAGAGGAACAAATTTGTTTCACTCAAACTCATAATTGATATATGGCTGCCTTGAATATAGTGTCGTGGAATGAGCATTTGATATTATTTATGTGTAAAGTTACTAGTTTACTTATATATATTTTAAAAATAATTTGATATAACAAGAAAAGGATATAAAATGTAGCAGCAGACAGCCAGACGAAAGTGATGTAGGAAATCTTTGCATGGTCTTTCAAGGCATTTTCCTTCAGAATGTTCCCTTCAGAAAGTAACGGTGATCAGCAGTGATATACCTATACATCGAAATCGAATATAGAATTTCGATAGATATTTTTTAAATATGACAGATCAAGTTGGATCTAAGCAATTCAACATGAACATATTTTTACAGTGTATTATTTTATTAGTCTATAATGTTTTTATGCATTGCTTTCCAATTGCAATACGTCACAGAAAGCTGGGAAATTTCTAGAACGGTTTCGTCAAAGTTTTCATGTGCATTATTGTCCAGTAATTATTTTTACATGTAAATTTTACAAGTAATAAGTGTTTAAATTTTTAAATGTATTTTCTCATATCTAGATCTAGAATCTACCTTTCTTTATATTAAATTAAGTATCCAGCATTTTGCATAATGTTTTTTTCTTTTTGTATAAACATTCGACATTCATTCGGTCACATGGATTCTCATGTGTTAAACGTCTTATATTCCGCTTACTTCGTGAAATTAGCACAGTTTGTCCCCCTTGTCGAAAGACAATCGCTATAAAATCTGTTAGATTTTTTCAATTCGAACGATTCACTAGCCACCTTCTCAAGGCAGATGGTCAACAATTAATTCGTTAATTTAACGGCAGTTGATAAAACCAATTTATTCCATAATTCTAACCTAAAAATGATTGTTATATGTCATCGTAATTCACCTTGTACAACGCAATATTAATAGAAATGACTATCGAACACACATTTGACTGTTATTCAAAGAATAATATATGAATTGACATTAATTCCCATTCAGGCCGCTACAAACATTTAAATAGGTTATAATATGTTAAACAATAATCCTCAGTATCTCAATCTATAAAGATGGTATAGAGAATGCTGATATAAAATGATAGGGATGCTTTTACTTTCAATTTCCGAGTAAAATACAGGCTATTCTATTTAAAAAAAGGTTTCTGCATTTGAAAATATGTCACTTTGTTCCTCTGTTTGAACAGCCTGTATTTTAGAATGTAAAGTTGCGTACCGTTTTAGGTATATTAATAGTAAATTGGAGTCTTACTGCAGTATAATCGAGATATAATTCTCACATGATGCCAATGATTATGACTAAAAAAACAAAAAAAAATTAAATAACTCGGACGGGCAACATGTAGCATAGGAATAAGCTAATGAAACTGACTTATTATGCCGTAGAATCAAAATAATAAATAATTATATCATTCCATTAAAATAACAAAGTTGACGCCATTCCGCGCAACCGAAGTGATATTTTGGTTGAAGTTTTCACAGTTATAGTCCAAGTCGAACAAGAATGGTGCCGAAATCTCTAATATAAGGAAATATTAAACATCATAAAACTTTAATAACACTACGTGGAATACCCTTATCCACATATAACAATGTAGGTTGATTAAACGAGTACGCCTTAAGACAGTGTGTTTTCTTGACAGAAGCATATATAAATTGCACCGATATATTGTGATCATTTATACACTAACCTATATTTATCAATGTCAACTGTATGCAACATTTTACAAGTTTATAATAAATAATTTAAAACTATATATAATAATGTATATTTCTTAGTTACTTAACACATGCACTATTGATTAATATGTACAAGTGTTTGTTATTGAAACTCGCAAATTTAATCAAGAAGGTCTTGGACTAAGTTGTTTATCCCTCTCATTCATTCCTAATTATCCAGTTACAATTCATATTCTTTTTACCAAAGTTTTCGGAAAGCATGTCTACTAAATATAAATTTACTTCATACCAAAAACTATATCGTTTTCTAATAAAAGGTTATTCGTATACATTTTGAAACTGCAAATATAATATAAATTGTTTATTCTGATTTATTGTTCACCAGCACTAGCTCTTACACCTCGTTCTTTGGATATTTGCAGTTGTATTTTGAAAAATACGGATGACACTTTTAAAGTCTGTAATGGTTTTATTCCACCTCCTGTGGCGATAATTCCTTGATCTCTCATTTAAAGAGTACAGTTCTCCTGTTACCACATAGAGGCTGTATGGGCTATGAATTACGGCCCTATAAGATAGTAGCAATATGCGATATATTTCCAAATATATAATAAATAATATACATCAGATTTATTTACAAACAAATTACAAGTCCTGTGGGATTATACACATAATAGACGCATATATATGAAGCTTAATTAATTAGTTTGTAAAACATAATGTCCTGTTTATATAAAAGGAGTTCGTGGCAGTACTTGTATCTACACCATATTTCATAAATCATCGTCTGTGATTGAATCATTGCAAATCGATATCTGTGCCTAAATTATATTGCAAATTTATAATTAAAGGTCCTACTATTTGTACATGTGCATTCGTTCGCTCTCTTTTGTTATTGCGTGTTAACAACATTTCTCAATTTCAAACAGTTATGTGTTCCGTAGATTTTTTTAGGTCTGTTATAATGTTTCACTTAATTTCGGGGTTTGGATTTGTTCGCTTTGTGAAATGCTTCAGTTGATATATAATAATTCTTTAAATATTCTTTTGTGTTCATCACTTTTAACAATTAATTTTTCGCATAATGATCTTAATATAAATTCTTTGTCAAAACTCTTAATATCTTTCTTATTATTACATTTTGTAGAAAGCTTCTTTTGCTGTCGCGTATGATGCGGAGCTTTGACCAATCACCATCACACTACTTTTTGGTAATTTTGACAGTAAAGTATCACAAAACCATTTTTCACTTCAAATAAGGATATGCTTCTTCCTTTATTTTTTTAGCAAGTAATGGCGACCGTCCAAGCTATAACTTTTTTGACCCAGCATGAAGAATAATTGTTTTCTTCCTTCTAGAAACCTCGCGTCCCACTGGCACATACTTGAGCTGTCCATCTAACCTTTGCAAATTATATCATGGGTATTATATCATGTCTTGTTTAAATAAACTATGGATCGTTCTTCCTGGCCATATTTCTTAATTCCCATTAAATAAATACTCGTAGTGAAGTTTTCTGCAAACTTGGACTTTCCATAATTGTATGACTATACTTTATGTATAGTATCGAAGTTAAAGCCAGTTTTACTTAGCGTTCGCCACAAGATTGTTTTAGAACATTAATTTGATATACTCATCATTAAATACTTTATGTAAGCTCTCAAGCGTAGGTTCCCTGCACATGGAATATACTTGCTGGCAGTGTTGGGCAAGTTAGGGGAAAAGATTAAATTTCTACAGCGATTAGACATACTCGTGTTTCGTCGGCTTTGGACAACTGCTGGCCTCCACTACTCCCCATTCATTACGCGAATAAACACGAGTATATCTAGTCGCTTGCTGCCTAATAGTACAATTTTTCTCGGAGCTCTTTTATCACTTCTTTGCTTTCGAGGCTCTGCACTATTGTTAATTACACTGTTGAAAATTTTAACACTTTTTTGACTAATTTAATAGTCAGGAGAGGTCCACACTGTTTTCGTGTTATTTTGTCGAGAACGATAGAAGTTTAAATTTGACGAACAAAGATAGTCAACGTATTGTCTATTGCCTAAGGGTTATTTTGTCCAACTAACACGTGGAATTATGATATACTTCTAGTCACTTTTTATTTGATCTAGACAGACAAATTTACTAGCTGTTTAACTAAATGATTGCGATCATTGGTGATTTAACACCGTTTTCTAAACACAATGTCTTTTTAATATGCAACTCCTATTTCTTAGTACTATAATAGCTTCTCTTTAAGAACGTTTTCTCAATTATAAATATACAGAACCACTCATTCAAAGTTTTTGGTTTCAACTAAACGTACTAATTTAAAATGATTTTTTGAGAACCATTATAAAATGTGTTGTGAATGTTTATGTTATTTGATTCAAATCTGAACTAATACGTAAAATGATTGTTCCAATACATCTTAAGATGTTGAATTTTTTATGCCACTGGAATTAACGTTTAATAACACAAGGTTACACTTTGCAGGTCAGTCACATTGGTAGTTTGTTTGTATATGTTAATACGCAGAAACAAACTCGAAACAGATACACGTGCAATGCAAGTGGTGCGTATAATGCAATACTGTATTAGATTAGGTGGGGTTTCTATATTTCTATCCCGCAGAAAAATTCTGATTGGTTGATGCTTCTGAATGTCTAGAGAAAATAGTAAATCCTCATATCTGAACAAAGAATTCACACCAAAATTCTAGTAATTTTCTGTTCTACCTAAAAACACATTCGTCAATTCGTCTGGCAAAGGTTGTAACAAACACTAAAATTTGACTAGCGCAAAATTAACGCCAACACCGTAATATTTTCAACAGTGTATCCTACATGTTGTTCCAAACGAAGCTTTGGTTAATTGCGACGTTGGTTCAGTATTCTTGGTTTGTACATCATTATTTTCTCCTATTAAGGTATTATTGAGAATTATGTGAGAAAGTGAGAAAAATCGATGTGTACAGCAGTAAATATTAACAAGTAATAAATAGACTAAATGTCAAATAATTATCGCCACAGGACGCCTCCAATAAAACCACTACAGACATTAAAAGTGATATTCTTATAACTTGAATATGAATCTATTATCTTAGGTCTTTATAAAAGGCATTGATAAACAATGGTCGGATTTCAAAGTCAAATTGTAGCCCTAAAGTGGAAGTTCTGCAGCAACAGAGAGTATCCTTGGGGTTCCACAAACTGACAAATTATAATCTGCGATTGACTGTTCGCGAGGTTCCTTTGTGAGTATCGGAGTTTAGCTATGAGGAGGCTTTAATGTAACAGCTTTTTTTTATTGTTTGTGCTCTATGCATAAAACAATAGTTAAACTTTATAACATCATTTTAAATTTCTTAAAACCTCTACATACTATAAAGTTTTTAGAACAAAAAATTAACTGAAAATGCGATGCATTATCACAACCTCAAAAGCATAGGTCCAGTCACTAGTGTTTACTACTATACTAAAACCCTAATTTATTACTCCTGTCACTACTAATAAAAATCCAAGGAAATGACCATGGATAAACCAAACTTCAAGCTTCCAGACTTTATTAACCAAGATCAGTACAATTTACAACATTGCCTGCTGTCCATATAAAGTCTAATTATTGGTAATATCAATTCTAGAATGATCATCATTTAAAGGCTGAACCATTGACGATTTAGTTTGCCTTTTAATATGCATTAGGTGCCATCAATAGCACACAAGACATTTAAGGAGAGTAAGTTCATGTATTTTCTCCTATTCATCATAGAGTTAAATTAAAACCTGATTCTCTGTAGCGGAAAAATTGCTCTATATGATATTGTATTACTATCGATGTTATTTAAATCTTTTCAAATCATTGTAAAAAAATTAATCATAGGTAGAAAATGAAGCGATCATATATAGAGACATGTAACTTAAACACGAAAACATCATTTTGCGAAACTACATGTTGAAATTGAAAATATCATACTACATTGCACTATGCGAAAGAGTTGAAGACCATAAAATATTAAGCAATTTCTACAAGGATTCATTTGCAATATCCACAATATTACTGGTTTCATTTTCACTACACGCAATTAATCAAGGTTAATGATTCTATGAAAAGAATTCCCAAAACTGGATTGTTCAAATTCTGTGCATATTAAACAATCCATCAGCACCTAGATATCATCTCACATGTATATTTAGGTGCTTAACTATATTTGCTATGGTAACTGTCTTGAGTTGTCAAGATTAATACTTGCAAGTTAACAATGAGGCGAAGGCGAAATATATGACGCTCTAGTTGATCTGTAAAATACTACTAATAATATTTCAAAAACGGTTTGTTGTTTTTAATTACATCTTAAGAAAACACCGCGTCTTTGCTAATTTAATCGAATGTGTAGCATTAATTATGACTGTGCTGGTTTCAAACGTCGTAAACCAGCAGCACTGCCTACGTGAATGTTTTTTCGTTGCATAGATATTCCTCTCTGTTTGAAAGGAGACAGTGAAGCATCGATCATTGATCAAGACTCATGGTACAGAGATGAGTATGCATGTGTCAAAGACAGAATGTAGTTAATTTAGCCTTTCATTTCGCAACAATGTTCAAAGGAAATATTCTAGAAGAGTTTCTACTGTTAATGAAGGTAGGCATTTTCGTGATTGCAGTACTTGTAATTCTTTATATGGATATAAGTACATATTTTTACGGCTCTGACTTGATGCGTTTTTTTTTGCCACCACGCTTACCCTTCATAAGTTATGATATAGATATCCATCACTACAACTGGTGGTTTTGTAGATAGCCCGACATATTGACAGGTCCATAAGGATAACTTTGCCTTGTGAGTAATCTTTTCCAAATGTGGATTCTAGGTTAGTGTCTTATCTGCTATCGTGATTTTGCTCGGGTTAATGCTTATGTTTTCCCTGCTACATCATTTATAAATTGCTGAGGAAATTTCGCTTTGACAATCTTTTAAAAGTAACAGATCGTCTAGAACCAGTGAGCACAGCAGTGAAGACAAAATTTCCTCTCTTCAGGCACACTTTGCATTGAGTCGGCTGTGATCGGTTCTATGCCTAGCAGTATAAGTGCGAATCCCTATGAATATTCCCCATAGGAATGAAGAGATTGCATTATTAACTCTCCCTTTGGCACATGCTCCGATAACCGTCGATTTGGCATATGTAGCCTGAACTATTTGTTCAGGTGAGACTATTGCGGGAAAAAATACTTCAAAGGCGAAAAGTAGTTTTATTTCGAAGTTTATTATCAATATAAACGATATCTTGTAAAGCGATACTACAGAAAGTCTGTTATTCATTTTCATTTCTACAACTAAACCAAATATAATCAACTTTGGAGTGTTGTTAGCATACTGGGTCAAAACATTTTGCACAAAAAAAAACGAGTCTTAGTGTTCCTTGTGAGCAAAGTTTGCAACCTCTCCTCTACTCGAGTCTATTAGGGCCGCTTTCCTGTTCTAATACTTGTGTCGGAATCTGAAATGAAGCAACGAAATGAGATAAAGTGCGGTTGAAATGCTATATGCTTTCCCGAAAACGCATGGAATGAAACGGGGTGCAATCGAAATGAAAGCGAAAACAAAATGGAAAGGAAATGAGAACCAGCGGCAAATGCAATTTCAATTGAACTAGGATACTTACGGTCATTGGTCTGCCGAAGAACGATTCGATCGCTGAACGAGTAGAGAATTACTTGACAATGTGGACGTTTTTCCACGGAAATAGCTGTTCATCAGCAGTAATATTCTCATGCGGTTCGTAGTTTTTCGTGAAGTTTTCATTCATGAGGTTCCATCAATATTACGAATTGGTGCGGCTTTATTGAAGTGTTGAAGAAATACACGTGTACTTCCGTTATCAAAACGCTCACATCATGTCAATGCAAGAAATCGTTTGTGAGACATAGCTGCTCGAAAATATGGTAGACCATCTATGCTGCCACAAACTTCTGATTTCTCGCATATTATTGGTGAAAGACAACCATGCCATTAAAATGAATCCATCCAATTCAATCTTAGTTAGATCTTTCCAAACTCTTTGTTTTTTATCAGGATTTTCCGAATTGCAATTTTGAACTGCATCCTTCGCATAACGAGGTGCTGGTGATGATGATGAATGATATGTCTGGTGTCAAGAATTTCTTAAATACCTCGATCGGAATCGAATTCCGTTCCTTGGGTCCAGCTCGAAAACGCATAATATTGTGATGCGCAAACGACCAACAGAAGTAAGTAGGTTCATTTTTATTCCATTTTGAGCCGTCCTTTCCATAGAGAGAATCATGGGTCGCATACTGTTTTTGATTCTCAGCATGCGTTCTTCCCTCTTCTTCTTCGTCGTCACTATCAGAAATATCGTTCGCTTCAATTATCATCTCCTCTTCAATATCAGACGCATCGTCATTAGGCGCATAATCCATATCGTGATCATTGTTTTTTTCAGATTCTATATCTTTGGCTAAAGCCGCTGCCAATCGTTTATGAAAATCAGAACGCTTTGTTTTCGTGATCAAAGTATTAATACACAAACCACTTCAATCACTCATTTTGAAGGAAACGAAGAATTAAGAACAATTTTGGTGTAAATATGTGTCTCAGTAGCACTAATGTTATACGTTCAACGTTCCCTAACTGACTGACCAAAAAAGCGAATCGAGTAGGCAAAGCCCAACGCGATAAAACAACAATTAAACACGTTATTATTACAAGTTTGTACGGGCGATTACTCACGCTTATGTGTGCACAATGCTATGATATGCTAGAATATAAGAATCACTCCGAATTGATGGTCTGGGCAGACCACATGAGGTACGAATGTGATGTGTATATTGAAATATCCTTGTAGTCTATCCTCGAATGCGAGGTATCCTCCTGTTTTTGTTTATAAATTGTAGCTAATTTAACTTTAGAAAAAGTCACTCAACCTCAGCTGACGAGCTATACAGAAACTATACTAAATTACAATTGAAATCGAAGAGATCTGGCTGGACCCATGTGCCAAATGGAGGGTTAAATGCCTAGAAATGCCGACATTAATATTACCTTGAATTCGATAGAGTTCTGAAATTCTGGAGAGTAGAATGTTTCGGCAAGATCCGTGAAATTGTCTGATTGACACGCATACTGTGAGTGAAGGAACTTTTCTGGAGGAACTGCTTTTGTGGTACGACTATAAAACATCCTTTCCAGGGGTCCTAATCTTTTCCCTTGCCCGACTGAGTGGTCGAGTGGCTTGCACGCTGGGCTGTCAGTCGCGGTGTCCTCGGTTCGAAACCCGCGGACTGCTTTCAGAGTGAGGTTTTCGTGGTTTCCCTTACTCCTTGGCAAATGCTGAGAGACGAACATCTTAAGTCGCTCCACGAGCGCAGGCATAATAATAACTCATGGCCGCCGATGCCCCCTGTAATTGGCGAAAGCTGTTGGGGGATGCTCAGGCATGAATTACTATTATTATTACAGCATAAATAAATAAGAATATAAAATCATTCTGTGCGCACTGTAATGTTTGTATTTTAAAGTCTTTGTACTACACGTTTCGACTGTACCGTGATTATTAGTTGCAAAACGTCTGTAGAAAGTAATAAAATAAAACGAATAGATATAACAAAATAAATATGCACGATGAAACACGTTAAAGTTTTCAAAATTTTCATCAGTCAATGCTATTTACTAATCTACTTGGACTTCATAAAAGCTTTTCCAATGTTTTCAAAAGCCGGAACTATCTCTCAATTTCTTCTCCATTTTGCAATATACACTACTCTCACTTCCATCTTGTTTTGTTATATAATTCTAAGCGAAACTAGCCCTGAAGAATCAAAACACTTACCCTGCCCGAGTTAGTTAACCAAGGTTCATGTACGAATAACTTCGCCCCATTAAGAAATCTGCTTCTAACAGCACACCTTACACCATACGGTGAGTGTAGTAGTTTAACTTCCAATTAATCTAGCCCGAGTCGCCGTGGATGGCAACTGTGAAATTCGAATTTCCATGAAACTTTACAGACTGAAAGGGTACGATAGTAGAAGCACTACGCATTTTTTTTCTGCCGAAATGTCCGATTAACCCCACTGTTGAACTGATCCGTCGGATAATCGAAGTGGATGATGATTCCCAACCGTATAAAAGAAACCGCAGCTCTATATAAGACTAATCCCAGTTAAGTTTTTGTCTTCGTAGTCGTCTGCTTCGAGGTCGACCCAGATATTGGCCATTTGTTTCCGTCTGTTGTTGCGATCTTTCTAGCTCGACAACTCTCTAACGTCTTCAAGACTTACTTCACGACGGTATTGTAAGGCATCTCGCTTCTAGGAAGGCATTTCAGTCGCTCTCGAAAAACGTCTGCTTGTATTGTATCTCCGACTTGTATGTGATCAAAGATTTCTTCTTTGGTAATTGCCTCTTCCTCTGAGGGTGACCGTTGAAGATCAGTCTGGCGTAGATCAAATTAATGATAGAAGAATTCAGTACCTCCTCAAATACTTGTGGAATGAGAATAGACCCTATTCCCATCATTACCTGTACTGCTTGAGTATTGGGGTTTGCTTCTCCCCAGTTAGGATTTAAAGTTTGTTTTCCGAGTACAACTATAATAGATCCAAAAAGGGAAGAAGTATATGTTTACCAGGGAAGTGCTCCCATATCCCAGTAAGCCTTTTTAAAAGTGGAGGTTGACTGGTGTGTCAGTCTCTTGGTCCGGGCGGTTAAGCAAATACCCCAGAAGTAAATATTTTATAATAGAATGCTGCCTACTTATTAGTACCTGATTGTGCGCAAGTCTGTATGTTACCGGTCTAACAACTTCTTGTATAGTTACATGTATTTCCACCAATTCTTTCAAAATCTCACTAATATCCTAGAACAAACTTTTCGGTTGGAACCACTTTGAATTTTAACTTCTCACTTTCAAAATGTGCACCTCAAATACTAATTTCTTGTCTTCGTAAATAATAAGAGTTTAGAGTGTACAAATTCTCCCATTAAATCTCTTTGCAGAAATTTACCAAGGACAAAACAACGCTCAACAGATTTACGACTTTTACTTATTACTAGTAACATACTGACACATATTTAGCAATTAACACAAAATTCATAAACTGTAATTGTGATATGTTGTACCTCTATATTTCTATAATATTGCAATGTTATGCAAGAACATAAAAAAGAAATTACTTACTAGTGCTATAGGCATTTGAGAAAAAATGTGGGACCCGGATATCGAATCCTAGGATCCATGAAATTCGGATTGCATCCAAACCGTAATTTCTGAATAGTAGATAAATTATTCGGATGCGGATGTGTTACGGAATATTGTTTGGTTAATTCAACACAAAATATAGTATAACCCTTTTTATGTTGGCCTAAAACAAAGTAGTGTCGAAGAAACCCGTTACTGTTACGTTTGCTTAAAACATTTATTTTGCATTAACACATTTGTCTTGATTGAAAGTAGGTAGTATAGATTTAGGTGTGAACATATTAATTATATTCTTTTAAAGCACATACACCTAAGGAAACATTACTCATATTTTCGTAGAATGACTGATGATGTGTGTGAGTGACTGCACGGTTGGCTATCACCAACCTTGGCTTGCACCCGAGGGAAGTGAATTTTTCGTGTTTTTTGCTTTTTCCTTGGCAAAAGGTGAGAGACAAACATATACGCACAGTACTGTTCCGCCAATGTCCAATAGAAAAGCTCTTGAAAAACATTTGGAGGACCAAACATCAAACTGAATTAAAATTTTACATGTGTAAGTTATTTAAAGTAAACTACATTTTTAAAAAACATATTTCATGAATGTTGGCGCTTATTTACGCTATATTTTTGTCATTATTCTATTCTTTATTAAACTTTACATAACTTTTCTATTTACTTCTACGGAAATGCCTTTAGGTACAGTGCCCGAACGAAATATCCAAACGGTGCGAGCAAGAGAGTAAATATCGATTCCTATTACTAGTAATGGTAACCAATATCTACTCTCTTGCTCGCACCTTTTGGATATTTTATTCGGGCATCTTGTATGTAACTATATACCTGCAGGCGTTTTCAAGAAAGAAATTGTTACAACTTTTTTTTAGAATTCAAGGATACCGAAGGATATCTTTACTATTTACAATAACTAAACGTGCAATTCTTGAAGATTCATCACAACACCGCTTAAGAAAGTCTTGGACTAACTTATCATATAACACTTAAAATACTATGCACATTATTTATGAAAAGCTAAATAATTACAATTCTTCCTAAACCCCGTGCGCCGCCTAAAGGTAATACACGAGGCTACCTATTCTAAGTACTACGTATGGATTCCCATAACAATTGAAATGTACCCTCTCTAACTAAATAATTTTCCTATAATTATTAACAATAATATCAAAAATATAATAAATCGGTCAGCTATCAGTTATTATTATATTTTATTACTACATAAACAACACACTTTTTCATAGACTAGTACTAAAGGTTAGAGTAAATATATCAAAGGATTTTAGTTGTAGTTTGGCCACAATTTTAAAATGTATTGTCCATACATGTTTTTTTAAAAAAAATCTGTGACTCAATTAAAAGTTTTAATTGTACAAAATTAAGAAAAGGAAGGCTATGGAAGAGTATACTAAATAAATTTTTGCATATTTCATTTCTACATTAGAAAATAATAAAATAACACAAACGTTCATTCTATTGTAGTTATAGTTTGCAAAATAAATTAGACATTTGAAAAAGATGGATTTCATCGAAAAGTCAGGAACCATGTATTTAAATTAAATTAAATTAAAGATTATAGGCCACTATACTCAAGAATTTCATTTATTATTATTATTACTATTATCCTTCTAAGTTTGGAAGAGGCAGCCTCCACATCCTCTCAATTTTGACAGTTGTACTGTCTTCAGAAAGCTGTTCCGTTCTTCCCACATCATGAATTTGAAATTGAAACAACAGAAGGATCGTAATGATGTAAAAAAAAGAACAACACTACCCATTCTAATAATTAACAATAACTTAATCTAATTTACTCTAACCAATGATAATACTAATAAGTACTATAATTTAACACTGATTCAAACCACTAAAGAGTATGAAATACTTATTTATAGATACGTACTTCCCTACTAACTGTCTAAATATCATGCCGTAACCTATTTCTTTAGCAGAATCACTCAAAAATTTCCACCATTCGACCGACTCGTTATCTCTAATATCTGTTTCGCGTGGCAGTGAATTTAACCCCTTAGCTAACCGCTCCTCATCAATGAGTGGATATTCAAATAAAACATGACTCCGCTGTATCTACCCCTCCACATTCACAATGCAAATCATTAATCCTCTAAATCTATATGAAAAATGATACGATAAATTAACCTTCATTTCCCTAAAACATGTAACGCTACTGATAAATTGCCTTAGTCCACCTCCCATTTAAAGTAATATTCCACCTACCTTGCCAACCATTCTCAAGTTTATTCTTAAACGATTTTTTGAACTACACTAGCCGAAATTAACCCAGACCTAATTACCGTTCTATTCCCCATAGACATCGCCTCTTTCGCTAATTTATCCGCCCTCTCATTACCGATTGTGCCTACGTGAGCCCTAGCTCGAGAAAGTTTTACATCCTCCTCAAGGAACATACGCCAAGTACGCAATAAATCAGCTAGATTTTTTTTAATTTCATAACGGGTCTAATACAGATAAGCTATCAGTTAAAAAATATAATAATTGTTTGTTTAATTATACTATACGGAGCATTTCACGAGTTATCTTTAAGGAACACGTTTAAACTAATCCCTAACTCATTAATTCATTAGATGATGTTTCATGATGTTGGCTGCAAATATTTGATAATAATATCGAGTGACACATGTTCATTACGTTTTATTAATTTCCTCAGTGCATAAAGCTCAACACCAATGTACCAAACCTATTTCTTTTGACATGATTTTTTTTTCGTATGTAGAATACTTTGTAGGTCTTTAAAATGCTCAATCGTTGCTGTAAAAACATCATACAATCATCAACATTTTTCATTTCATGTTATTCTTGAATCTGTGCGACATTTTCGTGCAACACATCAAATTTGTATGCGACATTATCGACCTCTAGTTCATAAACCGTGACGACCGACGTTGTCCTGTGCGGCGCGCACCGCATATTTTTCAGCAGCTGCTTAAAAGCAGACCCTCGCACACTTTTTAAGGAGCAAAGTTAGCTTACAACCATTCGGATTATATTTCACATCTTTGCTTGCTGTCAACAAAAAAAGGACGGTAAATGGAAGAATATGTATCAACAACACACACATCAATTTTTGATTAGATTTCGCAACAAATAACGGTGAAGACCGCATAAAAAATGTTGGAACAAGTACGGATCAGGACAATACATTTATCAGGCTCACCATATTACATATATACAATTACTGAAGAACTGAAGTCCACTAGATTTTACATTGATCTATGCATTCAAAGTAGAGAATAAAGATTTGCAAGCGGGTTTTAATGTTATATTATCCCAATTAAGTAATAGATACAAAATAGAAACATGAACATATTTCACAAATAAATATGCTTGAAGCTCAAAGAAAAACAATTAAAAAGAATATTACAGTTTTCAGCAAAATACATCTTTTTCTCTGCCTGTCAAAGTCAAAATGAAAAAAAAAAACAATAAAGAAAATAAATGAACTAAGTAGATATAAGGGTATTATTTGATAAAAGATGATTTGTTATAACCAAAAAATAACAATGACCATGAAAATGTATCATAAAAACATATGGGTGTTAAGTAAAAATGAAGAAATGAAACATTTAAAACATAAACGAGTGATTATCAATTTTAACAGATCCTTTGACAATGTTATCGCACTTCGTTGTTTCTAAAGTCAAGAAAATCAAAGGAAATAATCCTGCATTCACCATAACATAATACTATTTTTTTATATCTGCGAGTGGTATGCTCGCATTTTGCGATGTTGTCACGCAAGAGCACACGATACACCTAAGTGTCGAGTAGCACGGAATTCAAGAATACCAATTTCTAGACGCATGCGGTTCAAAGTGTGCGACATCGAAAGCGGACGGTCGCATACATTCAAGAATAATCCCCCTGCTCTACGAATCAGAATATCTTTTTATTCACATTAGCTCACTGGATTACCATAAAAGAGCGTTAAATTACTTTAATTGGATATTCCGTTACATTAATACAGACGCTTATTGTTATTTTATGTTTTTACAAAAGACACTTAATAAACAATATACATACACAAAACCATCAGGGGTACTTCCACGTTTTAATTCTTAATAATGTGTGATATGTCAAAAACAGTCAACGCTGTTGTCTTTTCTTCCACTTAAAAATATTGCAGTATCTCACAGAACCGTCAATATAGAACCGTTATAAAACAAAACATGGCGCATGTCTATCTGAAATAATGTAATGTAACCAAAGAAAATAATATGTTGATAGGTAGCTGCAATAAATACTTGCTAACGGAATAATAAATAATAATTTTCGGAGAAAATATTTATCAATATTAGAGAATAAACCTCAAATTATCTTTTAGCAAAAAACAATCTGTAATAGCTTCCGAGAAATTGCACCCCAAAGTTTTTCCTTGTCAGTGTAAAATTGCCCCAGTTTTGATATCTACGCAACTACACAGTAAGAAATTCTGGCGTGTAATTTTGGCTAGTGTATTGGGTAATATTTTAGTGTAGAAAAATATACACTTTGTAGTGTTAAAATTGCACTACGGTGAAGAAGGTTTGAATGATAAATAACAAAAAGCAATAAACTAAAAATCATATTATCAATGTCCTGTTACTTAAAATTACTACAATTTTATTTTGAATTACTTTTACTAGTAGATACAATATTTCATTTGTGGTATAAGATGATTAGTTTTCTGGGCTGTAGTAGCAAACACGTTAAATATTTTCTGCGAGTACAGAAATTGCCGTGAAGATGGCGGTTCTTCTATTTCACTACACTAGCTTTCCATACTCGATATACGTGTTTTACATGATGCCAGACGAACAATCAAATATTTATTACTTGCCAGAGAAATATTTCCCGGGAACTGTTATCAAAACAGTTTCCCATTGCGTACGCACCCTTGATTTTTGCGAATCAATCGACACTGTACAACTGATATCGATTATGTTCAAATTTGTTCATAGGGAAGAAATTTCTTAGCTAAATCACTATTTGTTTCAATTAATTTTTTTCTTAGAACCTAACAAACATATCTTTACTACTATTTAAAGTAATAATTTAAGATTAATGCATATTTATTAACGAAAAGAAATCTTTTTCTCAGTGTAGGAAAAGTTATACAAATTAATAATGATGCCCTAGAAGTGTATAGACTTCACCATTTGGGAAGGGTACATTTTGTAACACTATTTAGGGTGGATCTCCCTGTACAAATGTATTTTTAGGGTTTAATAGTGTAAAAAAATTCTTACTGTGTAATAATCAGTATTTTCACATTCACAAATTAACCCTTTTATGGGAAATTCAATTGCCCTTTTAATTTTCTGACTACCTAGCAGTCAATCCAACTACAAAGTCAATACCAAAGAATGTCAATATTTGATGCGAGTATTCAGGTATCTGTTATCGTGGCTTACTTAAAAGCAAAGTAAACATTTTCTACTAGTGCTGCAAACTTCTCCTAAACCCCTCACCACAAACTGCACTAAACTGGACGTACGTTTCAATAGCAAAGCTATCATCATCAGCAGAAACACTGAACTGAGTTCAGTGTTTCTGTGCATTTCCAGTACCACAGTTTGGAGTATTTTTGTCATTTTCTACTAGAATAAAGATATAATTAAAAATTTAAAATTGCTGTTCCTTATTTGAGTATTAGATTTAACACACACCTAAGACATTTTCTAAATGAAACCAATATAGCATTTGTATTTTTCAACACCTTATGTTCTTTGTTTCTAGGTCGATTTGGGAGAGTCATAGTCACTGCCAAGGATGGAAATAGGAATATGCTGCGGCAGGAAGTCTGGAAAGAATTACGCCTACTCGATGATCTCATACAGAACACAACAGTTTTTTACGAAGACGAATACTTTACGTATAAAGATATTTGTGCGAAATGGAATAACGAATGTTTTAAAAACGACATATTGAACTTGGACTATGTAATGGATGAGGTAATCATAATTAGATTTAGTAATAAAATAAACTAGCAACAATGAACTTACTAGATGAGAAGTACTGGAATTGGAAACTCCAAAGTGCATTTAAACTTAGGTATATCAGAAATATTTTATCCCAGTCGGCAGTAATCACAAGTAGCGATGGGCAAGATTCCCTTATCTTAGCAAATGTGTTTATCCGCTTCATGAGCGAGGGTCTGCTGTCTAGCAAATTCCCAAGAGCCGACAAAATAGTAGTATGCCTAATCGTTGTAAAATAGTATTAACTTCCCCCTTTGTTAAAGCTGGATCTTCGATTACATATTTATTTTTCCTTTTAGAAAAATTCTTTTCTACTAAATGAGTTTCATATTCTCTAAAAGATAGCTTCAATTAGTTAACTAAAGTGGCTTGATTGGTATTTGCATTTGTTTTAGATATCCATATTTTGAATAACTTAAGAACACAGTTAGCATGCTGCAGTAACTAAAATTTTATTGATGTAATTCTATACGTTGTCATGGTAGGATTGACGATTTGTCTACATTTAACAGAAGATTGACTGTATATTTATTCCAGAACCTTATCATGCAAACTTCTTTCAATTCGTATGAAATATTGAATATGTTTCTTGATTTTTTTAGCAACTGTCGTCAAATAGAAAATTATAAAATTAGCACAATTTTGTTGCATTTACTGCATCTAGTCATCGAAACATAATGTTAAATATTAGGAATAGTATCTCTATGTTGTGGTACTAATACCATAACAAGGGAATATGTCGGGTTGGCCCATCCGCATCTTTTATAGGGACGCAATGTTATGCTTGTATGGAACCATTACATATATAGCAATGGAAGGCGGAGCTTATTAATGACTGCAGCGAGTTTTTATGCCATGTTTATGTTCCTACTGAAAGGTGTACGCGTTCCAAGCCTGTATATTTCACTTAGTATTTCAATAGACAGCGGCTATTCTTTTTCAATTGCATACCTATTGCGTATTACCATTTTTCCTGCAGCAAACCTGTGCCCAAGACAATAAAATCGCAACTATAAACAATAACATCCAAGTCAAATATCAGTATTCTATGCTAAATGTCAACGACGTATACATAATTTAAGTATTATCTTTATCTGAAGGTGATAGATAAAAGTATCTTTTATCTTCGCGAACCATAAATAAAAGTATCTTTCATCGGTAATCCATCAGTAAAATTATCTTTCATCTTTATCCGTAGGGATAAATAAATCTATCTATAGTTAATTATCCGTAACCACTGAATTTTATCAGAAATTGGTATTTGTAAATCTTTATAAAATAAAAATAGATACTTTCGGAAAGTATTTTTTATCAAAAGTTATTTAATAGTAAGTGCATAATTAAAAAAAGCGAAAAAGCGCATTAATGTATTTTATGTCAACGCTAATTCTCCGTCAACCTTTTAGAAGCTTTCCTTATTGCATCTACATATTATTCTATTCTAGGTATTTTCATAGTAAAATAAATAGTTACATATTACCTGATGTAGATGTAAAATTACAGTTGATGATGGTATTACAACAACTGGTGCAAAATTACAAAAGGACAGTTTAAAGTTACATTTAAATATTAAAATTGGATTACCATTTGTAATGTAATTTCTTTCCTTGAAACACTGAAGTAGCCAGTAGTTACTGAGGTTATTATTATACCTGAAACCACCTTACCCTATTATTCATAGTTGATAAACTTCAAAAGTCCATTTGAAACTATTTGCATAATTATACTAGGCTTCCTAGTTACTTAAAATATATATACGTACGATACATAATGTCTCAAAAACGTTAGCAAAATATGAATATATCGGTAATGGTCATATCTTCCCAGTAAATAATTGATAATAAATACGCATATAACATATTTCTGCCACTATTTTCACGTTATATGTATGTGTGTTGCGTAACTACCAATAAAACAATTAGAGCACCAGCGATACAAATTATAGTAATACCAACATCTAGGACTTTCGAAAATTACGACGATTTACGTCAAATGTTGAAAATTCGATTGTATCTTTCACCTTCGATAATAATGTACCTATTTACTTACATATATTGTCCATATCTAAACATAATTATACAGTCGTGGCATAATGAAAGTTACAGATCTGAAGTTAAAATTCGGCGAATTCTTTTGCTACCGATCCAACGATCGCGAAAGTTATGATTCAGAAATTGTCGTATTCCGGCAGCGAAGTGTGGAGGGACTCCATCTTGCTGAAATATTATCTCATTCTCCAACAAATTTGTATCTTGCTTCAATTTTTCTGTAATCAAATGATTTATTGTATTGTCAATGAGAAGAAGAATGTTCAAATACATTAGACCAATTAAAATCTCGTCAATGAATAGGGATCTTATGGGATGATCGCCAATGATACCAATTCATAAATTACGTTTCTGTGGCTGATTTTGTATGTGTTTTCCGCGTCAAATGGGGGTGGTGTCCCTCCAATATCTGCAATTGTTACGATTTACTTCACCATTCAATGAATAAGATGATCCGTGCCGAAAAACAGATATTGTAACTAACTTTCGATTATTGTTGAGGCGTTCGGTCATTAATTCACAAAATTCGAACCTCCTCTCAAAATCATTCTCATTCAATTTGTGTAAAAGCATAATTTTAAAGGGATGAAATTTGAACTGCTTGCTCCTAATGCTTGAGATACCTCTTGTATCGACGTCGCATTTCCAAGAACTGCGACTTAAGACTTCGACGTTGATAGCTTCATTATTGTTAATGAAGAATGTTGCTTTTTGTTATGTACAGAGCCCGTTTTCGCAAATGTTTGGATTAATTCCAGTATGCGTTTGTGTCGCACATTTTAGCCTGCATGGTTTTCGTTGAATAAGCGAGCTGTAGATCTTGCACATCTCTCATTTTAGTCATACTAATTTCACACGTTTTTGGTTAGATTAGATCATATTAATTTATTGTGAACTCACGATTAAACTAAAAGTAAATTCCACTAAAGAATATTCTACAAACAAGGTATGTAAATCTACACTAATACCGTACAAATGGTGAGAAAAACGACATTAAAAGTGATAAGTGAAGGTGGTAGGAGTTACCTTAGTTACTACGAAAGAGAATGTGAAATGTCAGGAGAGCACTTAGGGAGAGTATTTGAAACTATTTCATTCAACCGTATTTTATTACACAAAATACAAATTAGGCACTTTTTGTTTACTGATTAAAAAAAATACTTTTTTACAATCGACAGGTTTTCCAATTTTATATAAATCACAGAACGTAAAGAGTTATTTGAGGTGGCTCGTTTCGATTGAAATGCCCTGTATATGGTACAAAGCATATATTCTCTATGGGTTGTTCGATGAAGGAAGTCTGCTAATTAGGAAGACATAAATCGATTTATATAATAAACATGATTATATAAAAAGCCTTTCCGGCATTTATCTCTATCTACGTTCTGTATTTGCAACAGCCATAAATGTTAACTAATTAGTGAAATGACATGATCTCTCAAGGTATATACCGGGGGAAAAGTTGCGAGCTGTCGGTTACTTTCTGGGCGACTGGAAATGGGAAGGACTCCAACTGTAGGAGCTACGCACGAAGCCGCAGAACAGATTTATTAAAGTTTGTAAAAGTAATATTAAATTCAACATTACATTTGTATTAGTGAAAAGGAAATAATCAGATAATACTTATTCGATAACTAAAAACTATTCATGCCTCTTTTCTATTCATACTTATTTTTATATCGAAGCATCAGATAATGTAAACTATTAATTTCAGTGACAGAGCTCATAATCAACATAAACAAAAAAAAATGAAAAGCATTTAAAAGTAATAATCAAATAAAATAACAACAGTAAATAAAGTAATAAGTATTCGTCGGTAAATAGCATATTTATTGAAAAAAATATTCATGTTCGGGATACTTATTAATCATTCATTCATAAAATTCCAAGCGGCAGTAATAATCGACGAGTAAAAGTTCTTGGGAGTGCTAATTTTGTATGATCGATACTTATTCTTATGTGAAAGAATTAAAACTTTTGCACTATTATTAAATCTACAAACAATTTGTTTAGATGTCATACTAGGATTTTATTTCACTAATGCATAAACTTGAACTGACATTTTTCGCTGGATAATTTTTATTTTCTTTATTTATTAATATAAACGTTGTTTCAAAACGTCGGACTCTATTACGAATAGTAGTTGCGTTGAGAATTAATCTTTCGGGATAATTTACTGCAAATAAATCCTGTGTAACTTCTACTGAATTGCCACCGTAAAATTGTTTTATAATAAATAGTTTTTCCTCGGACGTATAATACTCCATTTTTTTTTTAAAATAACTGACCGCGATCAAACTTACTAACCGTTATAAAATTCGAGGACCGTACCCTAATATCCAGCAACCTTGTTAAGAAATGAGCAAAATGAATTGAACGCCGGCTAAACTGAAAGTGAATTTACGTCTGTGTTTACGCATGTCTAGCGCGGTGTTCCCCTAACCTCGCAGTACATGGAATGAGAGCTATGTTGAATTGATTTAAATTGAAAAGATCGATGTGGTGATAGCATTTTGTACTAGTTAGACAAGGGCAGAGAATAGCGGCTAGTGCTTGGCGTTAGACAGGGATAGCATACGAATTGGAGATGGTATATCGAAGCGTCCAACTGCCCAGCAAATAGCATGCTTATTTCTCGACTTTGTTAGCTAATAGAAATCATATTTACATCTTTCTTTTATTCATATTACCGTAATATACAGGTTGAAAGTAGCTCTTGGTATAATATATGCTATATATTTATTAAATACATACGAATTGCGTATTTTACTTTATTTTTTTTCTTTTATTCTGTATTTATTTTACTTATAAATAATAAATACATTTTCGACCAATGCTAACACAATAACTTTGCAAATATACATAAAAATATTTGCGTCCTTTGTTTTCAATTATAATCTGTTCGAGCTTTATGGCACAATTTTGAATTTTCTCCATATAACATCAATATTTTCCATTTGCTACAGGGATCACTTACGATCAAATCAGTTACGCATTACCAACTGATAGCTTGTGGTGCAAATAAAACAGTGCATAAAACCGAACTTATGCATCACTTTTAATTTGATTAATTAACAGAAGTTGAAAATCAAAATCAGATGATTTATTTGTATTTTATTTTGTTTTATTTTATGCTTAGGAGCAATTGGGTTTGTGATATATAAAATCAAACATGGAAGAAATATACAAAATGACATATGTGATGAACTAATCCCTAATAAAGAGGGTAATATAGCTCTAGATTTACTATACAAGTTGGGTCAAGGATTTATTTCTGAGTAGAAAAGTACTAAAACTTATAAGGTCTACGATTAACATTAATGAGAAAATTTAAACTAATAAGGAAAACTTAAAAGGACAAATGTCAAAGATAGATGCCATGGGGTGTGTAAAATAAACCGTGCTTGACACATCTTCATTAGATCATTTAATTAATAATTTGAAAACATAATGAAACACTGGAGCATTGCTGACCTACATGGAATAAAGAGTATCGGCTTACTAGTTCCGGCTAAATCTAAAATCTTCTGAACTATGTTAAATTTAGTAGGCAAAAACAATAAAATTTAGAAGATGGAAAAGGCACGTTAACAACAATTAAAAATTAATTAAAATTTAAAGAAATAACACAAAACAAGATAACGAAACCAAGTTCAAAACATTGCAAGAGAAAAATAAAGATCGGACTTTTGCGTACTGAATTTAATATGGCTCTGAAGATAGCTGTTTAGCCAAACTAGTAAGCCGATATCTTTTATTACAGCGTTTCATTATCCTTTCCACTTTAACTCAATTTGGACATAACCCTGCATAATAATTTTAAATTTAATAAAATAATCATCCAGAAGTTAATTATTTTCAATTAAATTATTATAGGAATAACAATTATTTGAAAATCACGAATGGAATACATTACAATAGGATTAAATTCTAAATCATACTTCAAATACCGGAAATTCTTGATTACAAATCCAAAGGAGAGAAAATTAAAATATATAAATCGGTAAAATACCCTATAAGCTAATTAACAATGTATATGCAAATAGTTCTCAATAATGCTTGGATTATTGCTCATACCATACCTTCCTATGACCTTCAACCGCTTCCTTAAACTCTGTTATGTGCTTATGTGGGTATGTGCTTTATGGACCCTTGTTATGTCAAGTATTTACTTGAATTTTTTAAGTGAACTACCCGATATATAAAAATGTTGCAATCCGTACTATAACATGCTTGATTATTATCGACCTCTGTTACCGAAATTGTTAACAATAATATCCGCCCATTCGCCAAAGCATCTTTTCCGATATTACCATATGTAATATTTTCCACTCCTTCAGATATTTATAGATTAACACCTATAATTTAGATTTAGATTAACACCTGCAATTTAAGCGCACATCGTGCTACCAACTTTTCCGAGTTCACATTTAAGATTATTTTAAGTGTAGTAGTAAGTAGAAACCGCATTGCACAACACAGTCAATTTCTAGTTCTTAAATTATAGCCAAAAACTTAATTTTACTATTGAAATAGGTTTGACAGGTTAGTAGCTCAAAACATATCGAGCACTGACCGATTGGTGTGTTCCACTTTCACTGCGCAACCTGCAACAGAGAGACTGAAACTAAACCAACATGCGAGCGCAAACGGCTTGAAAACTCATATTTCTATACTCCCATCGCATCGGCTCTATGTTGCATGTTCCGGCCGTTTAATTCTACTTGCACGTCTTCAGTACTGTGGTTATCGCATGAAATCTAATACTTTGCGCCTATTTACGTATTACGATGTTTATCTAGATAAATGTTACTTTCACCATTTCCCCGTGTAATAGTTTTTACATAACAATTACTTCAGAATAGGTGCTAACTGCGGCACCAATATCGCGAATCGCAAGTTGAAAACTAAAGTAAGGCGCTTGATATATGTGCCCCAAGAAAAGAGGCTTATGACGAAATGTCATTTTTCGGGAAATATGCATTTGTTAGTATTAACCATGTACCATGCATAAAAACTAACCAAAATAATTATGACTGTCGTTTAGTGTATACATTCCCAGCAAAAAAAAATTAGCGCGTTATTTTTACATGTATAGCAATATTACAAACTATAAACGCGAATTTGTAATTTGGCTAAATGTTAGTTAAGTAAAATATTATTTCCTTATGAGATTTCTGGGCAATCTAGCATTAAAATTTTAATGGTTGTTTTTTCTTATAATTTAATGAATAATATCTAGTAGAACGTTGTATGTGACTGGTAGAAAAAAAAACACGCTTCTAAGGAATATGTAAAGTTTTTTTGTATGATTGATGATCACTAGATCCTCCTTTTTCGAAAAGAAAAAAGATTGTTTCGAGTTGCTAACGTTAAGTTATAAATACTTATTTATTTATAAAAACAAGACCAACACTACATACTTAGTAAAAAGTAACAAATCTTATTCTATACACTTTTCCGACATTTGAAGTAGTTTAAAGATTCGATTTCTTTATACGAGTATATGTAAATTGCCCTTCGAGATAAAGAGCAACTGCTAACAATCGTTAAATTGCCTCCCACAATTTTTAGCTACCTGATATACATGTGTAAATTGGATCCCCGTTGATAAATAATAAAACAATATTGGCCTGAGCGTAAGATTAAAAAGACTTGGGAGGCAGTTTACCTATTTATGAAACCAATTAAATCCGACCCCTTTTCCTACTACCTGTGGGGAGGCAATTGACATATACCCTTTATGCACATACCATTGTCGATATACAAAAATAGACGATTAGAGCTGATTTTAATTGCATTAAATACAACTCTTAGGTATTTATGTTACTATAGTATATTTACCTATTTGTGTCCACATTTTGATGCTCACTATTGGTAGATATCTCGGTTATTAGAAGACATAGAGCAACGGTTAAATGGAAAATGTTTTGCAAAAAGAAAACGCCAAGAAATATCGTTTCAAATTTACCTTAACTTTTTTAAATTATGAGATATTTTGAAAAAACCATAATTTGTCGATTTCAATTTTCCTCAATAATTCAATAATCTTCAAATTACGTTATTCAGACTGTTTTTCAGACAAAAAACTAAAATTTAGGGTTGTATTAAAAATATATTATTATATGTATGTTCAAAGTTTGAATAATTTGAAATAATAAAAAAAAAGTTGTAAAAAGGAAAAAAATCGTAATATAACATTCATTTCTTCCCTGAACATATACAGTGTAATTTTGTAATTTTCATCAAGATACATTCCTTGTCTGTTATTTACACTAGGATTGTTATTATGGTTTATAAACCACCATAAAGTGTCCTCCAGATTACTATATTTTGTCACACTCATCAAATATTTTCTATTTAATCCAGTTTCTTATGTCAACCTGACAGGTAGCAAATTTTGAATGTGCGCGCACAATCGCCATCTTTTTCGAATTCGTTCTAGCCAATATTAATTAACAAGCTGATCGGCGGTAACGAATTTTTTCCCCCTGAGATCAAAGGTGCCGACGCAATTTGTACGTTCTTTTGGCGTGGGTCAGGGGTATTGCGAGGCTAGACAAGGGCTAGACGTAGGCTGACCTAGTATTTTACTTCACTTGTCAGCGCGTCATATTTAACTTGTGATATAAAGTGCATTTTTCTTTTTATGTGCTTGTATATTTATAATTGTTAACGTTAGCGACTTGAGATCACTTTTATATAATATTCGCCATAAGCCTCTTTTCTTCAAGCATGGTCACATATGTTTAATACACTTTATATATAAAAGAAAACTAATCCCAATCCGTGCTCCACCGAAAAAGTACAGCACGAGGTTACCTGTTCTAAGTACTATATGGATTCCATAATAATTGAAACGTTCCTACTCTAACAAAATAATTTCCCTATGATTGTTAATAACAAAAATATAATATAGTAGCCTCGCAATTATAGGAGTACCAATTCAAATACTTAACAATAACTTAATCCTAATTATGCTAATCAATAGGCATTAAATTAAAGATTTATATCTTAAATACTTATGTAACACTAATTTAGACCACTAAAGACTATAAAATTTTCATTCATAAGTACCTCCTACTGCCACCATTTATTGATAAATTAAAACGATACAAGACAAAACATCCTTTAACGCCATGCTCCACTCAAGGGTACTATATGGGGCTACCTCCTACCGTGCTAACTATCTAAATATCATGCCGTAACCTATCTAGTTCCTACTCTAACTTCCGTACGCGACCGCCATTCATCAGTGAGTGGACATTCAAATAAAACATGCCCCGCAGTATCTACCCTACCGCATTCACAATGTGAATCATTAACCCTCCCAATTCTACATAAATATGATTTAAAATTACCGTGACCCGTTATGTTTATATGTTTAATACAGAATACCTTACGTTTCCTCAATTACTGTCTGTCAATCCCGTAATCCATTACTTGGAAATATTAATACTACAGGACTTCTCTAAGGAAATGCAATAAATACCTTTTACTGTTTATTGCTCTCTAATCTGTAGGTGATGTATTGTTTCTCTTAGCGTCAGATAAGCACCTTTTTGTTATTGGTGTTTGCATATATCATTGAAGATATCATATCTTTCTCACATCCAAAGTACATCCTATAATAGGAAAGGTAAATAATCAACCAAAAATCCTACACACTTGGAATTAATATCAATTTTTGCTCCATACAAGGCCGGACAATGTATTCTCTATCTACTTTATGTTTTAACCTACGTCATCAATTCTTGTCCATATAAAACAAATCGGTACTTCTAGCTCAAATTAGAAACCGTATATGTAAACTGTTTGAGCGAGTGTTGACGTACTTTTAACAGATGTCCATTAGTACACTATTGTAGTACACACTAGTAGTATTTGCGTCAACACATGGAAACACCAAAGTGACGCTATTTGACAATTTACTGAGAGCTGATACCAGGGCCAGCTAAGGAAACAGCAGACAATTTGAGCAATGCAGTAGTATGACTATTCTTACCTGTCACATCCATGAAATCGAACGATATAAATCTTTGTTAGTGAGACAAGCGCAAATTATATATTAAATCTTTCTCAAATTTAATCATCTTTCCCACGTGCCCTAATCTAAAGATTATTATCACATAGTTTTCTACCCATGTAGTGGCAAATAGATTGAATATAATGTATGCTAGTACAGTAATTGCCGCAAGATGGCAGTTCTCGTGTTTCACTGCAGTAACAACATATATTTAGCATGAAATGAATGAATAGTAGACACGACCGGAAAATATTTATCAGATAAATGTCTTATAGGAACTATTATTATCAGAGCGGCCACTCGTGCACTGGCATAAGCCTACAGTAACAACCACTGACATTCAATTTTACAATTAACTACATGCACAAAAAATTGATTTATTTAAATTAAATTAATAATAATAATAAATAAGTAACTATTAAAATAATTCTGTTTAACAAAGTATTGCATCTCAAGAGTTAGTGCAATGAATTGAGTTTACAAAATATTTGACAATAACATTAAATTAATATAAGCATAACAACTAACAATAAGTAATATTTGTTTGTTCACATATAAACAAGCCACCTGCTTGGGTCAATGAATATTTCATTGATTTAACAAGTTCTTTTTCTATGTGTATGGGAATTAATATGCTAAATGCCAAAATGAGTCATGGCATATGTCATGCCTTTCTTTGCTTATAATATAAAATAGTGAATTTCTTTTGAAATTTTGTTGTTTCATACAAAAGGGCAAGCAAAAATTGCATTAATCCCAGCACGCTCCGACAAAGAGAGCCACCGAAATAAGCAGAAATATATTTATCAAAAGCCCTGCCAATTCGATGTTTGGAACAATTTAAATTCATTTTGATATTTGTTTCGCTTTTTTTTGGTCATTCACGTAATAACGTAAATGGAAGTTAGGTAATGTTATAATTAAGCGTTGCACACAAAGAAAAACAGTTAAATATAGGCAAACAAATCAAAATACCAAAACTATACGAAGCAATAATTGGGTAACCAATATTTCAGATGTAATAATACCTAATAATGTCATTACTGGACTACCATTAGGACTAAATTTTGCCTTAAAAGTAATCTTTTCCAATTTGGAGTATTCAATAACTACTATTTCATTGTAAGCCTAATAAAATACCAGATATAGATATATGTATTACTTCGATTTTAAAATAAACGCGAAATACCTGCTTGCGGGGTTTTCAATAAGAACTTTGGCGGTCGCATTATATAATGTTTTTTTTCTCAACTAGGGCAGCATTTGTAGTTATAAAATATGTAAGTTGTTTAACAAGTGACGAAATAAAGTAATTTCATTATGACATTATTCATATGCTATAGTTTTTTTTACAGCTTGTAACGTAACCACACAATTTAAGCAAAACTATAACTATGATGGCAATAAACGCAAAATGTAATAAAATAATTATTAAGTAAATATTACAAAGTACTAATCGACCAGCTCGTTGCACTACTTTCAAGCCTATTCATTTTGTTATACTTGTGTTTAGTAAACAAATGTAATATTATTACTTTCATTTTAAAATTACGTGTAAACTAAACAATTTAAATATTACGGAGTTTACGTATTTAATTTTCACTACTGTAAAATGCGCTAAGAAGATGCTAATGCTGTTGTTAGATTTTACATGAATTGTAAGAACATGAACTCTCCAACAAAGTGTAACTTATTAACTATATATTTCTGAGAAATATACCTACACTGAGAGTTCCTCTCCATACGTCTCAAGCCATAGATATTTTGTTTAAATTTCGGAATATAATATTTACTCTACATTTGTAATTATTTAATCTATATCCCCTTCCAATTTTACCAAAATATGCTTAATTCCGAAATTTTAAATGAAACATCTTGTGTATTTTTTCATATTTGGATTCCACATAATTTTTGGAAACTGCATAATTTGATGATTTTCATTTCCTTGGCTACTAAAAATTTCAATTTTTATTTTGTAATCTAGAATGCATTGAATACACTAAAGAACTTTGCCATAATCCTACTATAAATTATAAATGATTTATCTTCCAAGCTTATTGGGATGCAACAAAATACAATTTTTTTCATAAAAACTGTTGTTTTTTTAATGGAATTGTTAAAGTGCAACCAGAGTGTATTTATAGATTAAATGCTCTCTCAGTGGCACGGGATCCATAATAAACGTAGCTCTCCACACTAGGACTTGTAAAATGAATAATAAATTTTGTTATTTTGCATGACATATTTAAAGTACTCTTCTCTGCCATTTTTTTTTTCACCGTCAGCTCTATTTTCAAATTCTATTAGCAAATGTTCCGTAATCAAGTGCAATTGATCTGTATATCTGCCATCTTTCTTAATTCTTTCTCCGCATCTATGTAACTGATTGAAAACTGCACATTTTTGAAATTATACTTCACATTTTCTACAAAACATCACTTTCGTAGAAAGAAATAAAAGACGGCTAATTGAGCAATAACATCTAAGTCCCCCACGTTTCGGTGATGACACTGATGATACTCGCTTTTATCAAACTTTTATAATGTGCAATTAGCTGTATCGAACTTGAAAAACATCTTCCACGCTTTTAAAATATGTTCGGTAGGCCCATCTGAATTTTCTAAACCTATCTTTTCCATTAACAAAACCCTCACGGCTAAAATCAATTTTTATCTAATGAGAATATAATAATAATTATACTTCCGTATGCGTGTAAGCATACCATGTTATTTGTACCGTGTTTAGAATCATCACTAACTACCGTGTGACTTGATCAACCAATCAACGGCCAGTGGCCCAAGATACAGCTGATTAATGTAATTTTTGACTCCGTTGCTCTTTATGACGGAGCCACCACTGGTGTTAAGTAACCTCGGAATTATAAGAGAAGAGCACTGCATCACAAATTGCCGCGTCTAGTAACGACACACATTTGTAAAGTCATTAGTAGAGATACTTTAGAAGATAAAGATAACAATATAAACGTATATCATTCGTTTGTCACATATCGATAAGACAGACGTTTTACAAATCCCACATATTCAATAATGTTCAAGATAGAAATACAACAAAAAATATGACGCTGAAGTATACCAATTTTATCCATATGTTGATTTGTTGTGATTCCGATTGTACATGAAATATGGTGTCACACGAGGTATCCAGCGATGAATTCATATTGATTAGGACATATAAAATTTATGCTAAGGGTTCAGCTTAACATAATGATACATATTTGACAATGAAACACGGAACATCATCGATTCCCTCTGAATGTTTTACGGCTACCTCCTTCAAAATCTTAACAAGCTCAAATTCATCGATTGTACTTAAAAAGCAGTGAAATAGTGTTATTGCTATAGTAGTTAGATGAACCAGTAGCGGACTGTTGCGACTAGATTGCAAAGCGGGCTCTAAACAAATCCACATTCCTTTCATAGTAAAATTATGTGGGGAAGTATTCTTACAATTCGTTATTGTTTTAATGATGCCCCAAGCGGTTTTAGGCTTATTGCCGGAAACAGAAAGCGAGTTATCTGAATAATGTTTTTCGCTTCATAAACTTAATTTTTGTAAATTTCACTAACTTTAAAATACAACTCAGCTTTTCTTAGCGGTCTATAAATCATAAATTCCGCAGACATATGCTAGTAAACTGTCTTAAATCATCAGTGTACCAAGAGTTATTGGTTGTGGTAAACTAATAATGTTTTAACTAAATACCTTTCCATAGGAAATAGCGGTTGAAACAACGAAGAAATATATCATAAAATTATTCACATTCCAACAATTTTTATTAACATCATCATCATTAACATAAATTAACTACCCCCAAGGTGCGGCTATTTATATTTAATTTGTTTTTGTATTATGACATTTTTGTTGTTATTTTTTTATAAAATTTAAGATAAGTTTGTTGCAGAAATGTGTCCCTATTTATTTTTCCTTGTACTTTTATGTTTTCGTCTACACGTCGTAGCTACAACGATCGATATTGCTTAAGGGATCGCTATTCGCCCCAGCTACCCAAATCTTATCCCCAGCTATACCAAACTAATACCAATTTACCAATTGATAGAAAATCTTGCTCTGCGTGTAATGCTGTAAAAAGACATCATGTTCTGGTTAAAAACAAATGTTTTGTTAATTGAACACATTGTATAGTATTTGGCCAGATCGAAAGAAAGACGTAGGTACTAAATATCATAAGAATCATGACCAAATCCAACAATTAATTAAAATCCGTATCAAACTTCACGAAATATTCACATCTATTGGAAATAGACGCACGCGTCAAAACCCTCACAAAATGAATATATCCAAAACGGTAATGACTATACATAAAAAACCATAAAAAATCATTGGTTCCTTGAAAGTTATTCTATCTAAAATAAGAAAGTTAATATCGCCACTCTACACCGGAAATTCTCTGAAGCTAGAATATTTTCTTTAAGCATGTTTACAAATACCTACTAAAATCATTAAGTTAAAAATCCTTTATCGTTTTTTATATAGAGTTTTTAATGTCTTCTATTTTTTTCTGTTATTAGGTGGAAAGAGGGGAATTAAACTTAACGTTTCCGTTAATGTTCAATCCGGTGACGTGGGACGCTCATGCTTTTCCGGTTTTCTTTGGCGGCACAGAAGTCAGCGAGGAAGGTTTCATTATAAGCGTTCCCTCCGTTCAGCTAGTGTACTTTGGAAATGTAGACACGAAGAGACTAGAAGCCAAGTAAGATGACTGATTGACATATTGTATATCTCTATCACAGTTGTTTTTAAAAGAGGCTCGGCCTGGGAAGATAGTTTCTTAGACGCTGTAGGAGAGGCTCAAGACGCTGGTTTGTTCAAACATATACGGATAGCAAGGTTTGCCTCTAGAACCTTAGACCATGAATTAGAAAAAAATACCAGATCAGTGATCCCATATTTTTCTTCCACATTCGCAGTCATGGCAATATTTTCAACAAGTAAGTGATATACCTATGTATTAATTATTTTCCAAGAAAAAGCAAGTCCTGAAAGTTACGAACATAATTGTTGACCTTTTAAAGTTACCAGTTATTGTAACGTAATTATTTAATCCGCTCATATCGACCAAAGCAAATTCAAAGTTTTATTCTCATATCACTTTGAATAAAACCTAAATTTACTCGCAAATCAAATACATCCAAACATTTAAGAGAAATCTTTATATGAGAAATGTTATACATAATTCTGATTCTAAATCACATCTTTAAAACAGTATATTTATTGACAAAAATACTCCAAACTGTGGTAATGCTGCAAACTTCGCCTAGACCCCTCACCACAACTGCATCATTCAGTTCAGTGTTTCTGCTGATGATGATAGCTTTGCTATCGAAACGTACGTCCAGTTTAGTACAGTTTGTGGTGAGCGGTCTAGGAGAAATTTGCAGTATATTTATTATATTTGTATTACAGTTACGTGTATGATGACTGACTGGGTGAGATCTAAACCATGGCTAGGTTTATTAGGAAACCTAAGCGCAGCAATGGCAACACTTTCCGCTTTTGGTCTTTGCATGTACATCGGCATTGATTTCATTGGAATAAATTTGGCGGCACCATTTCTGATGATAGGTACAGATGTCGATAAATTAAACACATAATACACCGTGTCCACCTTAAGTACATATGAGACAAATGGAAAAACAAATTTTATTATTGGTTTCACACAAAAAAATTGGATGTTCAATATGTTCAGAATCAATTACTTTATTTTGTTGGTTTACTTGTGAATTAAGAAACATTGTTGTAAGTATAAAATCTAACATTTATATCATTGTAAAATTAGATATATTATTAAATAATATAATCTTAAAAAGGAAATTGTCATAGAATGAAATAGTACGTATTTGGGAAGATAATAATAAGTCGAGAAACACCGATATTCTGATCAGTTGTTGCTTGTACATGAGACAAAAAATGGTTCAGTTAACCACATCTCACTTAACTTTAACTTAACACTAAAGGACTTGTATTTTATTGTTGCTTCAATCCATAAATGTCTTACGATTTTTAGTATTAATAGTTACAATAGTATTACTTTTTAATCATAAATGAATTGATGGTTCATTCAATATATTATTTTTCGTCCCGATTTTGGACGCTTATTTTGCTTATCCACACGCAAATGAAGCACTAAATCGGTGGAATATATATTCTAGCCCAACCTATTTTATTTATGAAACAGGCACTTCCTTTATCGTTCAAAAGCATCTCACAGAAATATTTTATTTTATAATTTATATTTTTGAAGGTTCAATTTGCAACTAAAAACTTTTAAATTTATCTAATAATAATAACCATTAAGTAGCTAAATTGTATTTTGTTAAGCAAATAGGATATTATAAATTTATATACGTTTCTCAATTTACTTATGTATATAGGATGAGTAAACTTGTTTTTTAACTAATAATATGCACCAAATAAAAGAGATACAAAATTATGACGTCACCTCACTTTGTAATTAGGCTTGTTTTTTTGAAATGGTTTAGCTGAAACATATTATCTTAAATTTTATTGAAATACATGTGATATCGTAGTTGATAACATTTCTATAATAGTAGACAACAAATAGGTACTGTATAGAAAAAACGCACCTTTTGTAGTAAGCGTTTGAATTAGACGCACTGAACTTATTATTTATTACAAATTTAATTAAAAAAATAATTTGCTTACCTTTAAGCAACCAAAATATTTGTCTTGTTATCTGGGACTGGAGGCATTAATATTAGTAATGGTATCTATTAATGTAATAAAAATAATAATACATAAGTACATCTAGGAAATCATTATCTAATTTTCGCAGAAGTTTGTCTCGATCTGTTTTTTTTTAACATTTAAATGCAATTATTAACATAGCACATTCACGTTAACCAACATTCAATAATGTAAATTGTGTGAAATAGTTGTTGGTATCACTAAACCAGAAACTACTTTTACGAGTATGAGTACGAATAGTTTTCCGGCCCTTTGAAGTAATGAAAAATGAGGGTTTTTTGGACGGAGGCGGTTTACCGCAAACTACAACACAAAGTGACGACAAATATTTGTTTATTTTTAATAAAAACCTTAATGTTACTGTTTTCTTAGCTGTGATATTTATGTCCCGTGCATTAATTTCTATTAGTATGGTAAAACATGCAATAATAACAATTGGCGTTTTCCCAAAATGTCTAGGAAGACGAAATGTTAAAGGGTAATAACCGGTAGCGTATTAAAAAAAATATGACATTAACATATATATGTATATATGACAAAAATAGTTATATTAAAGAAATAGTTTCATAAGGGTAATTTTATCAGACGAGTGCAAATTTTTCAAAGCGCGAGTGTAGAAAGGCCTTCTGAAACGAGTTCCAGACTAGAAATACCAGAATTTCTTTTTTATAATTTACACATTAATCGCTCTTTTTTAACTTACGATATTTCGGTAAAAATCCTTTGTAAGCCTAGTAACACACTGGTATAGCTTTAAAAATATATTGAAATAGTACATAAGTATTTTTTTTTCTTCTAGTGTAAATTGAACTTTATTTGTAAATATTAGGGAGGATTAAAAATGCTTTACAGGGTAATTTTCTTTTAACTTCGGGGTGGGAAAGGATTATGAAATTTGTTTAATTCAATAAATGTGTATTTTATTAGGGTAGCGAAAGCCTAAGCAATTTTACGCTTATAGTGCACTCCTGCAAAGCCAAATCTTCCTCCTAACCATCATTAAGGTTTCGAAAAAACCGGGTGTTACCGCAATTGACCAAAACAAAATTCGAACCTGCGAGTCCTAGTAATAGTTCAGACCCTTAAGGTACTCAGCTATAATTCGACACACTACATAACTACATTATTATATTAAATTTCGGAGCGGTGGATGATTTTTTTGTATGTAAATGGTTAAATTCTTTTGTATTAGTGTCGGGATGAGGATGAAGGTTTTTTTGAGTTTTTCTTTAATTGACCGAATCATTTTTAATCCTTTCCCCGGCGCGATGTTTAATAAAAGTTAATTTAATCATGCAATCCTATCGACTTTGGTATTTAAACAAAAGGAATTTAATTAATTAACAAAATCCTTCTCCCTCCTCCACCTCAATATTTAAAAAAAAATGTTGAAATATGATTTATTAATTTAAAATATTTTTAATACTCCCTTCACATCGGTATTTAAAAAAAAAATCTATTAAGGAAAAAGTCATATCTACAAAGTATATACTGGTTCGGAACGCATACACCTTTTGATAGGGACATAAACTTATGCATAAAAGCTAGCCACAATCACTAGTAAGTTGCATACAAATGGTAATTTTAACATTACGTTCCTATCTAAAGATGTATATGAACACATGCAAATCGGCTTCTCTTGTATTGGCATTACCGATAGTCATTGATTTAAATAAAACTTGGAATATTTGCAGAAACCCTGAACTACTGTAGACATATTTTTAATTTTTCTATGTAACGTCGTGTTTCGGGAACCAATTTTTTTTTTTTTTGATTTAAAACGCTATTATGCAGAAAAAAAAAAATATGTTATATATATAGTGCTTAAGTTGCCATTAAATGTCTGCGAAATTACCGCATATAAGCTATTTAATTTAACACGCTTCTTGAGTTGCATATAAACAACACAACCATTGGATTTATTCAACCCATAAAACAGTGTTAGCAGAAAATGTTGGTTGGACACTAAATTAAGTAACAAGAACACAAAAAGATGAGTAATGTTAACGCAAAATATTTCACTACCAAGCTTATATTTCAAACAAACCAACATTGTGTTGGCTGTAATGTAATTTGTTTGAAATAACGTTATTTTCGTTTGACTGAACAAACAAAAAGTTCCAAAACCTCTTATTATAATGGTTCAATGAACATTATTTTGGTTTATATTAATATGTATGTTGGGTAAACAAGTAAGTAACTTAAAATAAGATTATTTTCATGTGTTGCAGAAAAATTACATTAAACATTATTTCATATTTTCGTCCAGCGTTAACACGGTGAATCCAAATAGCTCTTGAACGTACGATGTGATTGTTCAAGAACATGTGCAGAGCATGTTAAAATTTACCACTAAAATTTTTCATTTAGCTGTGGTTTATAGTTACGTAATAAATTAATATTGTTTCAACACTTTCTATGTGTTAAAACAACGCAAATTTATAAGCTTGAGTTAACGTTGCACTTTATTTTGAAAGAACATAAGTAAAATGGTCACCTATAGATTCACACTAAATAACGTTAATCCAGAACAAAAATGTTAACGCAACATATATGTTTTAGTCAAACAGGATAGCGGATTTCTTTAACATTATTTTGTTTTGGGCTAACATAAAATTGGTAACACAAAATTTTATGTTGGATTAAATCAACCATTTTTCTCAGTATAACTAAACTAAACATACTGAAATAATTCTGATTGTGAGTATTAAATAACTGTTTATAAAGAAAATCCTACTTTTGTTCGATTTGATTGACTTATTTTTTAGTTATGAAACCAATACAAAAAAGTTTCCAATTTGCTTCATATACTTGTAGTGAACACGAAATATATAAAGTAATTTATTCTAACTTAAGATTTTTACAGGGATAGGAATTGACGACACATTTGTTATGCTCGCAGCATGGAGGAGAACATCCATAAAAGATAGTGTGCCGCAAAGAATGGCGCTAATGTTAAGCGAAGCAGCGGTATCAATAACCATCACTTCTGTTACCGATATGGTTAGCTTTTTTATTGGAATATTCAGTCCTTTTCCGTCTGTTACAATATTTTGCTTATATTCAGGTATACATTCTGCGTTGAGTTTACATCTTTCAAATTTAGCCAAACAGATTAAATTAATTTATCTTCCAACTTTGTAGTAGTAATTGACATATAATAATTTGAAAGCATACAAATTATGTAATCCTATGTGTAGAGAAAACAAATTTGCCAAACGAACGAAATTTTACCAAACAAACATTTTTTATTTCATGACATAGTTGTAGCAATATTTTCTATTATGAGTACTTTTTCTACATAAACAACTATATACTGTTATTTTAAATTAACATGTAAGATCTTTGATTCATTTATTTTCTAAGTTAGTTTTAAAATTTTCCAAATAGGAAGTTAACGTATCACACACAATTTTTTAAAGCGACTTTTGTATTTTCATGGTTCTATTGCTGACTCATTCTCAATGTCCCAACAATTTTAAGACTAAGCAGTGCGCTTTTTTGTTTTAAAAACTTCCTAAGTCAAATAAAATTCAGGTTAAGTCGCGAAGTAGCTTGCTTCATTAACTGCTGCAAGTTTTGAAAAATATCAAATTTATCGCTAATTTACTCTTTAATATTAACAATAAAATAACGTAAGTATTTTTCTATGCATTTCTTGTAAGGCAAAAGAAATATTTAGCCAGAATTAATTTTAAACTGACATGTTGTTTATTTTTTTTTTCTACTGCTATCTTAATGCTTGATGTATTTACTATAATTATTTTTGTCGTCCTTTAGGGGTTGCTACAATTTTTACATTCATCTGGCACTTGACGTTTTTTGCTGGTTGCGTTGCCATTTCAGGATATTGCGAACATAAGAATTTACATTCGGTGTTCTGTTTTAAAGTAGAACCAGTGTCCAAATCAAGTAAGTACCGCGCATTTGATAATTATGAGTATTTCCTTGTCCATGTTTAATTAGCGCTTAGCCACAATTTTGTTATTATTTTTACTCCATGGTAATAGTACCTACTTGTCAAAGTTAAATACTTTTGATAAAATTAATAAAATATGAGAAATAGCCACTTATTTTGGTTCCAAAATTTTGTATATATCAAAGGCTATTCATTTATATGTATGTTTCTAGGTGTATAGAAGCAACACAAGACTTTCACTATGAAGTAACACATTTCCGGAAACGAATTAGCTTCCTGATTGTCTGATATTAATTATCATGTTTTGCAGTTTATGTAACTTATCTTTTGTTGATTATAAAATTTTATCGGTATAAAAAAGATAAGATCCAAATGCATCTAGTTTATGTTGCCGTACAAGTATATACCTGTACGATATTTATTCACATATGTATGTTTCGCTATATGTAATTTATAGAATGCGACATAGTGAATGCACATGTCATACGGTTCATACCATTTAATCTTCAACATTATAGTGACCTATTATTATTAAAACTTTCTAAACAATTTGATTATTAAATTTCCAAATAGCAAGCCTTCTATAGACAGGTATATTGAAGTGAATTGTGTGGGCAGCGCAACTTTCTTTAAAAAAAAAACCTTTCCTTCGCATCCTTGATGTAAAGAAAAGAATATAATTTACTTCCACGTTTATTGTTAGAAGAAAAATATGTAATATATTTTACGACATTTTTATTTATATAAATTATTTTGAAACTTTCTCACATGTATTCAAAATGCCTACCTCTTAATTCATCAAAAGAAACTAGCAATAATGTGAACATGAGTAACTACTTATCATAAGTCCTACTTTTATCTTTTCAGGACATAGATCGTGGTTTTATCGAGCCCTTTGTAGCGGAGGAGTTGATCCAGACGACGATAACAACCCCCTAGATAATAAAGAACACGGATTTATGGTATTTTTTAGAGATGTGTTTGCAGTTTTCTTAATAACAATTTCGTGAAAATTTTTGTACTGCTGATATTTGGCTTGTATCTGGTTGGTGCTGGATACGGAGTTACTAAGATCGAAGAAGGACTAGAGAGACGAAAAGTTGCAAAAACTGGTTCATACGCAATTGAATTTTTTGATCGAGAGGATGATTATTTTAGAGAGTTTCCCTACAGGTAGTTACATAAAGACAACCCACGAATTCATTCCTTTTTTTATGGAGACTGTCTGACATGTAGTCTCCAGAAACACTGCAGTCTTTTGACTTTTTATATTTAGTCTCCTATTTCTTCTAATACCCATAAAATTTTACCAGCCATTCCAGACTCCTAGTACCCTGCACTAAACCAGGTTTCTACAATACCAAACTTTTTCCATGTAAACAAAGACATTTCTCTTGCTCATCTAAAAGAATGACTACCTGATATTTATCTTTTTATTTAAGAATTCAAGTTATCATAGAAGGCAAATACGACTACTCTGATGTAAAGATTCAAAAAATGGTCGAGAACTTAACACAAACTTTTGAAAATACATCATACATTTCGAATGCTCTGTATACAGAGTCATGGTTACGAAGCTTCATACAGTACGTCGAACGAAACGAAGATTATTTAAACATCTCTATAACCGAACCAGACCAATTTGTGGATGCGCTTAAAGAAGTAAATACCCATATTTTTATATCACCTGCGCCAACAAACATTTTATATAAAGAAATATTTCTGTTGCAGTTATGGTTATTCCCAGCTAATCCATTTTCACTCGATGTAAAGTTCGACGACACGGGAAAAACAATAGTTGGAATGCGTTTCCTCATACAAGCTGTTAATATATCTGGTACCGAACATGAGAAAGAGATGGTCGGCGCATTGAGAAGAATTTGTAAGGAATCACCGTTAAATGTAACGGTATTCCATCCCTACTTCGTATTTTTTGATCAGGTAAGCACCAAACATATCCTACAATTACACATAACAATTATTATAATCAAAGTTAGTATTATATACATTTATTTTACCTGTTAATTCATACTAGCCATTTCAAAAATTCTGGTGCATCAGACTAGATCTATGGTCAAAGAAGTGGGGTATGGTTCGGTCAAAGACAAACATCAAATCTACATATGCAGAAATCAATCAACAAGGCCACCATTGCTTTGGGTAGAAGTTATGTTAGAGACAATGAGATCGCAAACCTCAAATGACTCTCTGGTCATACACCAGGGTAGTGATGACCTGTATGGGACAGTAATAGAGTTTTCAAAGACATGTTAGGCGGGAACGACTAAAATACTAAGTGCTATGCAAAAACTGAATTGTCTATGTACTTAATGTACCACGGACACAATGACGTCGACTCCTACTGCTGTAATGGAAATAATTCTAAATCTTCGGTAAGAGCGGATTCGAAGTGGTATGCCAACAATTCTAAAGCTGATAGGGTAGAAGCAAAAAATATGGGAAAACAAAAACCAGAACGGATATCTCAGTTAGCAGAGATGTAGAAAGATGTATCGAATTAACTTGTTATTATTTTTACAACTATTAATTCTAAGCTGGTTTTAAACTGCGTAAGTGATCTAAACAAGATGAGCACCTGAAGAAATGAGCATAAGCCTAAGTACCCAGAGACATGAAGGTGAAGGCAAATGAGATAGCAAACAATTTGACCAGACGAGAATCGTCAAGGCGTTTCTTTAAAGCTGGCCCTTCGTTTGGACAGTACGAACCCGCAAGTTAGAAAATCTATCAACGAATAAGAAATCCAAAGAGTGGTGACAAAGACAGACAGAACAGTTCTTAAAGGAACGTCGGCTATGCGACCGCGACGTAGCAGGATGGTGACTGCAACTTTAGTGGAACTTTTTAGATTTTTGACACTCACAGTTCCGCTCTGTCGTGAACCTTTAGTAAAGTTTCAACTGTATTCCTATCTCGTTTATGTGTCTAAGCTGGCATGAAATACGAATGAATATAGAAAGTAATGATATGCGTTGATGGTACATATCTCTCATAATTAGAGATATTAAATTAATATACCTTAATCATTTCAAAGATAAATTAAAGTCGAAGCTATTACAAGTTTTCTGATAAATATGATGATGCTACTTAAAAAAATGACAATGCGCTGTTAAGTAACATTAGCAGCTACTAAAAAGTTGCGGGATTACACATGACCTGTTAGTTGTAATAATTGCGTCACTACCAGTAGCGCCTCGTGACAATATTTAATGGTGGGACCACTCTCGGGCCAACTACCCCCTTATTAATTTTACAAAGTTTTGAATTAGTTTAGCTCAGCTTGCAGTAATTTATTACCTCATTTATTGCTAATAACCCACACCAAAAATTTTGTGTAGACAAATTCAGAATTGCATATATTTAGTTTTTAAATTGCACGCCATAGGTCACTTGTTTACATTCCCCCACCTAACTAACGCAAAATTATTCAGGTGTTTTTGTGGTTTCGTGTGATACCGACGAAAACATAATACAACATGCGTTATTAAGCGAAGATCGTCTAGTAAAATATAATGGATATTCTAAGCATAAGCGGACGTATTTCTTACAAAGAACGGGAAACACAATTTCTATTTTCTTTGTTTGTTTACCTAAACAAATTACTTGTTTTTTTTACCTAAAACACTATTATGATTGATATGATGTATTTTTCAGAAATAACTCCCTTATTATATTTATTATTTCACTTTCATAATTTTTACCCTAAGAAAGATATGAATGGTTTCATTCATTTTGATTTGAAATACTATAGTTATTAATTTGCAATGTCATCCTAGAATAATACTACACTTTATTACTATAATTAATAAATATTGAATATTCTTGAACCCAATTTTCATTGCGGCGAAAACTACAGGCTGTGGTGCTCTTCAGGGACCACGAGTCGGAAGAGTCCAGGTTACAGAGATAAAAGCTCTATTTACTACTGACTGCAGGAAGTGTGTGGCCACTATATATACCATGCCACTAACAATAAGAGGAAGGTAAAAGCCTAGTTCACGCTATGTGCATTGACGCTGGCCTAACTAGAATAACGTTCCTACTACTGTGATCAGAGAATCCTAGAGCAGGTAGCCATTAATTATTAAAGATGATAGATATAAATTGGAAGACAAAATAAGAAAGTTTCTTTTGGAATAAACAAGATCACAATAGCTCTGGAAAGGTCGTGGTGAAATAGATTTTTATGGCTAATCCAGTTCTAATCGAATCCAATCTAATTTAGATGTGCCCTAAATTCAATCTTTATTAAGATTTTCTATTTTTTGGCATCAGGAGACTCACATTGGTACACGATTATTTTTCTGCTTGAAAGATAGCAGCATATGCTCCTGTGGTATGTATTTTCAACAAACAGATGAAGTATAAAAACGCTCAATCGATGCATGATATGAAAACTAGTTTCTCTATTATTTGGAGAAAACTAAATAAATATCCGCTACACCGGATGCAAATACAAAAATTGCATCAAAATGCGGCATTCAAAATTCAAGAAAGAAATCAGTGGTTTTACCTCCATGTTTTTCTGAAGACTGTTGCAGCCTTGGTTTTGCTTCCCTGGAGCTTTCGATTCTAAGTGAACCTTGAGCAAACTTTTTTGAAATTAAAAAATTAAACAATACTATTATTTTAATTTTTAGTAGGTAATGTATGCAAGTATGTAAATCGAGGGTGATGGTACACTGCGACCTAAAAGATCTATTGTGTCTTCTATTCTTGCTGTTTTACAGCTGGCCTTCCAACCCTATTCCTTTTAAAAAGTGAGGGATCTGAGATGGCCCTAGGCTAGGTAAATTTCCCTGTTCGATTTTACATGCTCCCAGCTGCAACGCCTTTGAGTTGCATAGTGCTGTGCAATTTGGGAGTATATGGATAGATTTTTCATCCTATTCTCCATAAAACCTACATTCAACTTCCTTTCCCAATCCAAGCTTTCTCAGGTGTTCTTCCAATTAATAACGGTCTGAAAGAATGTATATAATACTATCAATGAAATATTGCTGTTGCCTTGTTTCAAACTCCAAAATTCTAATTCTCAAATTCATTCTTTTTAATAACAATTTGAAATTTAAAAACAAAATTTCACATTCGAAGACAATGTAGCGAGTTTGAAATTTTGGCGGTTATATATTGAAATAATTACTAACATTTTCTTTTTCTTAAATTCTCTCAACTTTTCTTTAATAATAATTAATTTGGTTATTACAGTTTGAATTGGTCCGCCCAATGTCTATACAAAACATGGTGATAGGAGGAGTAGTCATGATGATTATATCTTTTATTTTCATACCCAATATCTTCTGTTCGCTATGGGTGGCGTTTAGTGTGATATCCATAGAAACCGGAGTAGTAGGCTACATGGCATTATGGAAAGTCAACTTAGATTCTATATCGATGATAAATCTAATAATGTGCATTGGATTCAGTGTTGACTTTACCGCGCACATATGTTACGCCTACATGTCGTCTAAAGCGAAAACGCCAGATGAGAGGGTGAAGGAATGTCTCTTTGCACTAGGTCTTCCCATATTTCAAGGATCAATCAGCACAATATTAGGAATGGTTGCTCTTATATTGGCAGATAATTATATATTTTCAGTATTTTTCAAAATGGTATTCTTGGTGGTATTTTTTGGAGCCATGCACGAATTGTTCTTACTACCGGTTCTCTTATCCCTGTTCGGTCCAGGCTCCTGCACACATAGAAGCAGAAAAGTTGAAGACCAAAAGCTATCGCCGATAGAAAAAGTATTACCGCATCCGTACTGTATTCCGCATCCTCATTTCACTTTAAACGCAATGCAGTTAACGCCAAAGATAAAAACGAATAGTTCCCAGTCGCCTATAAAGAAACTCATGAAGGCCTACGGAGAAATCGACAAAGATCTTGGGTTGGGTACGTCTGAAGAAAATTCTAGTGAATCTAGCTCTAATCGCTCTCATAATAAACAAGCAGCGGAAGGTGAACTTAATGACAGAATATATACGGAAAGATGGGCGCAAAATTCTTCCGAATATCCTCAATGTGAATTTCATTCGTCACAAGGTATAACCTCAACAACTTTTAATAATCATTATTCAGCGTACCTCGATTGTTCATCATTTCGCCTTTTATGAGTTAATATTTCAATTTTTGTGATACATAAAATTATATTTAAAACTTCTAAAAATCTTTTAAGGAAATGACTTTTTAGTAAGTTTGTCTTTGTAACTACTAACAGACATAATATATATGTAAAGAAGCTAAGAACATGACACGTAGATTGTTACTATGCTAGTAATTATCGCAGGGTTAAGAAAAATAATAATGGATAATGTTATATTAAATATTATACTTTAGTAATACCAAGATAAAATCACAATTTATATGTATAGGGTGATTCACGAAACCTGTCCATTAAACATTTTTGAATTTGCAATATCTCGAAAGAGATTCCAACTAAGAAATTCAGAAAAGTGAAACATTTGTTTAATTTTATTTAATTTAATTTAATAAAAGATGATTTTTAAAATTATTTATGAAAAGTGCGTGAAGTGGGATTTTTGTTAGCGTTCGAGCGCGATGTTTCATTACTATTTTAAAAATATATGTATATATAATATATATAATCTTTTATTTTATATTATGTCCAACAACCACATGCAATTATAACTAACAGCTTCTTGCGGGTTTCGCCGTGTGTCAAAACTTTCGCTCGACGTTTCGCTGTTCATACTGACAGCTGATTCTCCATGGTCCCTTCTTGCGGGTTTCGCCGTGTGTCAAAACTTTCGCTGTCAATATGAACAGCGAATCGTCGAGCGAAAATTTTGACACACGGCGAAACCCGCAAGAAGCTGTTAGTTATAGTTACACCGGCCGTGAAAGCCTACGCAGTGTAACCACATGCAATTATTTCAAGATATTCCTTGTTTTACTGTATCTTACAACCCTGGTTTATTAACTTATTTAATTGTAACTTTTTTAGTCCTAGATATTTACGGAAATAATTCCGAACAAAATTGGTACAAGCAAAAAGAAAAAATCGAAGCGAATAAGAAGAAATTCAGTGAAAGAGCCCAATCTGCCAAAGAAGTATTAAACCATCAGCGATACCGAAGAAGATATTCCCCACCAGAGCAGAGTTCCTTTAGGCCACCACCACTAGTTCGATCCAGTTCATATCACAATCTGCAACATCCTTCATATATTAAAGAACTAAGATTTCCATAGAATAGTTACCTCAATATTATTTAATTTTAGTAGGTAGGGAGTTACTCGTCAAACTAAAAAGTGAAGAATAGAAAACAGTTTATCGAACTACAACTCTAAATATTTTACTGAACACAAAGAAAAGAAGAAAAAAAAATTTAGTTTATTTACAAATGGTGAATATGTAACTCTTATCAAGGAGAACATACAAAAATTGCTAAGTTGTCTTTGCTTATAGCTCAATGGTAATCATTTTAGTACGTTTGGTAGTTCGTAATAATCTGTTTTCTATGCACAGACGTGTGATGTTTTGTATAATGTACTTGATTTAATACATTTTTCTTTTCATCTGCCAAATACCAGTGTTTCTCAATTGGTACAAAAGTACCAACTAAATTTCATTCATTCTCTTTCTTGTATTTTTTTTCATTCATAACAATACCTATGTAGTGTTAATTTCTAGTTGTTAGTGATTGATATGCTCAATAATTAAGGTATAGTTTTGTACAACCAAACAAAATAAATACACTTATATCATCGAAATGATTTTATTTTTTTACCATAAAAAAAGAAAGTTCAAAATATCATAAATAACATACTTTTTTATAAATATAATAAGCAACCTTACACTATAATAATGCTTAGTCTTATTGCTATTTATATCTATTTATTCGTAAATAGTATATCTTTCAAATGATGAAAAATAGCAAACATTTCATCTCTATTATACATAGCCTTCATATGGTTTACCTCTTCTTCGACCGTTTTTTTAGAACACCCACTTTTACTGTTGCAATTCACCGTTGCTCCATTAGATAGCTGCAAGGAAAAAAATTGTTTATGTCACAATTTTGAGCAACATCCAGTTAATTCAGTAATACAATTCGATAGGTAAAATTGTAGATCATGCAACAACATAAGTTTAATTTTAAATTTTCGATATTTTTCATAAATTAAAATGAAATCTATATATAAACTGAATTCTCAAGATGATCAAAGTTTAAAAGTCGAATTACGAAAAAAAGTATAAATGACATGAAGAACAATATTAGGAGTACAGAATTAATTCAACACCTTGAAGTGTCGAGTAGACAACATTTTAGCAGAGAACTATGAAAAACGATCTTATTTTGAGATTAAGTGTGTCAAAAAGCCTAAAAATTTTAAAATTATAAATCTTTCAAAGTCATTAATAAAATAATTTTCCTTTAAACATAAGGTGTTTCGAGGAAACTTTGAACTTTTTTATTATGTCTGCAAAGCCAAACTAACCAAAATAATATCATATATGTTCTAGCTGGATTTTCATTTGTTGTCGAGATATTTTGATAAGTTGTAAGTTAAAAAATTATTGTTATAAACAATAGTCAAATAGCATTAATTCACAACAAAAGTTCGTAAACACCACTGACAACCTCAATATATGTCTTATTTGCGCGATTATAAACTGAACGAGTAGCGTGTTTTATTGCATCATGATTTGTTCTGATGAAAGTTGCAGCATTCTAAACACGATCTAGTAACGCATCCCTTGAGTTTACTTTTATTATTCATTCCCAAAAAAATCGAGGGGATTGAGATTCGATGATCTCGTTATTTTGATAATGAGAAGGTATTCCGTTATGTTGGAAGGAAATTCGTAGTGGAACATTCAAAGGTGGTTCGTCCAATATTTCCTCTAAACGATGTTCGGAAAAACGTAAATATCAAAACGACCAAACAATTTATTGATCATTTAGAATGCCGCACTATACGTTAACACTAACCGACGTTGAAAATTTCTTTCTAGCGTAGCGTCTTTCGTCCGACCATTGATGATTATTGTGGCGATTATTATATATTATTAACTCCATCTAGCCTAAATTATCCGTAAATTGAGAATATCTTCTTGAAGTACCACACCGAGCCCGTGCTGTTCTTCAGAAACAATACTTGCGCCTGGAAATACCCTCAGTTAAAAAACAGATTGAAAAACTTTTCTGTTAGGAATTCTCTATTCGGAAAGCAGCGTCGATACTTCTCGCCTGCACGTGTATCATATCTGCGTATTATTTATGACCGAATTTATGGGGCATTTTTTACAAACAGAAATTTCAAAACTGTCACGTGAGACAACGCTATCAATCTACTTAATGTTTCACAATAGATAATTCTTCAAAAAAAAAGCTAATTATCTCAAAACAAATGAAAATCGGACTAAAACATATGATCTTATTGTTTTATTTGGCTTCCTAGATATGTCCTTAAAATTTTGTCATTTCTTCGCGACACATCCTGTATACTGATAATGTCAATGTTGTTCACAACTTATGACAATAAACTATTATTATTAAAATATTTGCACACACTAAACGTATGCAGATACGATATTTATGAATGGGTTTTTCTCCTTAACTAACGGACAAAGAAATTAGGAGATATGCAAGAACATGCACATACCTCTTTCAAGCTAGCGACCTTCGTTATTGTTAATAACGTTGTATTTTCAAGTGCTTCAGGTACTGTTTCACGCATCAGGGAACTAATAAGTTTTTAACATTTTAACATGTATTTTTCAAATAAAAAAATTCTGAATCCCACGAATTTCATTGAGATGCGTAGATGACATATAGCAGGTTTCGTTACTACAAAACTATTGCAAATTTCGTAACATGATTAATTTAGAAATTGGATACTATTAAGTTTACTGTAGAGGAGATGAATAACCAAATTCCTAGACAGTTTAATAATAAGAAACAATAATAAATTAGATATAGATATTTATAGAAAAGAAATCAATATATTAGGTTTGTTCGAACATGCGGTTTGCGATCGGTTCACGGTCATGTGAACCAATCAGACAACGCATTCCAGTTCGCGAGAACTCCAATCTGTTCTCTGATTGGTTTACGTGATCACGAACCGTTCGCGAACTGCATGTTCGAACAGCCCTATTGATGCATAATGACGGATTCAAATCACTACGGTCAACCTAAAATAGTCGGCACTAACTTCTCAATTAACATATCATTAAAATCTCTACTTAATAACCCATAGAATTGTAATTCATTAAAAAGATAGCAATCTATACTGGACACTCTTTCATATACATATCTACGCCAGAATCTACAGGAAATTCAATATAAACACTGTAAGAAGTATCACAACCTTAACTTCAGTAGAAACCAAGCCAAAAAGTGTTTTTAAATTTACGTAATCCGAAAGTAAACCTAATTTCACCGAAACATCGTTCAATACAAAATCGGGTGTAGAAGAACTTGAATCATCCATTGCGCAACATGCAAGGTACCGGACATAATATCAACATAGAAAACTGAACTAATGAGAAGTAACTTCACCAAAGAAATTAGACACATAAAAATAGGAAAGCACATACATGACGAAAATACTTGAATAACTTATTCAACCGAGAACATGCGCTTCTCTACAACTCGGTGATAGCGTTGAAGATTTTCTCCGTCACACTTGTCTTTAGTTCTTGGTGTTTTAGTAGGCACTTGTCAAAACTCCTTTTACAGTAGAGATACGATGCATGTGTAGGTATTAGATTCTTTTGTTAATTCAAACAGTCTTCCCGAATTGTCCCGAATTAATAAACTGGTGTAGCGTAAAGTAATGGAATATTTTAAGTATCCCTTGGAAATATAATAGTAGAAAAGAAGAAAGTTCTGAAAGATGGAAATAGCTATTGAATAAAATTCGTGGTTATGAATGCGTTCATGAAACACTCATTAGGATCATAGAACCAAACGATGATCAAAATATTTAACACAACGGTAAAACCGGTTCTGGTTCAAAATCTTGGATATTAACCAAAAAATACAACAAGCAAGTATTCATAAACTGTTTACAGAAGATATTGGAATTGTTTAATTGTCGCATGTATCAAGCGAGTATATAAATAGGCGTATGGACGAGTGATTTGGCAATCCTCCGTAGATTATGCATGCAAAGCTCGACCGAAAATGTTTTTTGTCAGTACGGTATATCATACATTTAACTTACCTTTTCAGTTTGAATATGCTCTTTCAAAGTACTTTTCGGAAGATTTTCTACATTTGAATCACCAATGTTATCCTCAGTCTCATTCGGTACATTAATGTTACTCGATTCAATGTCAGCTTTCATCTCTTCCTCTTTCTGTTTCGCTAATATTTTGCTCTTGTTTAATTTTCTCCGATATTTTTGTAAAGCACTTAATATATTCGGCAACTTAAAAGATAACTGTGATGCTTCTGTTTTAGTTATTGTAGCTAAATCCCCTACAGTTGTTATATTGTTTGAACGAAATTCTTTGACAGTATGACAACTACCGACGAATTTTAAAATATTTCGTATGGGGTCCCGACAATCCATTAGGTCCGGGTAAATCGAGAACGCCGCCTTTTCTTGGTTTGCGTAATTAGAATAAATCGTATCAAGAACTTCTGTAATTCTCTCTACGCGCGATGGTCCCAGAAAATCCAAGGAACTAATTTGATTACTATTCAGTTCAGCTAAATCGCCCACAGTTCTAATATTTACTGAATGAAACTGTTTCACCAAGTCTTGGTTCAGTAAATCGACTACGTCCTTGATATCTATTGCACAAGCTGTCAATTTTGGATATATGCTATCTTCTTTCACCAATTTCAGTGCAGACGATAACGAAATCGACAACTCAGAGACTTCAGACTTTTCGGATCTTTCTTCATTCGCCATGAAGTATATTTTCTGACTAGTTGTAGGAGGATCACTGAAATTAACTCTTTTCCTACGCTAAAATAAGAAATAAGAAATAACCTCATATTTAAGAGAAAATACAGAGACTATACCTTACAGTATGGAGATGCGCTAGTTTCTAATTCCGTGAACTTCCGCTTTTTGAGGATACTAGAATTAGGAGTGGCAAACGGACTTGGTAATTCCCTCGTAAACATAAGTACGTTGTCAAAACGAGAAATATCGCGAGGAACATCATTTAGATTATCTAGTTTTTCCTTTGGTGTATTCAAATCATCACAATTTGATATCATTTTCTGAATACGTTGTGCTGGGGGTGTTGACACTTCAGTACGTGTTGCCTTAATGGAACGCTGTGATACTTTAGCCGAAACTATGTCCCCAGAATTAGGCACAAGGTTCAACAATTTTGCGGATCTAGAACTAACTTTTTTTTATGCACGATTTTTCAATCATCAATGGCTTTGAGTCCTTAAGTAATTCTGAATCTACAAGTTCTACTTTTATGGAGATATATCTGATGTATTGCTTAAAAGTTCTTGTTCCTATCTGGTGTATCATCACATGTTGGTGAACATGGAATACTCCCTTTCTTAGGAGTATCAAACACAAGCGGCAAAGAATCAAAATTCAAATCTTTTATTATTGCTCTAACAGCTCCTGGATAATGCTTGTCTATTTTTTCCATGACATCTTCATCATTTTGGATATCTGCGTATGGATCACATGACTGTGTTTCGTTATCAGAAGTACGCCCTTGCTCCGGGTTAATATCATCTTCTAATATATATTTATCTTTAATACTTTTATCTTCCGAGCCCGGGCTATCTGTTGGAATACTTTCACAGTTTTTTTTTCATTGACAGAAGTAATAAGTGTTGCATCTATACTTGCTTTTTCAATCTGAGTTTCACTTATTGCAAGATTTAAACTAATTGTTCTTTTCATCAACATTTTCCGTATTTGAACATCTAATGTATGATTCGCAAATAGTAGTGTTGTCGCTAGCTTCACTACTAAATTCATCAATTACTAAACCGTTAATTTCGCAAATAAAATTATCAGAGTCTTTGTATGATATTTTGTCAATGATTTCTCTATTTCCGCAATAAAGGGACATGAATTTTCTCGATTTTCGTTATTTATACTTTCGCTGGCTTTATAGTCGTCATTTTGTTGTAACTCTGAAAACAAAATTGTTTCTTTTGTACAATTTGATTATTGAAGTGAAAAAAAAATCGATCTGCTACAAATTCGTACACATAAAAAAAAACAAGAAAAAACGTAAATTTGATTGAATCGACACGCCGCGCCGCGTCGAATGAAGCAAACTGTCAATGTTATCAAGCAGGTCGTGGTATTACATAATAAATTTTATAAATATTTTGTGCAACAGTACCCTCTCTTGCCGAATATTTGTTGAGTTTGAACACTGGTTCTTGTTCTCGCTAGGCATGCAGGCTTCCTCATGCTTTTAGACATAGGAACACTAATCTGGATTCGCAATATTACTTTTAAGCGCAACGTAAACTTGGTCAGTCTACGTGAAAGAGATATCATTGAAAATAAACTAACATTTTGTTGGGAAAAAAAGCTTGTATTGTTTTGTTTTTTTTAATTCTGCTTCTTAATTCAATTGAATAAATTTATTGAATTGTTTAAGGAATGCAAGCAATTTTGCAACCCAAAATCAAAAATAGCCTTATTAGTACAATTTTTTTTTAATTCAAGTTGGAGACGGATGGTAGTAAATATGTAAATAAATAATTTTTTGTTAATATATGTTGAAATAACCTTTTTCATTTGTTTCAGAGACCTAGAAAATCCCTCCACGGGCGTAATATTATCAATACCAACATCACTAGTTCCACAATAATAATTAGGTAATAGTTAATTGAAACAGGGACCACAGACATGTTAGGATCAATGCGATAATTAGAGTAGGTAACTCCAATGGTAGTATCCATTGAGGTTAGGGTGTCATTATTTAATTAATCAATCAAATGAATATGTAAAATTTGAAATTGCTATCTACTATACACATTTCGTAACATAAGAATTAAGACATGCCACTTACCACAGTTGATCTCATGTGTTGCATTTTCATGAGTTTCTACTTCCTGTTCAATATGTTCAGATTTGATTAGGCTCTTATTATTCTCCAGTAGTTCACTGTTTCCCACAGTATCCAACTGTATAGCAATATTTTCTATTTTACTTTCCACTGCATTATTGTGATTTTCTTGAACTAAATTCTCTTCAAAATTCCCTTCATGAGACATTTTTACTGGAGTTAATTTTAATTCTACTTGTGGAAATTGTGCAAGCAGCTCTCTTCTCGATGACCTCCTTCTTCCATTTGTACGTAAACCATTATTATTTAGATTTTCGTTATCTGAGGTTATTTGAGTCTGCTGTTCTAAAGGGGCATTTGACCTTCTTCCTGGCTGCTTCTTAACATTTTTTGTATTAGTTTTCTTTTTCGTATTTTTTTCATTCTGATTCGCAAAATTACGATTAATTATTTCTTGATTAGCAGGCTGTACGTCACTGTCATTTGTTAAAACTGCTTCATGGTTTTCTGCAGATTGTTTTTTATTACTTCCACGTTTTCGTGTGCCAGATTCATTTAATTTAGAAGCATTAATACATGTACCAGCACCGTGGTTTTTTATTGTTACATTATTCTTTAAGTTATCATCTATTACTACTTTCGCTATTTTCATTTTTTGTGTGACTTGAATAACTGATTCTTCCTCAGCTATACTTTTCTTTTTAGGAAATTTGTTTGGAGATGGTGATAGATTCAACTGCTTATTGGTAGTCGGAGTTTGACTTCTGAAACTAGATTCCAGTGACTTAGGCGTTCGGCGCTTCCTAGGCGTTGTCACGAGAAATTCATCCGCACCTGAAATTATTTGTTAGTTATACAATGTGTTTAGTATATTCGCGATAGATAGATCGAATCTAGGCATCGAATTTATTAATCATTTTACATTTTTATTCTACCCGTAATACGTAGTGCGTTTTCGAAATATTGCAGTTACTAGCAAAGTATCTCATAATTATAAGCTTCAACATATATTACAATGTTATATACGCACAAGCAATTTAAACGAAAGAAATATGTCGTATGTTTCTTTATTCCAGAGTAACAATAATCACACGAAAAAACCACGTATTTCTTTTAATGACAGATTTTTTTTCTTTTCGATTATTTCTTAAGTTAAAATACGATCACTTAGATGTGCGTACAGCTTCATAATTGAATTCTAAACAACTTTTTCAAATAACTTTTCTGGATATCACGCCATCTAAACTCTACTTTTTGCAGATTCATTGCACATTTTGTAAATTTAAAAATTAATAAATAAATTTAAAAAACCGCCATACTAGTAATCACGTTACATGTGTCAAAACAATTTTTGGGGTTCTTAGACATGCACAAAAAATTAGTATATTTTAATTATAATAATAAAAAAAATCTCATATGTTGCAAGATTTATGCCGGTTACTGTATATACTCCTCCTAAATCTGATGTATTAAATATATAGTACACACGTAAATGTAACAATTAGAAATCTGATTTATTCAAAAAAAAAAAACACGTATAATGTAATCACGCTGCGAAGACTGGATCTTTGATTACAGCCATATATTTTTCATTTTAGAAAATGAAAATGGAGAAATGCTTTGGATCGTGCCCTAGCGACCAGGCCACAAATCTCCGAATAGTCCAGTAGGAGCCCTGCTCCTAAGAGTAAAGTTCTTCCTACAGGAGCGAACACCAGCAAGCCGAAGTTTATACCTTACTTCTCAAAGGCTGTATCAAGAGTTCAGCCGAAGCCATCGTGATGGAGCAGGTAAGACCCATGAATAAATATTGGCAAACAAAGGTGCAGTATGCTAGAGCTGCAACAGTAGTTCTTACAATAAGATATAAGACGCAAAGAGCAAGTTGTTGTGGCCTTTGTACAAGAACCATCTTTATCCAACTTAGACAGACAGGGTAAATGGTCTGGGTGAAGCTCTTGATAAAATCCTGGCAATGGGTGAAAACCCCGAGTCTGCTTAATTATCGGGAACCACATTTATTACATATACACTACTAAAACTCGCGACGGAAAACAGAGAGCAGGGGATTATTATCTGTTCAACCTACTTCCCAGGTGAAACAGGAGAACTCCCCCCCCCTGCTGTTGTGCGAGAACTAATCATCTACAGCAAATGAAACAACACTCACCTGATCGTGGGCTGCGATGCTAATTCCCACCACACTGTTCGAGGCAGCACCGACATCAACCTAAAGCTTGATTTGCATCAACTTTTTTCGTCTAGAAAAAAATCAAGTAGTGAAAGGTAACGTGTATACCAACATTTAAGAAATAGCGGTTTCATTTTTGAGGTTAGCGATCGCGTAAGTGACAAACAAATACAAATTTGTTTGTAGCTGGTAGTTCGGAAAATTGTTCTAGTGCGCATGTCTAGCATGAAACTTGGATGAAAAAATAGGACCGGATCTAGATTGAAAACTAGTTTCTAGAATACGAGCTTCAAATGGAATTTTCTGATTTACATTATCCAAGTCAATCCAGTTTAAAAAATAGTCATACATCTGTAGACGAAAAAAGTATAATGTAAATCAAGCTTAAGGGGTGAGTCACTTTATAATTATGTTCCGGAGGAAGCCTTCATTATAAATAAAATTTGCGAACGAGATACCAAATATAACAATCAGCTCCAACATAATCAATTTAAAATTGGAGGGTTGCATCGTAGTCATCGTGCTCCAATCATCGGTACATCGAATTTGAAATTTTGGTGGAAAACGGCTAGACTGTTTCCTATGTTTATTACAAGTGCACTGACTGGAAGAGTCAAACTCTAACAGAATATAATGAGGAAATAAGAAGAGCCAAAAAAGAGTCATGAAGGAAGTACTGTCAGAGATGTAATGTGTAATCTAAAGCGAACGGATGCACCTTTACGAACTCGGAAAGACAACTTTAGAACTTCTGGCACAGAAATACTTCACAAAGCCCTCAAATGATGGATAACCTCACACAGGACGTTACAACCTGCAGTATCAAACGTTCTAAGATGAATGATTGGCTAATAGTGAGGAAAGTATTAGGCAATAGGCAAGTCTTGCTTGGAATTATATATCAACGAGGTGGATAGAGGTAAGAGTGGCGTATATTCTCAAACTCAAGGCCAAGGTGTAAAATCCTCCGTATTAGAAATTAGAAACTCTTCTGGATTTACCACCCTTGCACATTGATATGGAAAGAAAGGCCAGATTTTACATTTGACATACAACAATCACCTCATACTCAAGTTTGTGTGGCCAACAAGCTGCTGGAATCGGTCATCGCTCCACGGACATGATATGTACTCAATTAATAATTGAAGTAGACTACATACCCCCTTTCCAAACACAGAGGAATGGAGATGCGACGAAAAAACACTGATGCAAACTGACGCCTGCTGATTTACGGACGGTTCGAAAGAAAGCGAGATGTGGAGAGCAATTGTTTGTCGCAGTTCACCAGACATAAAATTCCACAACCTTGGGCAACACACAATAGTTTTTCAAGCTGAAATCTATGCTATTGACGTGTGTGTTAGTGATTTGAATAAAAACATCAAATCAATAAGAACTTTCAGTGACAGCCAAGCGGTTTTTTAGATTATTTATAATTGAAACAGTACTATGTGGTCCACTAAGTGTGCAACAATGGGAATTTTCTATATTAGTTGCGCAATTGTAAAATAAATTCTATCAAACGTCGCTGCATGCCACCAAGAAATATGAAAATTGTTTAAGATTAAAGTATCCTCATTTCGAAGAATACAGCAAAATGTTATTAAAATTAGTTATTTAGAATTAAAAAGTGCACCCAAATATAGCGCCACAGCCTACTACTTAAAAAAATCGTAAATTTTGTATTACCCCTTGTATAATATTTGTTTATTTTAATATTTAACAATATAACCTATTTAAACTAACTACAATAAGATCTCTTTTCAACAACGTCTTTCATACTTCATCAAATTTGGAAAATGTACTTAGGAATATTTTTTCATTAGCGATCGCAAATTTCATACCTGTTACAACGCCTGCAACTCAACGTTAATATTTTGATAATATTATTTTTGATAAGGTAAATATTTTACCATAATATAATATGAATATTCAAAAACTCTCTTTCAAAGTACAATATTTTTATTTTAAGCCATGAATAATGAATTAAACAAATGAAATCAAATGGACGCAAAATTTTTAATACGAAATTATAAACACCTAATAAAAGTAAAAAGTTAAGAACAGAAAAACAAATAGAACAATCTAAGCGTCTTTGAATGTCAATTTGAGGTTTAATTTCATCTGTCATTTTTAATTTCCTGGGTTGTAAAAATTCTCTCCGTTCCCTTACATTTTTTTTCCCTTTCTTTTAAGAAATACCTAGTCGAGTAGCACTAATTTTAGTTGAAAAAGCTGAGGTAATTTTAGTTTGTGGAGAAAACTATAAATCAGTACGTGAAGCTACAGATATTTTCAATAAACGGCATCCAAACAAACGTATACACTATTCATCTACCAGTAGAATTTTAAAACATTTTAAACAGGCGGGCTCATTAGAAAACGACCATAAAAATGAACCTATAAAACGTAGATGTTTCGAAGAAAATCAGTTACAAATTCTTCAAGCAGTTAGAAGGTCCACACAAGACATTTCTGATCTCATTGGTGTTAAAAAAAAAAAACATGTGTTAAACGCATACTTAAGAAAAATAAGTACCACGCTTACAAGCCATAACTTATTTGTGCATTTCAAGAAAGAGATTACAATTTAGATATGATTTTTCCGTGCATAGCGATGAACCTACTTTTACAACGAATCAATCGGTTTCATCTCAAAACTGTAGATGGTGATCAAACGAAAATCCAAGTAATCCAAGTCTCATTATTGACAACAGAAACCAATATTAACAGAAAACAAACGCATCAATCGGACCTTCTTTTTCGAGAGAATTTAATTGGGGATAGGTATTTAAACATTTTGGAAAGTAAATTAGGCGAAGTTTTAACAACATGGCATTAGATGAATGACATCATTTATGGTTCCAAAATGACGGATGCCTGCCTATTGCAGCAGAGTCGATCATTTGGAAATAAATGGATAGGGCGAAACACAGATCCACAATAGCCTCCACGAGATTTCTTCTTACATTTAAAACAAAGAATGCACACGGAGTCGTTTCGACAATGTTGAAGAGTTAGAATATTCCATAAGAATACAACGCAGAAATATTCCGTCGGCAGTTCATGAAATTTATATGCGGACAATTAGATACATCGAACGTGAAGATGGACATACAGAGACGGTTAGATAATTTTGTTCTATTTGTTTTTCTGTTCTTAACTTTTTACCATTCATTTATTAGGTATTTATAATTTTGTATTATCAATTTTGCTTCCATTTAATTTTATTCGTATCATTCATTATTCATGGCCCTTCTAGATTAATTTTACTACATTTTGTACTTACCAGCCTTACTTCTAATTTTAAATCACGATGACGTGTGAATTTGAAATAAGAATTTTCTACTTTGAAAGAGAGTTTTTAAATATTCGTGTTATTATTGTAAAATATTTACCTTATCAAAAATAATATTATCAAAATCTTAACGTTGAGTTCCATATTTTTGCAACAGGCATGAAACTTCTGATCGCCTACCAAAAAGAATTTCTCAATACATTTTTCCGAATTTGATGAAATACGAAAGAAAATATTGAGAATCGATCTTCTTGTAATTAGTTTAAATACTAATAATGTTAAATGTTAAAAAAAAAACAAACATTATACAGGGGTTAATACAAAATTTACGATTTTTTAAACAACTAATTTTAATAACATTTTGCTGTATCTCATATTTCTTGGTTTGCTCTGCAAGCTAATTGACTTTAAGACAGTCTAAGTGTATCCAATCTAGACGTCAAGCATGCACCAGCGATTGGCAGTATTTATCTTACAATTGCGCAACTAATAAAGCCAATTCCCATTTATTGCACGCTTAGTAGACCACAATGTATAATAAAATACATTTGGGATTCTAATAATTGAAGAAACACATATATATTTCTCTTTATGTTTTTGTTGATAATTATCAGTTAATTTCTAGACAGGAAGCAAAATAATATTATTACCTATTGAACCTAGTCACTTAATATAATTAACTGTTATTATTATAGTTATATAGAAATGAGATGATATAGCTCTACCTGTTTTCGGAATACTTTGTAGGGACAAAATACTTTCACGTCGTTTACGTCATTGAATTCTGTCAAACTTTAGATTTTTTTTATATTGAGATCGCCAAAGCTATTTACATACTTGTACAAGCTTTCCAATAGTTCAGATTAAAATATAAATGTAACAGAAAAGAATCATACCCACAATATCCATTTTTATTCTTTCCAGTTCTCTTTGTTTTCTTTTCTGAATAATAAGCTCCTTTTTATTATCTTCTGGCGTGGGTGTAACGCAAGGATCTTTTTGGTTTTGTTCAGTTACATAAGGTTGGCTGTTATCACTTGTAACGGATGTTAAAACTTTCATTTTATTTTTGTCCTCATCTGACACAAAATTAGTCATTGATATTGAACCTTCAGGATAATCCATGAGATCTAAACTTCCAAAAATACTTTCGGAATTATTATTTAAGTTTTCGTTTTTCTTATTTAAAAAACAAGAATTATTTTGTAAATTGGCATCAATTTTTGAAATTTCTGTGTCTAACTGTTCGATAATATCTTGTTCTGAGTCGTTAACTTCTTCGGTAATTGATATTCGTAATTTTATGGAATTATTCACATCACTGGGAATTATTTTAAAACATTTCTTTCCTTTTTTCATATCCAGTTTTTCATCTATATCACTTAAATTATCCAGGCTTCTATACTTCTTTTTAAATTTTAAAATACCTTGTGAGTTACATAAAGAGGTGGCTGCACAAGATTCACACCTTTTCTCCTCGAATTGTTTATTTGAAGATACGTGTTTCTTATGTTTATCTCGCATTTTAGTCTTAAACTCTCTATTTTTTAGTTTTATATGTTTATAAACTGTTCCGGGACTATTACTACTTAATACATCCTCTTCCGGGCAGTGTTCGTCATCAGTTAAACCACACAAATCTATAACACCTTTTTGCAGGATAATATGGCTATCACTCATTCTTCTGCTTCCAACTAATTTACGTTTTGGTGTGTGGCTTTTATGTTTCTTCTTAATGCTTCTTTCTGAAGCAACGCCGGGATTATCCAAATTATAATCTGGAAAAATCGGTGCTTGGGCAGCTTCCATCTTTTCATCATTCTCTTCAAATTTTGAAGAACAAAATACCGGTATGTTTCTATTTGGAGTTTCTTCAGTACTTTTATTTTTGTAACTCTGTTCTTGTGTTTTATAATCAGTGTCACACTTTTGTTCTACTTCCACACTTTTCTCAGATTCCTTATTCTTGTCAAACTTTAAGTTAAACCAGTATTAGTCAAATTATTATCACTGGAAGTATTAGTTTTTAAATGACTACTTTCAAACGAAGTATTCAATTCTACGTCAAAATTTTCGTGCAATATATCAGTTTTCTTTTTTATATCTGTAATAATATCCTTAAAATTATCGTTTATTGATAAATCTAATTTATTTTGTCCCGCGCCGCAACTATTACTCGCTTCAGTACTGTTGCTGTGCTGACTTTGAGAAAGATCTTGGTATAACGCCGGAATGTCTTCTCTGCGTTTATTCATCATTTCTTTCTGATGATTACTCAATTTGCTCTTATCTACTTTAACTTCCTTATTAACTATTACAAATTCCGCACTATCGTCATCTATATTACCAATATTATTATTGTTTCGGAAAGGTGTAGCTTTGATTCTAGTTTCTTTCTTTTCCGCAGCAGTTCTAGAAACGCATGCATCTTTTTTAATTGGCAATGTTTTTAATAGACTCCCTCTCGGTGATGTTTGGAGATTATTGCCTTTCGCCATATCAGCAATCCTAGCAGATCGCGTTGATACAGAGGGTCGAACAAAAGGCTGTTCAGTTTTTTTATCTTCAATATGGAGTTGGTCGAGAATAAACCTAGCATCCTGTGCAATGATAATATCGGAATTACGTGCCAAATCACTAAAAACTTCCATTAGAGAATTAGGAACTTTTCTCTTAACGTTGTCGCTCAATTTAGGAAGCATTTCTTTGAAAACCTCAAGTATTTCAAAAACCTGTAAAGATTATTGCTTTGTTAGTTATTATTTTAATCTACATATCTACTAAAAGTTAAATTGCTGGGATGATGTATGACTGAAAATGTTAAACATTGAATGACAAAAGAACAGAACACAAATGAAAAGCGTATTCTCTCCTAACTATACATACCTGATGAGGTCTTAATAGATATTCCATGCATTCATAAATTTTTGAAATAAAACCATCCGTTTCAATATCACCCGTCATACCAACAGAGAGGCCCTTTTTAATTATTGGAATTGTCATTATTACTCTCTCCTTTGGTATACATGGATTTTGCAAACATAAGCAAGTAACATTAAACACTTGCGTTGCTATAACACCACAGGCAAAATAATATTAAACATTGAAAAAAATTATATACAAAGTACGACAACAAAGTGTATGTAAAAGATCACTAAATAATTTACAATAGCATGACTAATTTAGGGAAGAACGTAACCCTCAATGCACAGCAGGTGCAAGACAATTTAACGCACAATATATTAAATGACTAAAAAGAAATAAAGTCAACCCAAATTGTACATACCGTATCTTTTAAACATTTTACAATGTAGCAGTATTTGTGATATATCTGGTAGAAACGACAATAAATTAGTCACACACTCTGGAGATTTTCCTATTAATTTTGCACAACTCCTCAGGAAGTCTTCGCCAAACGTATTTGATATTATACATACTTCCGAAAATATTTTTTTCCATGTGCAAAGTACTAACTAAAACAGAAAAGTATGTGTATACACAAACTGGCTATATTGATTTACAAACTCACATCCAACATTTCTTCTATACCGTTACAAGAGAAAATCCATGTTAAAAAGAACAATGCGTCTCCTCCAAAATCTTTAAAACTTTCTCTTGGCATTTTACATATGTCGTATAAATCTTCAGCCAGTCTTAACCAAAAGTGTATAGAAAATGTACTATTTGCATGTGGCGATGTTTTCAGCAACTCACAAAGTCGATTAAAGTAAAAAAGCTTGTTTCCCGTTTTTGGTACATTATGTACTAAAGCAATTGTTTCTCTCGTCCTAATAAATATGATTATTATTTTAAAAGCAATTTTCATACAAAAATTAACTTACCATAAAGGATCTAACTGCTTTTGCAATAACATAAAACGAATAATAGGAAATATAAGAATCTCATTTAAAAGCAGTGCATTACAAATAGGTTCTTGAAAAGTTGATAGAAGCGAAAAAATGGGAACCATTATATCCTCGAAATAATTCTTGTTAACAGTACTATCCTTAAAAACAGTTCTCGTTACTTCTATATCATCCAGATTTCAAACTGCGACGATAATATAATATGATGGGTGAAAAAGAAAGGAGAAGACAACTAATAATGCTTTAAAATGTTAAAGTTTATTTGTGTTGATTGTTTATAATTTGCTGATGCACCTTTTAAGTATATTTCATTATTTATCTTAATCACATTTTACTACTAAAACCATATGTATATGCACGTATACAGAAGCATATATTGAGCAATACCTATCTTACGCACAGTACAATAGTGAAGTCAAAGAACGGCTTCGCTGTCGGTATATAATTACATTTGTCTATAAACTTATTGGTAACTAAGTGAGCAACTCTATAACTAAAAAAATACAGTAAGAATATGATTGAATAAAAAAAAATCAAAGAAGATTATTATAAAATAGAAATACCTGAGAACATATATATTATCCGGGTACAATTATTATTACCGCACTCTATATTCTAGGTGTCAAAGGAACCTGTAATTGATAGTGTTGTGGGTTTCCGAATTAAAATATTCGTTGATTCTGATTATTGAATTATTCGCATGATTCCGATTCGGAATCGGGTGATTCCGATTATTAGATGATTCTGAATGTGGTGATTCTGAATCGGATGATTCTGAATCCGTAAAATTTGTACCGAATGAATCTACCGAAATTTTTGGTAGGTATGCATATAAATTGTGTGATTTTGGAAATTCTCTCTCCGGTTTTGAGTCGATCATCCTAAATTCATTTTCCGGACTGACTTTCACTCAATATTAGTAATCTACAGACTTTTTTATTAAGAATAATTAGTAAACTTTTGTTGTAAATAAGTTTAATAGAGATTTAGTTATGTATAAAATAAACACAAAATATGATCCCGTGTCCACTGTGTTCCGTGTGAATTATTCCGATTATTGAAATCATCCGAATATTTACAACACTAGTAATTAATGTATTTGAATTTTGTAAAATGGAATAATATATACTACATCTTAACAAAAATCTCGTGACAGTGGTGAGTCTCACTGCGAAGATTGTACTGGAGTGGGCGGAGCGTATACGATGGCTGCGCGGACCAAAGCCTGCGAACTAATAGGCTTGTCAGAGTAACGAACAATGCTGGCATACTAGGCTGTCAAATGAATTAAATATTGAATATGCTCATTATACGCGGCGTTATCAAATCGGAAATATAGTACATTTGTTAATACACTAGCGGTTATTTTCTCTTTAATATTATTTCATCACAGCTTTAAAATAACATAATAAAGTAACATAAATAATCCCAAATTCTAAGACTAATTATTCAATAAGTATAAAAAAATGTTAAACTCAATTAGGATAAAATTCTTAATTCCCACAATAATAATAGAAAAAATCTAAAACAATGACCAATTTTGAAAGAAATGGATTATTGATTAAATGTTGAAATAAATCTCCCTCTTGATACGAACAGTCACCAAACCAATTATAAAAATTTCGACACACATTTATTATTTTATTAAGATATCTGGGGTGACAGTATTACTGATTTCGAAATTTTTCACAGGCAATTCCTAATAAAGGAAATGACATCTTTCAGTATGTATACAATTTTAAACTCAAATCGGCACAATAAAATAATGAAAAATAATAATGATGGATGGGTTGCACGACTCTCGTTAATTGCGCATATGGTATAAATATTGTAGCGCGCCTATTTTGAAATTATATTCTAAATTTTAACACCCCTCTCGCTCAATTAACTAATTTGTACAAATCAACATATACAGGAAGGTAATAAATAACAAAATACTGTTGGAAGACAGTTGTCGCAAAGTGTAGATGTTTAAAGCAAAACAAAAACATGTGGAGGATGTGGACTACCGATGAACATTCAAGAGACGATGTACTTTTAGCCGGTAAGGTACAATTATAATTAGGAATTCACTAATCATAGTATTTAAGTTAAGTTTAATGTAAAACATAAAAATGTAAGTACATATGTATGTATATAAATATATTTTAAAAATCAAACATAAATGTTTTTAGTTTTTATAATAAACGTTTAGTATAATAATCTTTGTGAATACGACCCTGTGAACCATCGTGCCGAAATATTTCTTTTCTGAAGTTCGAGTGTTTATGAATAAGTCCAATCGTTATATCTATTTAGTAACTTCAACATTGAAGCATGAAGTTACCTGCGATTCTGTATTACATTAATCACTTTTCGAGAGGGTTTATTAATTTTTACGGATGGGTCGAAGGGTGAGGATAGTACAGGGGCAGCTTTTGTTGTTTATAATAGGGGTATTGAAATACATAATCAAAAGTTTAAATTAGGGGATCATTGCAATATTTTTCAGGCAGAATTAGTTGCAATAAATCAGGCAGTAGTTTATAGTAGGCGCGAATGGGAATTTATGCGGGACGTGAGAATTATAACAGATAGCTTATCTGTATTAGAGGCGTTGGGGAATTTAAAAAAATCCGACTGATTTGTTGTTGGATACTTGGAATATGTTGCGCGAGGGGGGTATAAAACTTTTTTGGACTAGGGCTCATGTAGGTACAATCGGTAATGAGAGGGTGGATCAATTAGCGAAAGAGGCGGTATCTAGGGCTTATTATTAGATTTGGGCTAATTTCGGCTAGTGCAGTTAAAAAAGCGTTTAGCGATAGACTTGATAATGATTGGCAGAGTAGGTGGGATAATACCTTAAATGGGAGGTGGACTAGGAAATTTATCGGTAGCGTTACAGGTTTTAGGAAAATGAGGGTTAATTTATCGTATCAGGCGGTAGAATTAATAACAGGTCACGGTAATTTTAAATCATATTTATGTGGAATTGGGAGGGTTAATGATTCGCTTAATGAGTGTGGTGGGTAGATACAGCGGAGCATGTCTTATTTGAATGTTCACTCACTGATGAGTGGCGGTCGCGTACGGAGGTTAGGACATTAGCTAGGGGGTTAAATTGGCCGCGACGCGAAAAGATATTAGACATAATGAGTCGATCGAATGGTGGGAATTTTTTAGTAATGTTGCTAAAGAACTAGATAGGCTACGGCATGATATTTAGATAGTTAGTAGGGTAGCACGCTTATAAATGAATATTTTATGCTCTTTAGTGGTCGGAATTGGTGTTAAACTACAAATATTTAAAATATAAATCTTTATTTAATTACTCTTGGTTAGAATAATTAGGATTAAGTTAGATTAAGTATTAGAATAGGTACTGCTGTTGTTTTGTTTGTTTTTTTAGGTCATCACCTTTCCTGATCCTTCGAACGTGTGAAAAAGGGAGCAGCTACGCGAGAACGGCAAGGCTGTCGGAATTTGAGGAGACGCGGAGGCTGCTTCTTCGGCACTAAGAAGTATAATAATACTTTGCGGCTATCAGTAATAAGGTCTGGGACTTCTTCCCAGATCCTCCCAGAGTAAGGTTTTTGCCATGGTTTTCCCTTACTCCGTGGCCATTGATTTTATATAAGTATATTATATATAATCAGTGTCCTTGGCGAATGCTGGGAGATAACGAAAGTAGTTCCATGGGCGCATTTAATAATAACTGATACCTGACTGATTTACAGTAGACTCGCGATTATGTACACTAATCACATTTCTCATATTTTATCATTTCTCAAAAGTAGTATTCATTTGGCCGCGAGGCTACTGTATTATATTGTTGTTATTAAGAATCATAGGGAAATTATTTAGTTAGAGTAGGATCATTTCAATTGTTATGGAACTCATATAGTACTTAGAATAGGTAGCCTCGTGTAGTACCTTTTTTAGGTGGAGTACGGGGTTGGAATGATTTGTAATAATTTAGTTTTCATAAATCCTACATTAATACTTATTTGAATACCTTTAAGTTGAAGTTACTAAGTATAACTGCGAGAATTCGTTTACTGGGTTGCTCTCGATTCGGAACACGCGTGTTTCATAGGCACACATCTGTTGTAGTTTTCAATAATTAAAAATATACCAAGAATGCCGGATGTTCGGAAACGTAAACGTAACGTACTATTAAAAAAACTTGAAGTTTTGAAAAAAATGTTACTGTGCCACAATTAGCAAACACTTATGACATAAGACAGCAAACTGAATGCGATATACTAAAAGCAAAGATAAATTAGAGGGATTTCTTTGAAAAGCAGAAAATGAAACAGTATTGGCTAATGCAAAGCAACCAAAAACTCCAAGTTTCAACAACTCAATGCTATGTCATTGTGGTTTTTAGAAAAAAGGGGGGAAGGAATGCCTCTTTTTAAACCAAGGTACACTCGCAAAGCCCAATATTTTCATAAGTAGCTTAAAATTGAAGGTGAATTTAGTGCAGTGCCTGGTTATATCGGTTCAAGAAGACGAGAATTGTCTATTCAAGGAGAAAAGTTTAGTGCAACTCCTATTCCAATAGTAGAATTTTGTTACAGGTTGGAGAATACCGTCGAAGAACAATTTTACATCTGATCAAATATATAATGCGGATGCGACAGAATTGTACTGGAGAGCAATGTCTTCAAGAAGTCTCGCGGGCCAAAACGAAACAAGTGCTTTTGGTGTCAAGGAAAATAAAAACCCGGATAACTATCTTGTGTTGTGCTAATGCATCCGGTAGGCATAAATTGCAATTAAGAGTAATTGGTAAATCTAAGGGGCAAGAGCTTTTATAAATACAAACTTATCTTTACTGCCAGTAAATTGTTATACTCAACATGCTGGATGATGAATTGAGACAACTTTCAAGACTGGTATTTTCCACAAATTCATACCAGAAGTTCAAGGATTCTTTAGAGAAAATAAACCCAAAATAACGCCAAAACCGTTATTCATCAAAGTATGTAGGCTTTCACGGCCGGTCATCAGAGATACAGGTTCATTCGAATGATCATTCGACGATGAGTCAACACGGAGAGTACTTCCCCCTCGCCGCTGAAGATGTTTACCGTAGCTGGGAACGAAACCACGGCATAACAGCCCGGAACCTGTTTCTCTAATAAACGCGTTATTACTACACAGCGGATCGACGCTAATTTTCATTCATAGCGTACGTAGAAATCAATGGACTAGTGTCCCGACGCATCCCCACTACGCTGCCCGGCCCGCGTCGGTCCGCTCTGTAGTTATTAATAATTGATAAATCGGCTTTGCATCCAACTCAATCGATCCTAAAATTATAGGATACAAATATATTTGTTTTGCCTTTTCCACCGAATGCAGTTACACGGCCAATGGATTAGAGCGACATTGAATCAATGAAAAAAAATCTATAGACGAAACCTCATGTCAAATTTAGTGCAGAAAAATGTTGATCTCATCGTTTTGGAAATCTCTAAATATAAAACATACAATTTAAGGGATTCCATGCACTTGGAATTTAGAGGAAAGAGAAGCGGGGAAGGACCTAATGAGTTGCAAACCGAGATTGATTTATAAACAACGGCTAGTGGTGTACATAACTTTAACTTTAAACGATTTAGGAGAAAGTGTAATTAATGAATGGTTCAGTTCTGACAGCTCTGATGAAAGACATCAAGCATTTACAGATGAAGATATTGTAAACAAAATTGAAGAGACAATAATTTTATCAACAGAGGATAGCGACAAGGAAACGGACACTTCAGTCGATAACCATATTACACATTCCCAGGCAAGTGAAGCAAATATTGTTACTCGTTATTTTGAAAACCAAGATAATACTCAACAAGTAGATATTTTACATTTAAGAGGATTACAAAACATTATTAAAAATTATGAGAATAGTTTATTTCATTGATATATACTGTTAATAGGCGCTTTTACAAACGGTCGACTTTTAGACGACGTTCATTGAAGCAACAAGCATGATAGCGTGCATTTTGCGGTTGTCGTTGAAGAAGATTTACAATAATCTTTGGATAATGCCAAGATCTGTTAGGCCTTGCCAATAAACTACTTTGTTTTTTTTTTGAGAATATTTAAAATCTCAAAAAGCTTTAATGAGTAGATCAAGGATGCTAGCGTGGAAATTATTTATTCGAAATTTCTCTCTTTTTAGCAGCGATACCGTAACAGCTGTGCCTTTATTGTTTGTTCATAAATTATATGTATCTGTGCGTAACAAAAGAGTAATGCAAGATAAATGCAACATAAATGACGAGAAATTCATTCCATTTTATTTTTATTAAAACCATTGAAAGTGACGTTTCGGCTTAGACAACCCATCTTCAGGCTTTAAAATACGTCAATATAAATATAGATATAAAAGTATTGCCAATGCACTTTTCATATAATTATTAGAAGAAATTTATTTTACTAACTCCTTATATGTGCTTGATAAAATATTATCTTGCAATGTGAATTTTCTAAAATAAGTTTCAAATATGATTTTAGTAAACAGAATAGAGTGAACTATAACTGTTTCTTATCATTTGTATTTAAGTAGATAATATGAAAATAAATGCAAAATATTTCGTATCTCCGAAACTGTCCATTTGTGAACCATATATATATATGGTTATATATTTTTCTGGGAAAATATATTGGAAACTTTGAGAATGTCAATATATAAATGTGAGATACATAAAACTCTTACTGCATTTATTTATTAGATACTTACTTGTAGCAAACACTGCATTATCTTTGACACTTTATGCAAAGCACATTCCTTTGACGTTTCATTTAAGCCCTGAATAATTTTGAAAATAGATCCCCACATACACTTCATTTTCTGTTTGTAAAACACAAATAAATAAATTTAAGTCAAGGTTATGATATTTTTTTCTTACCCTTCTTTTGTTAGAATCATTGTCCCATTTAGATATCATTTTAGACATCACATAGACAGAATTAATCAATAACATCTCATATTCTGGAAAGTTTGCACTACTAATAATTGGATGTGCAAAATGAAAATTGTATTCCTGTATGCAGGTTCCATTATGACCGTAATGGCCTAATTCATATAAAAAATGTTTGAGAAGATTAAAATTATATAGAAGGATACTCACCTATTATTGCACTGAGAACTTCATTTCTCTGTATGTAAGTATTTCTTATAATATCACTGCTAATGCACATTTCAGTTATAAAATTTTCACCTTGCAATTCAAAACAAAATTTAAGAAACTCTTCTAAGCAATATAATATTTTTTCCTGCAAGAGATGCGCTAAATAGAACCACACTTCAAATCGTTTTTGCACTACTTCATCATTTTTTGAAAGCTTTACTTTTAACGGTTTTACCAATAGTCGCAGCTGTTTATTACTGCACATATAATTATGGTCTAAATTACATGTGTCTATTAAAACCTAAAAATATATTTAAACAAAATTTTTCAATGTAAACATTGCTTAAAAATAAAAAATATTATTGCAAACCTTCCAACACTCATATGATGACAAGCGATCTTGAACAGTCTTTGTCTTAAAGCCAGCCTCTACATTATGTAGTATCATGTTCATTATTTCAATTTCAGAATGAAGTAATCTACCACAGTATTTCATAGCAAACGTACATAAATTATACCAGTTCTTATTATTTTCTCTTCGTAACTCATCAATCAATCTAATATAACTGCAATCAAATAATTTTCAATATATCGTCCATATAAAACAAAATATAACTTACTTATTTTTAAGTAAATTTCCAATTTCTTTTTGTTCTTCATTGCTGCAAAAACTAATACAGAAGGTACTTTTCTTAGTTAACACAAAATCAATTAAAAGATTCCTAAGTTCATCATTCCTTGTACTAAATATAGTTTTCAAAACATTATTATTAATAAAATAAAGATATAATTTAAATGACACTCTATCACAAATTTTTTCAAGAGAATTTAAAATCTAAACAAAAAAAAATAAGTGATTTATAAAGCATATCAAAACTCGAAAGTGTTGCGTGGTTACTTCCCAACGTTTCGTTAACAACTGCGGTGAACATCTTCAGCGGCGAGGTCAAAACTTTCTTCACAATGGCTCGTCGTTGAGTGATACGACATCCTGAGTGATATCCTTATATATAGTTGGTGTCTGTTCAAGAGGCATGACAAATGCTTCAAGTATAGCAGGCACTTCACATGTGACGGATACTTCCGATAGGTCTTGCTCTGAGTGCATTCTGTTTGCGGTACAAGCACGCAACACCGGGCACCAGATCTTGTTTAAAGTATGTGCTTCTTCTTTCCAGTTGAAGTTGTTTGTTGACAACTATATCACTCAGGATGTCGGATCACCCAACGAAGAGCCATCGCAGAGGAAACTTCGACCTCGTCACTGAAGATGATCACCGCAGTTGTCAATGAAACATACGAAAGTAATTCCGCAGAACCAGGGTTCAACAGCCCAGAAAAAACTTTTACTGTATCGAAACTATTTAACTTACTTGTTTAGTCAATTCGTTATCAACTGAAAAAAAAAGTTGGTCGGTCTCCAATAAATTTTCATTTAATAAATCACAAAATAGAGGTATCAATAAGTCAAAATCTCTTCTTTGATAATAAACAACCTTTATGAGTTCTTCTGGTAAAGATTTAGATAATTGTGCATACAAGATCCATGTTTTTATAGCTTCATTAACAAATATATTTTGTTTTAAATGTTTTTGAATTATCGGAAGTAAATGGTCATTAAAATTTAAAACACTAATTCCTTTATGTAAAAATATTTGAATTTGTGTATACACATCCTTTTTTGCTTGTGCTGTTGAGTTGAAACTTAATAAATGAACCAGCTCTTCTAATTTGATTGAATCCATTTCCTACAATATCTGAACACAAGCACACGATACAAGTTTCTATAGTTAGATCACTATAAACAAACACTCACCATTACAGTATTAAAAATTCAACAGTTGTATCAGTTTGTGATTTGTAGTCTAAAATAATATGTAAAATAAGTCTGCCTATATAAACAATAGCAAAACAAATCACTTATTAATAAAACATTTAACCAATCTACTTGTTCAAACCGATTTCTTTTTGAAATTATCTCATTTCATTTCATTCAATTACCGTGTTTGTTTGACAGAAAACGCGGGAGTCGCTGTCAAGTCTATTGCATGTCTATTGACAAAGAGTCTTAATATGGAAATACATCACTAGATGGCGAGGTTCTTCTTTAGTATTTATTATTTATCAAGTTATCGTATTTATGTTTACAAAACCTGTTCACTTCCTTTACTGTGTAATCTAAAGCAGTAAATCCATGCATAAAATTACTCTTAATAAGAAGAAAAATAGATTATGGTAAAATGACGAGTTGCAATTTGTAAACTGCTTGCTGCCATCTTTCATCTTGTTACAAATTATTAAAAAAAAAACAATAAAATTTACTACTGATTGCTACCAACAGCTTAAATTGGTATTGCACTAGGTTTGTTCGTTGAGCTTACACCAATTACACTGGTGCACGTTTTATCTTTCTCAGATACGTAAACAGGGGATCTTCTATCCTGCTTTAAGTAAGAGCTAGTGTAGAAAAATGTAGCACCAACGAACAAACTGACTAGTACATGCCCACATTGCCCACTAACCAAACAAAAGTGACCAAACACACCAAACCGCGCGCAGAAGCTCAAAAAACATCTCGAAACACCGGGAGTTCTCTGTATCGTTTACTAACCTTTAAATTTCAACTTAAAAATGTCTAAAGCACACCCTCCGGAATTAAAAAAGTAGTATTGCATCTCTTTGTGCAAACTTATATAAAATATAAATTGATCTTTCAGATTTATGGATAAAAAACTGAGTCTTAAATTAAATGGTGGCCGGCAAGTTGTTGGTATACTGAGAGGTTTTGATCCATTTATGAACCTAGTAGTTGATGAAACCATAGAAGAGTGTAAAGATGGGTCCAAAAATAGTATAGGAATGATTGTGAGATTTTTTCCATTATAAATATACTTAAATAATCACGAAATTGGTTTCAGGTAATCCGAGGAAACAGTATCGTAATGTTAGAAGCCCTAGATAGAGTGTAACTTTAAATTATAAATCTTGAAATAACCCATCTACCAGATATCTTCATTCGATGATGAAAAATTTTAATTTGAAATTATAAACTTATTGTGAATATAAACCCAAACGTTCAAACGGGATAAATAATGTAGAGTATCAATACATATTTTAAATAAGAAGTTACAAGGTTTTCTATAAGCTCCTGAAATTCAGTTCTTCATGTCAGATTTTAGAATCATAGAAGTACTCGAGACATGACAATAATGGGCAATGTGGTGTAATTGTTCTGGCTTAGTTTTGCATAGAGCCATAGTTTTAAATACTGAACCGCTTTTCTTGACACATTTTTCTAATTATTGATCCAAACGGTGGTTTACCTCATACAAAGTTTTGTTGATGTTTCTTCTAGTCATATTAGTTTTTAAGAGATAAAAACTTAAAATATTGGTTAAACCTTAAACCAAGTAGTAGAAATCCTAATATAATGATCCCAAATGATATTTGTAAAGTTTTTTGTTAATTATATTTAAATAATTTTATTTATTCAAGGATATGTGATTACGGTTGAGTAATTTATTGCTTGGCCTACTGAGTCAAATTTGCTCCTCAATTATCCTTATGAACTTGAGGAAAAACTAATTGCTGCAACTGACCTGAACGAGATTTAAAGCCTAGTACCCAGTAATAATTCAGAAAGACCTTAGCTACCTCTGCCATCCCAGACTCTAGGCACAGTATACTACAAGCAGTGGTGGGCACTATCACTATTTTTTGCTATTGATAGTCAAACCAACTATGGGCAGTCAACTAGTTACTAATAGTCTAACTACCGATGCTGAATTAGTCGAATTGTAAATTTGTTCCAAAAAAATGTCAGAGAATTACATCATTTTATATTTTACCCATTTTTGAAACTGCTTTGACTTAATCGATAGCTGTGCTAACCCATATACCAAAATTCTATCATTCTGAATAGTCCACTTTCAATAGTTTTCTATAGTGACAACTATTGACAATGTCCATCACAAAATACAAGTCATATCAAATATTTGTCGATTTAATTTTTGCACCTCTGGATGCCCAGTCTCCAAGCTAAGAAAAGCAAGTCATATAAAAAAAAAAAGGATAAATACTATCACTCAAACTTTTGTTATTTACTTTCTGCATGCCTGGATCTACATTCTCTAACGAAGAGAAGCAAATCAGTTCAAAAGAAACTCTCAGAGAGGTAATTTGAATAAATGAACAGGTAAGTTCATTATATGCCTAAATTTTAGTGATTTCTAGGTATATGACTGGTACAGCACTATGATTGTTTAACTCAGGCAGAGTAAGTGATCTGACTGAAATTTCTGGCAATTGTTGACATATCCAGATCGTACTTAATTGTGAGGAACAACATTAATGTGTCTGTACTCACAATTGCGCGACTGCCTTACTGAAAGTCAAATGCAAGAATTAATCGCCTACAGCAACAAGAACAATATTCACCTGAGTTGCAATGCTGACTCTCAACATAAAATTTTGAGCACCATTTCTGATTTTTATTGTAGAATTTTGATTGTCAGAAATCTCTTCTAGTGGGACTCCGAAAAGCGACGAAACTCGGAGATAAATACCGGAGAAGGCAGCGAGAGTGCTGAAAATATTGCTGCAATGGATGTTATGTGTCGCGCCCAGATCAGGAAGCTAAGAAGACAAACAATAATAGAGGTACATGAACCAAACGAGACCCCCTCGACATGATTCCAAAATACCTGAAGCGGAAGGCAGTAGCCAAACTGCTAAAGGAATAAAGCAGAAATCCAAGATCAGGGACGGAAATCATACCATTCAGTGTGAAAAGATGGCGGAGGGCAGGGCAGCAGAAACGCTACCACAGACCTCGAAGCAACTCAAAGGTAGTTACAATGAGGTAGCGTCAAGGAATTACGGATTGCAGTAATCGAAAAATGTCATCCGGAAAGAAAGCTTAAATATAGAGCAAATAAATCCGATTTAAGGAAGGCTCACAAATGCAATTGAGATTGCTTCGAGTGGAACCAGTAATTTTCTTACAATGTGTGATTATGGAAGATCTGTCTCAATAAAACCACCAAGATTTTGCAATGACGTGGAGTGACGTTTTATAGACATTGATATCACGTTATATCTACGTCTATTAAACGCCATTTTACGTCACTCTGCTACCTAGATCGACAACGTGCGGTGCGGAACAAAACTGTACACGCATCGACCGAGGGCGAGAGGATAGTCTGTTCCTCCAAAAACGACAACAATAGCATTCAAAAGCACAGTACCAAAGCAGGTAAGAACATGGGTTAGAAAGAAACATAAGTAATACTGGAGCAATAGAAACAGGTCAATTCATTCACCGGATCATCAAGGAAGAAGACTGAAGAACTACTAATGCTCAATAGGAATCCAGTAGCAAGTTCCTGCACTGAAAAGTAATTTACAAAAGTTGGGATCAAGACTGGAGATGCCAATTGCAATGTATGTAACAGGATGACAGAGACCGCATACCACATCCTGTAGTGTGAGTGTGAGGCTTTGGTCGCAAAATTACAAGCAATTGTTACCAAGCCAAAAATGAGCCCAGAGGATTATTTCGATAATGAATTTTTTTTCGATAAACACAACGAATCATTGGACATTTAATATCATTCAAGAACATTTTTGGATGAAACTTTTGAAATATGAAGGAAATGATGATTAAAATCACTCGATTATTGATCATTCAAATCTCTCGATTATGCATAGGACTAATTTTAATTGCACTCAACTTCTTGATTTCTATAACGGCAGTTCAAAATGGGTAATCGTAGGGCAAGATTCGTATATACTAGGTGGCCTCGTAACTTGCAGGGGATACGCGATGACGTTGTGGTGAGGAGCTCGCGATCATTTTCGAGTCAAAGAAATGTTCCACTGGCGCACTATAGATGACACCACCAGCATTTTCTATTGTACGTTTGTAGTGGTAGATATTTCCATAGAGAATACTGCGGGTGCCATCTATAAGTACGCTAGTGGAACATTTCTTTGACTATATAATATGGTATTGGGGTGATTCTGTAATCAATAAAGGGAGACTTGAAATTATATTTCAAGACTTCTGCGTTGACATACCATTAATTGAAAAAATTCCTACATTAAGATTTTTGTAAAAAATAAATATTGTAAGTCTGGGAGTAAGCAAATCGCCATTGTGTTTTTACATATATGCACCACTTTAGCTTATTAAAACAGAGCATACGTGATGACGGGTCGTGCCCTTCTGTTGATTTGACAAAAGTTATTGAGGCCACCTAGTATTACGAACCTTGATTCGATAGGGATATGGTTTGCGCAGCTTCTTCGAATATTTAAGGTTTGTTCGAACATGCACTTCGCGAACGGTTCACGATCATGTGAACCAATCAGACAACGCATTCCAGTTCGCAATAACTCCAATCTGTTCTCTGATTGGTTCACGTGATCACGAACTGCATGTTCGAACAGCCCTTTAGATGCTCCGACAAAGTTGTAGGAGAAGTAAATCGTACACGATGATTTGTAATTCTTGATCTCTTGTCAGTTATCGTTGGGTCGTTATCGCTGAGGTGTGATCGTTTACAGAATTTATAAACATCTTCTTTCGTATATATACAGTTAGTGTGATGCTTTGTTATATGAACTAAATGGAAACGTATTTTATTGCTTGTTCAAAGAAATACACATGTATACAACATATGGAGTTATTTTTTTTTTTCACGTATACAGAGTTGGACATATGATATCCGGGATGCCGCTAACCCTGCTTTACGCGTAAAAAGTTGTCAAATCGTTGCATCGTAGGAGCGCTGTATTATACCATCATATCTTGCGTATTACATGTAGGAATCATGCGTTTCTCCCATCCTAGGTCGACCTAGTCCGATGGTATGATTTGTGAACATATTTAATAGCTTTGATCTTTTTAGATGAACTGTCTGCACTATTTCAAACAGTGAAGCGTTCTTTGAGTGCAAGTGACGTCAGATATGCTGTTCTTTTCAACAAGAACAAAGCTAGCGATAACTTACACCACAATTTAAAAATCATTTTGTGGAGAATGAGAATACCACATATACAGTATGCAGGTATATCACTTCTGATGCTACTCGTATTTATGAATGAAATTTTTCATTCTATTCGCAGCTAGGGTCAGAATGCATTCTTGAAATCGTTGAATACGCGCAGAATTGCTTTGAAAACTAGCGCCTTAACTGCCCCCCATGTTAAATACTTACCGATAGCTTAACGAGTAGTGACGGGAACAGCGAACAAAAGTCCCGATATTTAAATATAAATGCATTTTCATTTGATATATTCTAGATATATCATATTAGGCAGTTGATTTTTCATCAACTTAGTTATTTCAGTCATAAAAATGTACGTGATTCAATAAGCAAATGTATTATAAAATTGTTGAAAAACTCTTTTTTTATATAATTTCCTCTCTTCAATCAACCACAGTTATACTGGAGTACTTTGTTTGTTACAATAGACATTCATACAGACTCTACAAAATGTATCACACAATTGAATGAGTTTTTTGAATTTCCGTCCCAGAAATGTGAACGCACTCTTAAATAAATACATGGAAATTGTCCACATTGTAGAAAATTAACAAATGCGTTCATTGAAAAATAGATAATTTTATTTTGCATATAAACTTAATATCCATTTAAAAATATAAACATAACGTAAACAAAAAGACTTCTTATCTTGTCAATGTTCTAATATTGAAAATAAGTGGACTGATCTTTATCTGGTGGTTCTGGTGAATCTGGAAAATGGAGGTCCCAAAATCCTGAAACATTATATTAATTACTATAAAATGTAAGAATGAAACGAATCAATAAAGACTGATGGTCGTCAAAAGGACGACAAAATCATACTAAATGCAGAAAATATCTTGAATTTTGAACATAGCGCGTACGTGTTCATTTTACAAAATTTCGCCCATTAAATGACTCCTACGGTGACGATTTTATGTTTCTTTTTCTATATGGCACCATAACAATGTGCACAAGAAAAACCATAATGGGTAAAACTTAAAAACTGCTAAGAATTAATTTGAAAAAGGGACGAAAAAATGTCAGCATTTAATTACAAGAATGAAATTTGTGCTCTTCTAGTACCGGGAATTTTCTCGCCTCTCGAAATATTGGACGTGCAAATCGACTTCGATTCTTTTCATATCCCACAATTAAAATGAAGCATCTCACTCTGGAGTTACTGCAATATCGAACTGAAGAACGTCCTCTTGTTGTGTGGGAGCGTCTTTAGCTGCCCCCAAATATAAGCCGCAACAGCAACGGTAAAAACAACAGTGTTTGTAGAGTCGTGTTGCATTGCTAAAAGTTTCGCGGCGAGAACTGCCGTCCGGCGCTGATAGGGACTGAATGACTAACAGCAGAGCCGCTGCAATCGAGTATGGTGCTTCTAAGGAGGACCCTGATAAGACGGGACCCACCATAAGGTGTGCTAACGTGGCAAATAACTAAGAACGTATTCATAGAACATCCCAATTAGAAGACTCCAGAACCGAGGGCAGCAATATGGCTCTTGGTTCTGGCTTTGGCGCCACTCACATGGGTGATCCTGCCGTCGTAACTATAGGACCTACGGAGTAGGAAAAAACCGCATACTTTGAATTTTATTCAAATTCATTTGTGACACTGTTGAGTGGCCACAGTTACCCTGAGTAAGCCCAGTCTCAACAAGGACTATTAAAAGCGAGAATGCCAGTTTTTCGTCTGTCCCCCTAGAAACAGCTATCTGCCACATTGCACAGTGGTAAACGGTAGATACGTTTGCAACAAAAGTTCGAGGGTTCAATGATTCTCGTGAAAATGTGCAAATCTGCGTCTTAGATAGGCACACGCAGCGAAAACAACAATTTTGGAATATGTTGAAGTGAATTACTTTTAAACAACAACGAGGAACTAAATAAACCATGCTACTTATTCATTGGTCTGACTGTGCGACAATAATAGCTGGTCGAAGTTCAAGATGACCACTAAGGATGTTCTAGAAAATTTCTTCGACACAACGGGAATGCGAGAATGGAGACCTACATTAATACGGAGGTGCGTTACGTTTATAATGCCGTTTTTTTGTGCATTTGGAGTATGCAAACAAACTTCAACAACGAAACATGGCAACACACTAATGGCAGTCGTTTTGTTCTTGGTCAATTGGTGATCGTACGGGAAGACCAAACTCCATGGAGCAGATGGTTCATGACAAGAAACTCGAGATTGTATCCAGGAAATGATAAAATCATTGATTGTGTCAACTTCAGAAGAGGTGAAGACAGGCGCGTATACAGTTTGAGTTTATTGGGGGAGGTAGTAGAAAATAATGTTGCTAGTAGATGTAAGATTTAATTACAATTGCGTTTCGCTGGATAATAGTGACCCCATTCCCCTCCCAATTACTCCCATTCCCCTACCTCTCCCCCTCCCTCACCCTGTGTACGCGCTGTGTGAAGAGACCTTTGGTGAAGTTAGCCGCGTTACCAATGAACAATTAATGCTTGCACATACAACGGTGTCGGCAATCCTTAAAGCGTGTGTTAGAATAAACAATTTGTTGCATGAAGCGAGTGATGTTGAAGGCAGTCCTTTAAAGAGGAATGGTTGAACTAAGTATACAGCGCGTGAGTATATAAGCCAATCAAAACTTCTACGAACGCCAAGCTGATCGTAGTCGAAATGGTGTCTGCAGTATACGCAATACACTGGACCCATGAAAATTGCACCATTCCATTTAAAATAGGAAAGTTGATATCGACACTCTCTATACCAAAAGGCTGAAAATATTTTCCTTAAATAGATCATAGTCGGCCATGACTACTCTGTAAGTTTTGAAACCAAATTCCTACTAGAAGTTCGAAAAATTCTAATGACCCAGTTCGGTGAGACACCTGTATACATACACAATAAAAATTAAGGCAATTACTAATTACCACAAATATCAAATTTGTATTCCCTACCTTTAGGTGTAAAATTCTGTGGCTTAAATTTGCTTCTGTGTTTTGAACATTTGTTCAAAAGTTTTTTGGTTTCTTGTGTATTCAATGCCAATTCATCATAAAACTACAACAATAATTTATGTCAGTATGCAGTTGTGTATATCATTTACTATGCAAGGAAGTTACTTTTTCATAGACAGACATACTTTACATCAGAGAAAAAGTTGCATATTTTAAAGACAAAAATATAGTAGTATAAAATATTTTGTTCGTCCATTACATATTATACAATATCTGTGGCCTACAACGTGAGAAAAGTTAGGTTAAATTTACATATACAAATGGTGAGCGCTGACAAACATCAAGAGGTTCAGAACTTCATTAGTTGCTGACTTACATCGTGCTGAGCGCTACACATTTTTGCTGCTATGTCATCTGACCTCCAAACGAGCTTTTGATTAGCATTTTAAAATTTGAGAGCAATAAACAGATGTATTAATTATATTTTTTATGCGCGCGTGATGATAGGAACAGATTCAATAAAACGGTAAATACTGTTTTATCAAAATATTCCAAATACACTTCAATTTTTACTATTATTCTTATTTTTTTTTCCATGTAGTATTTAAATATGCAACATGCAGGATAATTCATGTAAATGTAAAACCGCGTTTCCACAGAAGAAACTTTTTTAATGTTGCTTCAGTGGAAACGTCCCTTAATGTCATTATTGTTCTCCTTTTGCAAATGACAAGCCGTGTGATTTTTGTCAACGTAAGTTTAATTTTTATTACTCTTTTCAACAATAGAAATTGTGTTTCAAAATATATATAGCATAGGCAGAAACAAGGAATTAAATTCGACAAAAACGTCAATATCAATTGATGGTAAATTCTAAAGTACGTCGATTTTTACTATGAATTTTACATCGTTCTTTGTGACATCTTAATATAGAAGTGATTTATACAGTGTGTTCACGCATGGAGTTGACAATAGGTGTAATAGAGAAAAAAAATTGAATTGGATTTTAATATTTAAGAAACAAGTCCTGCTTGGTTTGAAACTTATTTATCGTTTGCTTTCGAGTTTTTAAAATCTAGCTTGTAGCTGAATAAAAAATTCATTGACTAACTATAAGTGTTTATGTATATCATCGTAATTACACTTTTGTAAAACGCAATATTAATAGAAATGACTATTCGATCAGCGACATTCTTGTATGGTTATTCAAAGAATAATACATGAATTTGACATTAATCCCTTTCAGGGCCAGCTACAAACACGTAAAGATAGGACTATTTAGTCTGTTTAACAAAAAGTCGTTCATATCTCAGAATCTATTACAGATAGGTATAGGGAATGCTGATATAAAATTATAGGGGATGATATTTACTTTCTAATTCCGAATTAAAATACTATTCTATTTAAAAAAAATAAGTTTTCTGCATTTGAAAATATGTCACTTTGTTCCTCAGTTTTGAACAGCCTGTATGTTAGAATGTAAAATGTGCGTACTGTTTCTTATGCCCAATTGCACCACATCTAGTTAAATCTAAAGATTAACTAATCCCTTATTGTAAATTGGTTTATTTTTTTTATTTATCAGTGTTTTCAAGTGTTTTGTTTACGAGTTGTTTACATTTGCATTTTCGCATTGTTGTGATTCTTGGTCTTCTTGGTTAGGTTAGGTAATAGTTGCTGCCACGGTTGCTACGAAGCTGTGATAGAAATGGAAAAAAAAACCAAAGATTACCGAATTTTACCCCCGAAAAAAAAATGTTATGCTTGAACCTAATAAAAAAATATAGTAACATATTAGAAAGTAAAATCATCAACAATATCAAATTCCTCTATATCAATCATAACGCCTTGTCATAAAATAGATCGCAAAGATAATAAATGTTTTATAAAATAGTTTTTATAAACAAATATAACACCTGTGATAACAACAATTCATCAAAATAAATAGAATGAAAATAGTAATATACGATAAGCAGTCAAGAGATTTAAAGTTCTTTCATTATTTCAATGCTTAATCGGTAGTTCGAGCGTCGTTTAACATATCCCTTTTTTTATGCGCTTAAACCAAGTTGAAACTTGTGGTGCAACAGAATTATCTTTTTAACTGGTAGTTAACTTTTAACGGAAGGTGGTGCAACTGGGCATTAGAGTTATATCTACATTCATAACATAGAAAATTTGGAGTCTCTACTTGCAGTATTAACCAAGATATTAATTTCTCAATGATGCAATGATTATGATTAAAAAAAAAGAAAAACTTAAATAACTCGAAAACGGCAACATGTAGCTATAGGAATAACTAATGAATACTGATGTATTTATGGTCGTAAAATCCAAAAATTAATAAAAAATTAGATCATTCTATTTAAAATAACAAAGTTGACATCCTTTTCCAGTCAACCAGAAGTGATATTTTGGTTAAAGTATTTTACATTTATAGCTCCAATCGAACAGATAATGGTGCCAAAATCTCAAATATAAGTAAATAATAGAACATCATAAACTCTTAATAAACCACTTACATGGAATACCCTGTATGCGTATTACTTTTTTCATGACACCAATATTTGCTTTATTATCGAATCTATTCCTTAAATTTTGCTCAAAAGTGCCTCAGTATTTAACACTCCTTTTTTTTTAATTTCTTTATGTAAGCTAATAAATTACTTATGGTGTTAATTAGACAACTACATGGGATATTTAAGAAAATTGAGAAGAGTGTTATAAAAAAAGACAACCACCTCATCTGAATCATCAAGAATTACAAATAAACTACTAGCTTAATTGGTAAAGCGCCCGTCCGGCAAACGGGGGATGTAGGTAGGAAAAATTACTCCTAATTATTACAGTTGAAAGCAGAAATACATTAATTTGTTATTATTAAGATATTCATCTCTCAGCATTTGCCAAGAAATAAGAAATCCTCAAAAAACCACACTCTGAGAGAGGTTCTCAGATTTAAACCAAGGGGCGGTGCAACTGATAGTCAAGCATACAAGCTGCTTGACCATCAGTCACATCATAATACAAATGAATTTCATTACCTTTTTGCATTCCACACAATCCCATCCTTCTAATTGTAATCTTGCTTTACCTCTAACTGGTGTTTCCTTAAACACAAAAACATCTTCCTTGATTACTCTATCTTGTTTTGATACACAAACAGGACTAGAGATCACATTTCCACATTTCACTTCAGTATGACTAGAAAATATTATCTATATCATCATATTAATTAACCACTATCAAAAATATAATTACTCATCATCTATATTCATGTCACTTGCACATAATGTTTTTAAAGTTGATTTCTTATTTAATTCTAATTTTGCTTTATTTTTATTTCACATTTACTGAGTCTACCTTTCTTTGCAATATCTGATATATCAGGAGTTATTTCAACTAATGTTGAATCTATAATGTCTTTTTGTAACTTATTTTTCGGTGCCGTTTGATAAGCTAGTGAAGAATAATTCAACGCACTACATCGTTTTAATTTCTTGATCTCGAAATTTTGCCAATTCTATCTAGCTTCGGACTAACACTATTGGTGTTCAAATTATCTTGGAATGAATCCGTATTATTTTCTTCATTATTGTTTGATGTAGATACTGTCAAATCATTACAGGAAGAGGAAAATATTTCTGGGCTACTAAGGTCCAACGTATGGTTACCACTTAAATTTTCTGCAAAATGTTATAGTTAAAAAAAAAGATTAGAGTAAAAATATAGCTAACCTTTTTCATCAAATAGAAGTTTTTTCCGTATTTTGTCTTCACAAGATTTAAATAACTCCTCTGCACTATTGTATATACCTAATATAAACATTTAATTTCATTGCTTTTATCAATGATGGAAATAAATGTAACAATACCTACGTTTACATTCATTTTCTAATCCTTTTAGCAGCATAGCTGCATTTCGTAGCTCTGTACATTGAGAGTACCAAACATATTCAATATCAGTACTATACAAATTAATCCATTGGTTATAAGGTTTACTTTCCATTTTCATTCCTATATAAAACACTTGGTATATAACACTTTGAGTTATTTCAACTTATAATATAATTTTCTTAATCAAATGATTTTTCAAGTTGTCTATGAAGTTGTCAAATGGCATAAACCGTCAAAACCGAAAACAAGACTCGATGAAACATGCAACCAGTGATGAATCTGATGAAATAAAACAGGAGCACGAGCGACATGAGCATGTGAGGGACCTGAGGGGACACTGGCAGGGGGTGGGGACTTTCGCGCCATTTACTGTTATTGCGCACCCTTGCTGCCGCTAAGTCGCTAACTACTGTGATCAGTCGGTAAGTACGAGTAACTACCATAGCAACATTTATTCATTTCGTGCATTAACCTATGGCATTAGTGGCATTAGTTTTTGTTTACGATTTTTGCTTGACTTCTATCATTTCTTTGCGTGTTTCATATTTGAGAACAGAATTTTTCTTTTAGTTTTAGTAAATTCTTGCTTTCTATAATTTTTATATTTCCTATATTGTTAGTTTAGCATATTATTTCTTTATTTTATGAACTTTAATAAATGACGTGATACAAAAAGTGTTTTAGAATGAAAGGTTAGTAGGCTAGTTTAAGTTGGTTTAAGTAGATATAATATTTCCGTAACTCGTAATTTGTGTGCTTTCGTAGGTACTTTCAAACAACAGTTAACTGTTTACCCAGTGTCTGCAACTCTGCAGTGGGTGTGAGATAGCGGCTCCTAGCAAGGATTCATGTAGTTATCAACTGTTCAACTGCAGGTTCATCCAGTGCGGTGCGCAGTCTGATGAATTTAACCCAATGAATACTAATTATTCATTAGGTATTTTTGTAAATATAAATCCCGATTGTGATTATGATTCTAAGATTATTCGTTGCGTCACAGCGATTAATCCACGATTTGTTTTAGTTTTCCAACGCATCAATTTGTTTAATAGGTATACCCTCATATTTTCAGCCATATTGCTGTTTGAAATGTAAACAAACCACTAGTAATCGCTCTGTAGGTACGATTATTGCGATTTGTAATGGCTTGAATTGCGATTATATTTTTCCGTCGTGATTACTTTGAAACGCAATTTAAATTCATACCTTGCCAACAATGTGATTTATAATCACACACATAATCACAATTGCGATTTATATTTACAAAAATACCTATTAATTATCATACTTAGTACTGTTATTTATCATATTTTGTGGTTGACATAGTACAGATATAAATACTTTATAGGAATGTAAGAGGGATTGAAATTCCCTTTATATCAATTTATTTAAGTTTTATTCAACTTTATTATTTTATCACTTTTTTATTTTATTATTTAGCGTCATCGTCACCATTACACTGGAATAATATGCATTAATTATGCATGTTTTTCTAAATTATCGATGGTAAATAAACCAATAAACAAATGAGATTTAACATAAACGAAATAAACTATACAAAGCTGTAAATAAAGACGATAGTAAACCAAAGAACAAATCCTAAAAAGGAGCAAAACTAAAACGGTACAAATCCTGGACCTCAAAATATATGTAGGTATATAAAAAATGATAGATACTATTAACAAAGCACACCCTACAAAAGTCTAAACAGTACTGCGATGATATCTGACATATGATACAAGAAAACCTATTTGACATGCATACTTGTAGCCCTACTCCCACTAAACGATACCCAGATACCCACGCTCATGATGAGCAAAAGTTACCTTTTGTCTACTCTCTGGTGATTAGAATTCTAATCATTCATTGTCCTTTATTCTAAGGATCATGCAAAAAAAAATCGTAAAATAAAACAAAATGAAGCAATAATGGATTATTGTTATTAACAAAAGCAAAACAATAAAATATAAGAATTCTGATACAGATCAAACACAAAATTGTCTTGCTGATAAGAATTATTACTTTTCAACTCATACAAGACACCTTGTAGATTTCAGGTTTATGAATGCCAATGCGAGACTTTTTATACTACTCTTCTAGTAACTAAAACATGAAAGTTAAAAAAAGTTACGCAGAGTTATATATAATATATAAATGTACCTACTTGACAACAAATAATTCAACGCAAGACGTTGCCTACCCAAAGCCGCCATCCGTATAAAATTGTAGATATGCATAAAAACTACTTTTTTACCCATTACTGTTCAATTATTAGTAACAGCAGAAAATTTATTTAAGAATCGCTTATGCTTCTTAACTTCTTCTTCTTTAGTGACACCGTGATCTGTATCAAAGATCCACTCAGCCATCCACCTTCATGTACTGAAGATTACAAATCCATATCTCCAATATTTGAATACTAAATACTACTAAAACTCTATGCACTACAAAAGCTATGCAAAGCAGAAGCGTGTAAACAAGGTAGTGAAAAAACCCTTCTCGCTCCAGGATCGGCGGAGCATTACACACACAGGAACATAAAAGGACGAATTGGGTCAGGAACAAGGAAATTAATAATTTTGACAATTAATAAAAAGCAAAATGATATTGAAATACTATTAGATTTAAGAAATTTATATAGTAGAGTATAGATTTTTAATCTTTCGGTAACTAATAGGCTGTTGACGTTAAAAGGCGGAGTCACACCACATCGCATAAGCTCTTGAATTAGAATGTTAGACTGAAAATTTCTTCTATTGCACCCGAAAAAGATGTGATTGAAATCTTCAATTTCACCACAGTCGCCGTTTGGGCTATCAACCAAGTTTAATCTATACAAATATTTACACTGGTTATGGTTGAATCTTAATCTGTATAATGTAGTTATGAATTCTCTTCCTACCATACTCCTCTACCAAAGATACCTTTATGTCCAGGAACCCAAGCCAAAGTTAAATCACCAGTTTCCTTAATTTGCGCAGCAATTCTTCTGCATTCAGCAATTAGTGGATGTAGACCAGCTAAATATCCCAATCCGCATAGACCCCTAATGTCTGAGAATACCACTGCGTTAACAGTATGGAAACTTTAGCGCAAAGAGAGACTTCTATAAATAACAAAGATCTCAGCCACAAATATGTTAGTGAGCGCAGGGAGTGCACCTTTCTCTAAGATGTTCAACTTAGGGCAGAAAACACCATATCCAACGCGTGAGAGATCGTGAAAGAGAGAGCCATCGGTGCGAAAAATTGGTTCTGAGTCCAGAAAAATTTGCTGATTATCTGCATTGGCTTTGCTAAAGCGACCATCTATTATAATCTCTGCGGGATCAAAAATTTCCATCGGGTTCAGGGTGTAGCAAACTAACTTATCACTCATACTCAAGTCTTTCAGGGTCTTTACCCATCTATAGGCTTTTATCAATGGCGGAATTAGGCCTCTATTCCAGTTTGGGTAAAATCTTAACAGTGAACTCCAGTTTCTTAATTCCTTCTGATAGGATCAGAATTGAGAGTATAATGTTTAAGAACAAATTTTTTTGCCAGTTGTTCGATTCTAAGGGCAATCGAGTAAACAGAAGCTTCAGCATGCAGTGCAATAGCCCCCAAGGCTTTTCGAAGACCAGAATTCTGAATACGTTGCAGAAGATCTAGATTTGTTTTATTCAGTGCAAGAACTATAAAAGTGGCATAATCAATATGAGTTGTAACAATAGCAAAATATATATTATGTAAAAGGCATTTTGGACCAACTCCCCATCTAATTCTTGAAATACTTTTCATGATGTTTAGGCCTTGAGAAATTTCCCTTTTGACGTCTTCAAAGAAACCCTTTATAGATATAGTTTATAGTGAACCCCAAGGAACTTCAATGAAGTGGTAAAAGGCACCCGAACATTATCAATACGAAATTCTGTTGAAGGATTTATTAATACTTGCAGATTAGTTCCTTCGATAAAAATTGTAAGATCATCAGCGTAAATTACCACCTCGATCGATTTAATATACAACATCCTATCGTTAAGTAAGTCATAAATGGTTTTAATAATGTGTGAAGGAATGTTACGGTCTATCAACTTATCTACAAGTATATCTATATTCACATTATCATAAGCAGCTGAAATATCCAGAAATAAGGCCATTACCATTTTGTTTTGCAAAAATTCTGAACGTACATATTTTAGATATTAAAAATGTTACGGCTTCCGCAGTGCCTCTACCTTTTTTGAATCCCCATTGTTCTGGCGTTAGGAGGTTGTGAGGCTCAAGAAACCACTTCAACTTGTTAGCAATGACTTTCTCAAAAAGTTTTTCTATAGAGGATCGCAAGCAGGCAGGTTTCCATCCTGTTAATAAATTATGATCTTTCCCAGGCTTTTTAATTGGGTGAATAACTTGGGTTGTCCATTCTATTGGAATGCTAGTATGTCCTCCAAGAATGTCATCAAACAATGCCTTCAGTGCCTCAAGAGCTACTTCTGGTAGATTCTTAATTATAGTATTGTGTAATCCATCAAATCCGGGAGGGACATTTTTCAGCATTTGAACTATTCCCCTAATTTCCAAGGCACTAACTTTCTCAAAAACTGCATGCCTGTTTACATCAGAGGGTGGAAAAATACATTTATTTACTGCACCACATGGCGATAAGCTTTCTAATAATTTATAAAAACATTTTACATGCCCGATGTCAATATTATTAGATTCCTTAAAATTTCTCGAGGATTTTTTCACATTTTTCCATATATCTGCCACTCTGCTATTTCTATTTGTGCTATTGCGAAAGACAATAAAACCATTCCTTCTTTTACTCTTCAAATTGCGCTTCACAAGAGCACTTATTCTTTTAACTTCTAGATAATTATTTGTGCTGGGATTATTCTTATAAGAAGCAAGAGCAGTTCTTCTCTGACTTAATCGAAATCGTTTCTGTTGGAATCTTGCAGTAACTCAGAAATCATAGTACGAAAATTTTCCCAATTGTTTTTTTTGTGTTGAACTTTCTTGTGCGCACCAATGTATTTATTTCTGACGCTTCGGAGCGCGCTGATAGGCTTGTTGACAATACTAATGGGGAAATATTCAGTTCCTCGACTATCCTCACATATATTCCAGACAAAATTTAAGGGGATGTCTGGAAAAACAAGAGTTAGATCCACTGCACTGCTATGACAGTCTGGATGTGAGACTTGGGTTGCAGAACTGTCATTGAAGCGTACGACATTGGAATTGAGGATTGAAAATTAGCCAGTTCTAAACCGTTTCTGTTGCTAATGGAACTGCCCCCACAAGGGATTATTCGCGTTCATATCACCGCAAATAATGAACAGTGCCTGCAAATTAGCTGTCAAATCAGGTGGAATATATACAGATAGGATATTAATCAGATTTACTTTGATTCCCATAACTTGAAATCTTGGATTTTTCCTAATGTTGAGGTCTTCAAAGGGTAATCCACATTTAACTAATATAGCTACTCCTCCCTTGCCAACTTCTCTAGCTTCGTGAATAATGTTATATCCCTTGAACCTCAGCTATTCATTGGCTTTGAACCAAGTTTCACATACACATACCACATCCACATGACGTTCGTTTAGATACCTCTCAAAACTTTTTTTATTAGCTGTCAAACTTCTTGCGTTCCATTGTAAAATAAACATTATAAAATGATGTTTTTAATTACGTGCCCCTTTAAAATATTAATATGGTCTATGATCTTCTTCGTATATCTTCCTCTGTTTCTTTAACGTTCTTCACAAGCTGAGTCAATTCTTAATATTAATAAAACTCTTCCGCTGAGTATAATCACGATCGTGTTGTTTAATGATTATGCCCCCACAGAGTGCTACTGATCAGTCAATGGTTTGTTGGAAGAACTTGCCTTTTGACTATAAAAAACTTGCTTGTTAATAGGAGCGGGCTCTGGACTGTTTAGCAATTTATAATGTCTTGTCTGTCATAACCTGGTACCGGTTGTGAAAAATGTCTTTTTGGCCTGGCTTGGATACGTGAAACGAATAGGAAGTTTTATTTCTATTGACTTGTAGTGTTGGGAAATGTTGTGGCACTAAAGATACATCAATATCCTCATTGCGAGATCGAGGATTTAGTTTTTTTCATAGCTTCCCAATAAGTAAGGTTTTCATATGCCATCAGACTGTTAATTTCACGTTCTTTTGAAGTAACAATATGCTCCCTGCCACAATTAGCACATTTGGGCTCACTAGTACAATTCCCATCATCGATATGATCTTCACCGCAACGCTTGCATCTTTTCTTTCTTTGCATTTGTTTTTTCTACGACCATATGTAAGACATTTAAAACATTGTATCACCGGAAATATGTAGTTCTTAACCTCAAAAGGGCATTTATATATCAATATGTGCTTTGGTAAGACATTACCGGAGAAAGTTATAGCAACCCATTTAGTTGGTACTCTTGTCCCTCCGTATTCACCACTCTCGTATTAAATCTATGAAGATTCAGAACCTCTGTGTTCCCACATCTAGCGTTTGCTTTGATCTCTCTCTACGTTCATATCTTCATCGATTCCAATTCAGTCTTTTGCACGTTACCAGGTGAGTTGGGATGAATCCATTCCAATTATGCCTCGAATGCAAATATGTTTTAGAAGAATTGTGCTTTACGGATCACTATAGGCGTTTTGTCGCGAGGTAACGTTGACTCAACGGTAGGCGCTTTATGGCAACCGCAGCGTTGTCGCCCTTGAGCGGTACACACATTTTGAAAGTGACTGTACGTCATCGGTTGCCGAAATCCCGAACCGTGTTGGGTAATGTGGTTAGTTAGAGCGGTTCTGAACATAACCTAAAAAGCTGCAAAAATGAAAAATACTTTTTTAGTTTTTAAATTTTATTTCACTCTGATTTTTTGTTTTTTTTTTATATATTTTAAGAAGGTTAGTTAAAATACATAATTTAATTAATTGATTTTGCTAATGCTAGAAATGGAGGTATCTTTAGGTGAAAATGAAATCATGGAGATAACTATCAACCACAAAGGTCTGACAAAGGGGTAGATATGGCAGCCGTTTTCGCGATGGAAGAGTATGGCAAAAGACAGATATATGCTAGAAAGAGACGGCATTAGTACCGTTTAGGTTCATTCGGTAAGTCAACGGTTCGTCACGACAAAACGCCTTATATGATGTTGTTAGATTGGTTGCCTACCTAAAACGCCCCCTCCATTTGCATTTAATTATTAACATAGTGTACATAATTTGCAAGCTTTTAAGTATGTACGCTTTTGTATGGTACCTAAAATTTAATATTGAAATCCAAATATCACAAATTTCCAGTTTGATAAACATAGGGTCAACGACCTACCTTACCTTACCAATTAAGGCTTTAACTTACTCAAGTTACTTCGACAGGCCGGTATAAGATAAGTATACAGTAAACTGTCAACGTCATTAAGCAAGTCGTGGTTTTACTAACATCGATGTAATACAAGAATGTGTGCGTTCAGTTATAGCAATAATCACTGACTCACATACAAGGTGCTTAAAACCGTATCTCCAATATGGATACGTTCAAACTAATAACTTTCTTCTTTCAAATGGAACATAGCTAGGTTTCTTACTACAGCATTGGATGTAGCGTAAAATTCTACATCGAGACATCAAGTGGTATTAGACGATACGATTTGATGTCAAGTGGGTTAGAAATTTCACCGATAAAAACTATCAAGTTTTTCCCATATAAGGAGGACTGGGAGTTCGCGGACTTGAACTGGTCTACTGGCTACGGGGGGTTTTAAAACTGACTATGATGTAGGGAACAGAGTATAGAAAGGTCTTTTGGGCAAGCTGTAGTAGGAGCAAAACGGTGCTCCAGACTGAGGTTGCTCCAAGCAATAGCTTTAAGTATTGCTCTCACAACCAAGCAGTACTTAAAACTTCAAGATCAGTTCTGCAAATGTTGATTAGAAGCTGGTTTGGGAACTTCCAAATGAGATGGGTGCCAAAAGAAATTTAATACTAGGCCTGGATTCCCAACCACACGGGCATGAGGCGATGGACGATCCGACTAGACGAGATTCGATAAGGTCGTTCGTTGGAGCTGGTTCTTCCTCTGACACTACTAAACCACAAATTAAAAAATCCATCAATGAACAGATCCATAATGAGTCCAAGTCCCAATGAGTTCTTATAGGAACAGAAGCCTAAATTTGCTAAAGACCACTGAAGGTGTGTAAAAGCAGAAAGACTGTCAAAATGATAGTAGGTCTATTGGCCGGTCTTTGTAAGACTTATAGGCCTGGCAGATGACGTTGCAGATTCTGCCAAGAGAAAAATGAAACCCCAGTTCACGTGCTGGCCCCTGTGATGGCCTAGTGAGGAGAAGATTTTTACTACTGGGCGTAAAGAACCCCACAGCTAATAGTTACATAATAGAGCCGCTCTCAAATAGGATAGGTCTAACTAAAAAGGCAAAGTTAGAGAGCGCCCTTAAGGTCAAAGAGGATCACAATGGATATGGAAAGTCGTGTTGAAATACGTCCGTATAGCCACCCCAGCCCTAATTCAATCTAATTCAGCTACAAACATTAATTGATTATTTTTAATTTATAATATTTTACAATACAAATATTGCAATATGAAAGCCTTTTTCTGTATTATTTTTTAGGCGCAGTCCACACCGGATTGATACGACAAGCGGCACAACCAGTAACACGACACATTTAAACAAAATGTGCACCGGAGGCTTACGACACGTAATATGACAAGGCACACAACCAGCAACACGACAATTAAATTAATTTTCACGGCACGTGCCATGTTACTGGTTGTGTCGTTTGTCAAAAATGAAATTAAATTCAACAAACATCAACATGTATATTTCTATTTTCATTACTTTCGCCGACCTACATTAAATTATTTGTTATAATTTAGAACATATTTGTAGAACTAAATTCCACAACATGGCAAAAATTCTTGCAAATTATAAGTTTTTAAATATTATCAATTCTGAAGTCGTTGTTAGGGGTGACTAATAATAATTAATAGTTGAAAACCTGATTTCAGGTATCCGGTTGCAGGACCTGCTAGCTGGATATCCCGAAACCCGGGTAGTGTACTGGACGGGTAGCTACCTGACTCTTAAAAAAGACGGGTTTAGATAGCCCTATTACATATTAGCCTAGAAATGTTTTGTAATATCGCTATATTTAATGCGGCCGAGACAATTGATGGATAGTCTTGTTTTTACATAAAAATTATAAAATAAATAAACATAATAGTTACATAGCAACAAATATATAAAAAAAAACAATTTTATTAATACTTTCTAAATTTTCGTCAACTTGATTGTTTAGCATTTATATATTTATTTTGCCAGTCTTTTAAAATGTCCCAAAACACTAAACATAGTGCTCCATGAGGAGCAAGTCTCATATAATTTGCGGTAATTCCCTTATAAAAGCCATAAATGCCTTCTGCTCGAAAAATCTTGATGAAGCAATCTAAAATACCGTTGTAGAGTAATCCTTTGCCTGACGCGTCCACACCTGCAATTATAATAATAATTTTTAATGTTTAATGGATTTTACAAATCTACTTATAGGACCTAGCACAAAGATCAATGTGTAAGACAATTTGCAGTAAATTACGCAGAAAACAGTGCAATGAAGGTTAATACAAGTATAAATATAAAATACACAGCAATACATTACAAATCTATATCTAATAACGTCTAAGCAAGCGCTAATGGGAAGCAAAAGCGATCTGAGTCTGCTCTATTAGCATTCCTACACATGTGCGTTAGGGCTGCCTTGTAGAGAACATTTGTAAGTCCTCTGGATACATATCTGAGGATCGGATATTATAGCGAGCCTCTGTCAAATGCAGCTGAGATAATAGAGGTGAGAAATAAACCATTACATTGATGAACCAGGAATTTGGCACTCAATTCATCTCTGCGTGAAGTGAAACTGTGTCTATTCCTAATTATAGGAATTTATTATTCTGTTCTCTCTCTAGCATTAAGTATTGATAAAGGTAATACGGACACAGGAAATCTCAATAATTTAGAAGCAGAAGAGAAAAGTTAGTAAAATGTAGCTTAAATGAAATATAATTCTCGAAAAGTATGCTGACGTTAACAAATATGGTCACCCTAGGAATTTCAAATTATGGACTGAATAATTAAAGAAATTGGATTGCCACACTTTAGAAAAGTGAGTATAGCTCATTTAGTATGTTCAAGTGGAGTCCATTGCTGATACACTACTGACACACAGTAACTAAATTTCTTTGAAGACATGTGCAATCAGGATTGTAATTAATGGGGCCGCAAATCTTAATATGGTCAGCATTTGCTAATACTTTACAATCCATCAATTGAAACAGGTCATTGACGTATATTTGACCACTGAAGCAAATCCAAGTTTAAAGTAAAAATCTATTTTAGTAGATAAAATTAGAGCGATTTTGAAGATGTAATTGCAACAGGAAAATTACCTTTGGAGAGAAGCCGAAAATTATACATCACATTTTAGTTCAAATGAAAAACCTAAATTTTATGATCACATTATCATTTTACTATCGCTATTTTAATTTAAAAAATATGTTTTGTTATTGTTAAGCCAAAGCGATGTATTATTTGGCTCATTGCATCTCAATACGCAATAATAACTGTGTGCTCTACATATAATATGTATTTATCTTTACCTTGATTATATAATCTCACTGATACTAAGTCAAAGGGTTGCATACAAATGGTTTGAAAAACTCCACCAATAATACTGGCAATTAATGAGCCAAATAATGGATACTTCTTGAATGTCGAATATTCATTAAGATGATCTTTCGCTTTAGCAAACGAAGCTAATTGTGCCGATGATCCAGCCAAAGCTCTGATCATTGTCCCACTGCAACCTCTCCATAAACCGCGGATCTGTAATTTAAACAAAACTTCATATCTGTAAACACGTACCACATACAAGAGATGTTTGAGACTACCCTATTTTTCTCGATCAACAAAACTTCAACTGATACATCGTCTAAAAATATTTTCATCTTCCAGAAACATTTTGTTGTAAGTACCGGACATCTATAGCAATTTACGTAAATGGAATATAAATGCTTTTAGGTTCACCAACTGTTTTAGAACCATTTACATAAAGAGCACACTGTTTTTAGCGCACAAATGTCCGGATTTTAGTTTTTTTTTTTAATTTTAAATATGAATTTCAATATCCTAATTATTTTTATAAATATAATTCTATTTAATATGCAATTTAATAATTTAATTATCTTTATAATTACTTTATTTTCTATGCTCTAAGAAAAAAATAATATGGTTGTTTTACTTCACTTTTCAATTGTTTATTGACATAATGTCAATAAACAATTGACGAAAGCATGCACGAATTAATGAAGAAGAGTTTTGTTATTTTTTTTCGTCGCAACCTATTACAATACTGTAGAGTATATGCATTATATATTTTACAAAGAAAGTGATGCTGTCTTTCAATAATAATCTGAATTTCACAAGTCAGTGAAGACAGTGTGATTTTTCTGTGGCATGACAAAGAAAACCATATGTGTAGAGATTGTTTTTTTTATCCTCGAGTTATTTTAACGATTTAAGGGTGGGTTTATCAATGTGAGGATAAAAGTACAAGGTAAGCAACTGACAGATATCGTAAACTGACAGGTAAAGTTTTATACCTACTCGTTTATCATTACATGTTTAACCCTAAGTTTAGTGTCTACAAGATTATTAATAGTTGGTAACACTCACGGGTAAATAATGCGCTACGATTGGTTAGCAGAAAATACATTGACTTCTCGTGACCTCGTTTGATATTTTACACATATGACATAGGGAGAGGCTTGTTTACAAACAGTTTGTTTACGAATTGCCGGCGACATCGCGCTTATTTTATCATGGAATATATATTCTGGATTATTTATTAAGTGGTGATGAAGACTGAGACAATGCGCACTTATTAAGACACAAACGATGGCCCTACACAGTGAGACCAAAAATTGATCATTGGTATGATAATGGTACGTGGAAGAAAAGATTTCCTGTTCTAGCATCCAAAATAAGACTACAATTGTAAACAGCATTAACAGTAATAGTGGCAACAGCTGTGTTACATCACATAGCTATGTATTCCTTTCTGTAAATAAACAACAGTTTTCAATGCCTCCTTTAATTTATTTTAATAAACAATAATTTTATAAACCAAAATATAAGCAATATCACATATTAAACTAAGTTCAGATGCTGTAAATAACTAAATAACAAAAACAAAATTGCTATTCTCATAAATAAAAAGTATACAAAAAAATAACTCCATTATTATGAATTTTGTATCATATTTTCAAATATTGTCTTGTAATTGGTTAACTGCTCACATTTGTAGGTTGTGATCACCGATGATCATATGATCATCAAGCATCTGATGGATATCTACATTACCTTTCAAATAAAGTGCTGGAGAAATTTATCTTCCATATGAAATAAACGGTTTAGATTATTTATCTTTCTGTTACTATTTTATCTGTAAGTTAATTTATTTATCCTTACACAGATAAACCCACCTTAAGTTATATATTCTTGGTAATAGCGGCTTTTTTTTTTTAAAAATGAATCTTTAAGAAATGCTTTAATGAAATTTGTTAACGTTTTTATAGTGCAATATAGCTTTATCAATCAACACTCATTATCTGAAAGTTAACATTCTTTTATAATATAATTTTAATTAATGTATCATTTCCTGTGGTATTGCAAACTGCAATTTGCAGTTTACAATACCATAGAAAATGACGCATAAATTTAAAGAAAAATAATTGTACACAAAACTTAATAATCCTTACTGAATTACGTTTATTTGCACTAATTAAAATGGTTTAAAAACAAATGTATTATAAAAGAATGGTAACTTCCAGTTTGTAACGGGTGTTGATTGATAAAGCTATAGTTTACTATAGCGAAACGTCAATAAATTACATTAAGGCTGGGATATCATATAAAAAATCTCGTAACAAGCTATTTTCGCATAAATTAAAATCTCTCGGATAATAGATGGCCCCCTATGTACGATTTCATAGTAAAATTAATTATTTTACAATTAGTGCAGCATTGAACTTTGAATTGCCTAACTATAAGTTCACGATAATCGATATAATTTTATATTTTCATTAATTTGCAACATGTATTGCTGTTTGCCTACGCTGAGGTATCTAAAATCCACACAAAATCTAAACGAGAAATGCGTATCTTAGGAACATAAAACACGCCCCTCTCCTAATATAAATCCGAATACCTCTTTTGAAGATACGAGTTTTTCTTTTCCAACAACGATAGGTGGAATATACAGTGTGTAACAAATATATATTATTACAAATTATTATATATTATATATTACAAATTTTTAATATAATGAAATTATCGGATTTAATATTAATTGTATTATTATTTAATCTTTATTAACCCCTTAAAAAAATGAACACTTATTGAGTTTGACTTTAAAATTATAAGAAATTGTGTCATTACGAGTGCCGACCTGTATATTTGGTTGTCTATAGTTCTCATCTTATTCATTTACAAATACTAGTATTTACTATCTATTAGCAACAAAAAAAAAGATCTGCAAGATGCTTTTACAAGTTATTTATATTTCAAGTGATATTGAGGTATTTAAAAAATATAATATCATTAAAAAATACTTAAATATAATGCTGCCATCTATTCACAAGTGTACACACTTTTATTGCCGGACATTTTCGTGACGTCACATCGTGGCGGTCATTATTTATCGTTTTACATATTAATGTTCATTTCAGTAAGTTGAGCATATTTCACGATTTCCTTTTCATGAAAATAACATACAAAACATGCCGCATTGAGTGATTTGCTCAGCTTTGTTTTTTGAAGATTTCTCGTTTATTAATGATAATTATTGATACAAAATCTATCACAGGGGGAACAACAAAACAAGTAATGTTTTCAGTTTTTGAATTCTTTTAATTTTGTTATCGTTTGGGAAATGAACATTAAAATCAAAAGTTATCATTCAATGTAGGAATCTGTAGAGTGATATCCCAGCCTTAAATCATTACCTTAAAATTATTTTTTTTTTAAATCCGCTACCACCAAGAATGTAAATATAACTTCAATCATGAAAACCAGATGTGTCAAATTCTGATAAAACAATAGCTATTCTCAAAATTACGAGATGTGATCTACTAACTAATCCACTATTTCTTTTTGAATTTTATTATGCACTGCATTTATTTCCAATTTATTGAATTGTTATAATGAATAATAGATATTTCAAGCAACTTGCATTAATCCATCATTTTTCTTTTTCAGGTAATAATCAACATTATATTTACATTTTTTTTGAAAATCTTGATTATTCTTTTTTAAATTACTACTTACCCCGTGAGCATCGTAAATATGTTTAACTGCTCGCCATGTGCCTGAGTGTCCGTGTTGAAAGCCGACAGCAATGCTTTTTGCCGCTTGTGATTGCAACTGTGTTTTTATTAAAAACAATGGACTACCGAAAAAAGCACCGGCTGCACCACAAAGAGCACTTGCCAAAAAACTATTAACAAAAATAGTTTTTCCGTTATTATCTGTAAGGTATCCATTGTTGTGTAGCCATTGATAACTACCCAGTCTAATACTGTTGCGAACACAATGCATTACTGTTGCAGCAACTAGTCCTTTTTGCAGTCCTAACAATCCATCGTGTTTAACAACGACTATTGCGGCGTTGAAAACGTTCTTATAGTGGACGGCGTGTTGACCTCTAGCTTTCAATTCACCTTGAAGTTGCATGCGAGTTTTTAAGACATCCAAAGGATTGCTGAAGAAACTGGCTCCTGCTGCCGCTAAACCTCCAGTTACGAAATCCATCTTATCACTAATCGTTAACTGTTTTAATATTCATTGTGCGGAGCCCTGACCTCAAAGGATTGGACCAGTGCCAAGCTAAAATAAACACAATATATCCACCTTAATTGTCCTTATTTAATCCTTCTTTCAAATCAAACTTAAAACTTATTTATGTACGCATCTGTTGCGCAAAGTTATTAATCAACAAGATAGAATCCAGGCTTGGTAATTGCATGTTTTACTATTTTATGAAATTGTAAATATCTTTTTATACGCCTATAAAAGTTTACACCTCCCTTGTTTCTATCACATATTTATAGAAAAAAAAATCGTTCTATTTTTATATAGTATCCTATTAAATATGTTTGTAATTCTCGACATGTTTTAAGACAATTTTGCGAAAAGCATTTAATTAGACCTATTTTTGAATCAATATCACATCGTTTCATATTTTAATTTCGTTCCAGTTACATCCAGTTTGCAATGTGGAAAGGTTATTTTCACTTTATAATTCTGTACTGATGTGTACGAGAACTGCATTAACAAGAGAAAATTTAGAGATTATAATGATTGTGATTAGAAATTCTGAAAACTTATTAAATTATAATGAAAACCAACATTAAATATTATAAGCATATATTATTTTATTATTATAACGATTAAATCACAGTTAAAATAGATATTTTAAAATTTAAAATTAACTTTTTATTTGATTCCTGACGATGTTTATGTCGATATACAAGGGTGAGTCATACTCCCATTGATGTTTCTTATAAATGGACCAGGAATATGGCTCTTGTTAGGAACTAATGTATTAAGTAAAAAAATAACACGACACATGCACTGCTATTAATAACTCTTCTTTATTTCGTCGATATCTCCCCTTGTTATTTAAGCTTCTTTAGGGTCATAAATGACCCAATCAAGAGATTCTTAATCCACTAAATGAATGAACAAGCATATGTCGGCACTAGATCTACTATGCATGTAGTTATTCTAGTTATACATAGTAGATTTGATGCCGACATGTGCTTGTTCATTCATTCACTGAATCGTGAGTCTCTTCATTAATTCATTCATGATTCTGAAGAAGCTTTAAATAAACAAGGCGAAATAAAGAAGAGTTATTAATAATACTGCCCTGTTCATATACCTGTTACTTTATTCTTAATATACAGGGTGTATCAGATATACAGGTAAATGTAATAATATGTAGCAGCTGTAATCATATACGATCAAAAAGTCTTAACGCACAGGGGGTCTATCTGTAAGCATTAACGAGAAAAAAAAATATTTTGCAAATGCCGTGGGCTAGAGCCGCACCTGTGCCCAACCTAACTGCTGCCCCGAGTATATCCCCACATACCACTATCATTCAGCCATTACCGCGTTCGTTTTGTGTGGATCGCCGCTTGGAGTGCAAGCCACTTCGAACATTTTATTTAAATTCTTCCCGTCTCGAAAAAAACAATCCTTTCCAGGACCATCATGATTTCATATAAAGAAAATCGAAGCTTGATGCATCGGCAAAAGCGCGGGAATGTATAGATTCATTTTCCCGCGACATCATAGTAAAAAGGCGTGTTTGCAAATTTTCTGTATCTACATTTATGTCTGTGTAAGTCGATTCAATTCATTTTGCGTTATTTGATTAAATAAATCCAAAAGAAATAACTCAGATTCATACCGTTCATTAACAACTAACTCTCGATTCGACAAAGCAAAAGAAAAATATTTACGTTTTTTGTAAGTACTGAAGTCGCATATCCGGTGAAACTAGAACGTCTTATCAGGATATTAAAAAAATACTTTGTAGACTTACGTAGAATGCTCTTAACAAATAAGAAATGTTTATTTTATAAAAAGAAGAATTTAAAATGCTTCAGTTTTACTATTTTTACAAGAGCGCACTGGCCGATTGGCCTTTATTTATTCAGAATTACTAGTGGTGGGCACTATCGATAGTGACTTATCGATAACTATCGATAGTTTTGACTATCGATAACTATCGATAGTTTCGACTATCGATAGTTGACTATCGATAACTATCGATAGTCGACTATCGATGATGCCCACCAGTATTATAATTATATATATAGTTTATAGCGCAGAGAGATGCTCAAATTCAATGTAAACATGACAAGTTTAGTGCTATTTATTTTCCCTTTCTGAGTAGCTTAAATGTTTATTTATGTATTGTCTTGTTAATTAAAAACGTTTGTATTATCAATCATCAATTATCCGTTAAGTGGAACTAAGTCTTTCTTTTGTAATATCTATAGTAGCAGGTATTGATGAAACCATGAAATACTAATCTTAGAGTTCTTATTAGTCTGGACTAAAAAAAAACACAAATTATAAATAACAAGAAACAAAGCAAAATGTATTTCTGAGGACATATTAGTTCAGTAGTGTGGTGGGCATTATCGATGACGACTATCGATAATTGTAAGTATTGATAGTTGACTGTTGAAACTATCGATAGTCGACTATCGATAGTTATCCATAGTCAACTATCAATAGTTATCGATAGTTATCGATAGCCAACTATGGATAGTTATCGATGGTCAACTATCGATAGTTATCGATGGCCAACTATCGATAGTTGAAAATACCGATAGTGCCCACCACTAAGAATTACGTTAAATGAACTTACGGCATACCATTAAGAACAATACTAAATGAGTGCAATGTATTTATACATAATACTACGTTTAGCGGGTGCTTAACATGACGTTTCCTTGCATCAGGCCCGGACGGAAAGCGATTAAATGTCTATAGTGATTAGACATACTCGTGTTGTCGGCAATCGGAAAACCGCTGGCCAACACTCATGATACGAATAAACACGAGTATATTTAGTCGCTGTATAAATTTAATCGCTTCTCCTATGTTTCCCAACACTGGTAGATAGTCTCCAAACTAGCCTGGTCTTGCCTGGAAGACGTAAGAACCTTGCCTAAACCGAGCAAAGTGCCGGGATATAACGACATGGCAGGTATCGAATTTGCAACAAGCTAGCAGAAAAGGGCTCTGAAACAATATTGACTGGATTTGAAGTGGCTTACAAAGAAAAGCAAGTTTACTGACACACCATTAAAACACTGCAGCCATCCCTGAATTTAGCTGCTGATGTGTTAACTAAGCATAGAAAGGTGACGAATCTGTTAACATCACGTGGCAACTAAGGAAATATCTTCATAGAATAGGCGTTTTTAGAGATGACACTATATGCAGATTGTGCAACGATCGAGGAAACAGCCTACCACGTTGTTTTTGAATGTGTTGCCTTGGAACGGCAAAGATTGGTATCACTGGAAGCAATCATAGAGCAAAGTATTCACAGACCTGCCTAAAATAGGTTTACTACATAGGTTACTGAACCTAATTAAAGGGACTAATCTGTTTATTTAAGATTAGGTATGGAATAATGCAATAGACTTTCGACCGCGGCGATAAGGCGATAGAGAATATGCCCGATTCATACTCAGGAATTAAATCAAATCAATATAAGTGGGATGGTTTTGAAGTTAGCTAAGGTATGACGTCAAATCACGTTTTTATATGCTCGCCTATAAAAATATATGATACAGAACAAAAAGACACGCACCAGCGTTATTAAGAGTATAGAAGATAAAAGTCTTGAGTCAAAATTAAAGAGAGAAAATAAATTGAGTCAAGGCCTTGGTCTTTGATAGATACATAGATACATAGTTTCAGCCATGGAATTGGTATGATACATTATTTTTATACAGCCGAACTGTAGGATTGGAAGAATACCGTAGATAATGGAGACAGTTAAAGCTTATACTCTAAGCCATCATTAACAACCGCACGTCATAAATTACTTTTGCACTTGAAATCATGGATATTAGACATATAATTGAGGCTAAAGTTGCCTCGTAATCCTCGTGCCACTAAATGGACAAACAGTTATAAATAATAATCATTTTATAGAGTGAACGCTGGCTTAAAAATATTTTAAAATTTGTCGGGTGGGGCTCTATTATACACGAAACTTTAACAACAGCTACATGTTCATAGATACTACAAAATCAAATTGCATCGCGAATAAAAGAAATCAAAGCAAATCTAATGAATCCGCATACATACTTCTAATTTCCACCTGACTTTGGCGTTCGTGATTATTTGCATCATTGTTCGCAACTCTCAATTTTATTGAGACGATAATAAGCGAACCCATCTGCAGTTAGTTATTTTATTTTAATTTAAAAAAAAAATTAATAGTTAATATAAATCGCATCAGCACAAAAATAATAATTCTAAACACAAGTTATCTCACATATAAAAAAAGGTACGTACAAATAGAAATTCCTTAACTACAGAAAAAATGGATATCCAAGAACATTTTTATAACAATCAAAATAAAAAAGCTCACTCGTCCAATATTTGTCATAATATTGTTCGGTTAATAACAACGACTGAAAGCAGAACAGCTAATACAACATTTTTTCTTTCAGCATTCGTTGTTTATGTCTTTAGGAGATGATGCATTTGGTAAAAGATGTGCGGATAAATCTCACAGTGACATAAATATATCTATGATTAAATGTACATTCAGAAAATTGGACTAAAAATAGACACAGCAAATTTTATGATCGGTAGTACTATAATTACAATAAATAAACATATAAGTATTCTCTGGTGCATAGTAATATATGAATGGATACTAGATATTAGACAATGTATTGGTGTGTTTTAGGGTAGTATCATATCATTTATTATATTTAAAATACCTGATGATATCCAATTTTCTCAACGTATAAGTACAAAATACTCTTACATTTTAGAAAAATCAAGGCATCAGTTAATTTTATAACATATATATAAATTGCAAGTTACACAAGGCAATACTGTAATACTTACATTAAGTAATTTTGTCAACATAACATCATAAAGAAGTTACAGCATACTGCACTCTGGTCTTTGAAAAATGCATTTCATTTAAATCAAAGCTCACTGCCGTGTACATTACATGATAAGTAACCATCTTCAAATGACGTTCTCGTGAAATTCACGATGTTATTTAAAAATAGAACCCTCGTACAAATATAAACGTGGTTCACGGCATACACATGTTCCCACATACTTTTGAAGTTATACTTAATATATTTACGTATTAAAGAATGAGGAAACATGTAGAAAATTACTACCATCTTTTCCTCATAGCGTTCACATAATTTCACTTCATTTCTTTATTATTCCATATACCAATGAACAGGGTCGATATTCATTCGTTCGCATTTGATAATTTATACTACTTATCATACTTTTTTTTTATAAAATCGTAATGAAAATTTCTTTATTATTTTCCTTACATTGAAAGCAATTATAATTTTGACTTTATCAAAGATGATAAAAAGATATTTGGATGGAAGTTATAATTGGGAGAACTTCTTTAACAGTAAGACGTTAAGACGCAAGACTTTATTTTACGTCAACACTTATATATTATGGAACATCTATCTAAAATATAAAACATTTTTAATCCAAGACAAATCTTATTTAATATAAATAAATAATCTTATCTTTTTTAAGAGACACTTCTTCATTTTTGTCAATGTAATAGAAAAGTTTTCGCGAATAAGTTTTAACACACAAAATATGGATGCAGATCCTGGAGTACGTGAATGAATTTTTGTTTGTGAAGGTTTGATACAAAATACTGATACTTTAATACTATAACAAAATCGTAGTTTGATTTTGCACAAAACATTTTCACTTATGCCAAACAAACTATTAATATACCCCCTCGGGTCCTTGCACATCATTCTGTCTGTAGACTTTTCATCCCATTCCTTATCCCTATTTTCAACATGTATGCATAATAGAAAGCAATATGTTTCCTACATGGGAAATTAATTCCAAATTTTGTCTCCTACTCCAAGGATACTATAAGATAGTATTCTACGCCATAGGTCCTCTTCTATTTGTATTATAATAAATTGTATTATATTGTAATAGAGCTATAAACTCTAAAGTCCATAATATAGACGCCGTTGCAGTGCTAGGCTTCTGCAGTAGCAGAGTATGTTCCACAGTCTTCACAAAAACTAGAGTTCGTCAGTTCCCACACAGCACATAATATTTCAGAAATATATCTCTGTAAGATTTCTGTTGAATAATGAGAGAAATATATCAGAAATATGTCTTTGCAATATTGCTGTCGAATATTTCAGAAAACTTGCAGAAACATTTTACTGTATTTTATAGTATCACATAGAATAAATTATCTATGATTTGTAATAATTTTGCACTTTGATAGAAATAATTAGGTGTAGAATTTCTTAAAAATTGCATCTACTGAAGTATTCATCCTCAATAATTCGCCAAAACACTTTGTAAATTTAAACTTATCGTTTGAAACGCGACCGTTTTAAACCTGCGCGCGCAGCCACACGCTAAACGGCGCTAAACCGTGGCGGCTAAACGGGCTTAACCGCGATGGGTGCTAATAATGGACGTTATTTTAGTAGTGTGCTTAGATGAAATTCGCGGCTTGGTGGCATGGTGACAATTACATAATATAGCACTAACATAGTTTTATGCGAGTTTCAAACATATATAAGAAGTAGGTAAGTAGAACTAACTCTACTCCTATTGAATTAAATGCTTCTGAACACGTTTGGGGGTTACAATTTTTGCAAGTGCTATGTATGTAATTAAAGCGGGCGCAGGTTCTATTTTATGTTTTTCGTTTAAAATTTTAGATTACTATGTTAGCAGTCTTGCTTGTACACTGCAATTCAAAAGATAACATTGTTTCCGCTAGTACTTGGATTGGTCCTTTGTGATCTTATTTATTTAGTTTAGTTACGATCATTAAAGCAGTTGTCTATTGTTTAATAAAAAGCAGCTAAAATTTTTAATCCAGAGTCATTCCGTATTAAAAGTGGTTCAGTACCTGACATTTTGTTTTGTTTTCAGTGCTGAGGTACATGTTATTTTTTATGAATTTCGGAAAAAATAGCAGATGGTATTGCTTATTATTTTCTAAGAGTGCCTTACTTTTCATGTTTAAAGTTTATATTGCATGTTATTATTATTGATTGTTGTTTTCTCCTTTTTTGCAGAAAAGCCATGGAAAGTAGTGAAGTGGTGAAGTGCAGTAATTTATAATTTATTATTATATATTTTTTATATATTTAATATATCAGTTTGTATTATATTATATTTCATCTTTTTTCAATCAGAGTGCTACTACATCGACCCCCTGGTAATAATTTAATACAAAAGTTTATATGACATATTTCTGACTGCTTTCAGAAATATTTATGTAGCATAGCTGAACCATCTTGCTGAAATATTGCAATAAAGCGGACATATTCACATATATAAATGTTGCACACATCTTTCTGTAATGTTGGGAAATATTATAGAAACATGCCAAATGTTTCTAAGAAATATTGTAACAATATTTCTGACATATTTGTGTGCTGTATGGGTCCATTCTTTGCCCATTTTCTTGAAATGATACCTATCCCCGAGAGGTGGTCGATAGACCAACAAGTACCCTTAATTCTAACTTACCAAGTTGAGAAGATTTCTGTTCATATTTAGCAAAGGGCTACCCAATTTCTTTGCTACTAATTGTCTTGATGTTTTTATCCAGAAGGATAGCGATTTTCTATGCTCTCATTGTTGAAGATCTTGTTCTCGTTTTTGAGAATGCCAGGACGAGTCCTAATCTATTTGGTTGTTTCCCCTTGTTTGAACAATTGATCAGCCATTTCATTATCTATTAATTTGAGACTGTTCCGGTACTCAAACGAGAGTGACCCCGTTTGCCATAGGTAGTCGCACTACATTAGTCAGGCACTCCCATAGCAAAGATATACCAGAGTTGTTTGATTATCAGTACATAAATGTTAGCATTCTTTATCCTTTCCTTGAGGTTTCCCTGGATGCAGATATGTAGCAAGTATTCCCGCTTGACAGATAACCGGGTTTTGCTCAAAGCCTATTGAGAAATTTCTGTGCCCCTAAATCCACTCATTACTACTGGGAATTAGCAAGTTGAATGATTTCTTAAAGTTTATCGTTAAGGTCATTAAGTCACTTAGCATTTCTAATGATCTCACATCCGTTCTAAGATCATTTCAAATTGTTGGGTGTCAACGGCTTTAAAATTGCTTGACAACTTTAATCTAAGTGCTGTAAGGTACAGATAGAGAAATAATACGCAATACCACCTTCAAATCTGCAGTTGAACATGCGATATTTTCTAAGCAGGCAGTTCAGACTGTATTCATAGGTGCTAGAATAGCCTGATGCAATTGATAGTCCCTAAGTGTTCCCAAAAAGACCAATATCCCATTGTTGTTTTATGAGCAATTCTATTTGTTTATTTATTCCAATCCAATCTCTATTCAAATATAGACTCCAGTTGTTTATTTTCCAGAAATACTTTGTTCTAGCATATTTTCTTTCTGTTTATGAATGGTGTAATTACAGTTTTGTTGGAGTTATGTGGTAGTTATTGTTTCAAGCACCAATCGCGTATGTAACCATGCCAGCCCTAGATTACAATACCTAATCATTGCAATCAGGGGCATAACATTGGACATTGTTTCCTTCAGCGCGTACATTCTTGCGCAAATCATAAATAACATGTGACTACATCAGGAGCAACAACACTATGATATGTTTACCCACTTGGCAAGTAATGTTGCAGATATCCCAGTAATATTACATTATTTACTAGACAGTGATGTTAAACAAAAACATGTTACTGAAATTTTGCAGCAACATTAAATAATGATAGAAATATTGCAGGCCATTACAGTAACATTTCAATGTAATCAGAAAAAAATATTTTAAAACAATGTTGCAAAAACAAAGACTTGTTGTCAGAAATGTTGAGGTAATATTTAGTTGTAACATTGCCATATTTACAAGGTGAATCATTACAAGGAATGTTACAACATTTGCGCTTGTAACATTAACATATTTACATTTTATAAAGTGTAAGATAGGTACGTATGTTTCTGCAAATTTAGAATTTATACTCAAGTTTATTAAAATGGAATTTAATGTACTTTTTTTTTTAATCAATAATGTATTTCGTTTACTTAAATAGCTATTTATAATATTATTCATAGTATTACTATTTAGTTTTTACATAGAACTATATGATATATGATTGACCATTTTAATGTATCTGCAAAAATAACTACAAAAAAAGACTTGTAATGTTATATTATAAAACTGTCTTATCCATTATATTTTTCTGGCATTAATGTTTAATATTAATATTGTAATTTTAGTAAGTGAAGATAAACTCGTATAAACAGAGAGGCCCGATCTATCTAGGGTAACATGAAATTATAATATTAACATTGAATTTTCAATAAGACTGATTGAGATTCCGTTTTATATTAATTAATATAACCTCTCGATAAACCTCAACATCATGTTTCTTGTATAATGCAGCAAGAACTTTTGGAGTAAATAAAAGATCCCAATAGAAACATTAGTGTAGATATATTTATAGAAACATTTAATTGCCACGCTGTATCAATATTTCTCTTTAACATATGAGAAATGTTACGGAAGAGCTATACTTCAACATTAATCGTCATGTTAAAGTAATGTTACTCGAAGACCTCGTATTAATATTACTGGGAAATATTGTTTCGTAACATCGCTTAGGCGGACATTAAACAGTCGTACAAATGTTACTGCATGTGGTATATTGTATATATTTTTGTAACATTTCACGTTACAAGATAACATTTAGACGACGTTATAGTCATGTTATTTTGCCAAGTGGGTATCTGATGGTGCAAGCCTCGACTCCTCTATGTTTCGTAGCTTTAGTGATTGATTCATACAAGATATGATTCCCTCTCTACGTCAATGCATACAAGGCTATCTCTCCAATGCTGAAAATCTCTTCCAGACCAAATTGTAAGGGACCGTTTCAGTGGGTTTACTTTTTTTGGTAAACATATCAAAAACATTTCACATTTTTCTCTTTTCAATCTTAGTCCATTGTTTCGGCAAATTTAAAAAAAAAAAATGTTCTCATCTACTCAAATGAGTTTTTTGCTGCTTTCCATTTACCGGTTGACTCACCTCATTTCAGTTTTGTGCGTTAAGTTACGAATTGTTCACGTCAAACTCGCCGCAACTTAGCCGCCAGGTTATGTCATACGTAGTGTCATACGTAAGTAACTCGTAGCTTAACGCACAAAACTGAAGTGAAGTGATCCAGACGATAAATGGAAAGCACCTTTTATATCAGGTGAAGCGATCGTTATATCGTCATAAAAACCTTGGAGTCCGTTGACTTCTTTAAATATCGTTTCCATGCATCGTTGCCACAACGCTGGGGCATTCGTAATACCATACATTAGCATCTTTAACCTATATAATCCTTTGCTAGTATTTATAGTCAGTAATTTAGAAGTGTTCTCAGTCACGCGCATATGCATGTATGCCTCCCGAATGTCAAATTTGGAAAAAATTGATCCTTCAGACAATTTATATAAATATTTCTGCACGTTTGGAATAGAGTATTCTTCTTGCCGCGGTGCTTTGTTTAAAGTTACCTTGTAATTCCCGCAAAGGCGGATTTGACCATTATGTTTAATGATGGGTAGGTACGACCGGTTTGTCGTGAAACACCCAAATTTCTCCACGTAGCTTTCTAGCTCCTCCAATTGTGGATCAAATTCCGGAAACGTATCTACATAATTTGTTCAACTTTTGGGGTCGCCATTTTCTTCGGTAACTGTCGTCTTCTCCTTTCTACATGCACCGCCTTGAATGTTTCGCCCTGAATTTCTGATAACCGACTTCAAAATCCCGTACTCGTCGCCACTTATTGTATACTTGAGTTGAAAATGGGAGTACATAAACTTCGCTTTCATAACTTCTTTAATGTAGAACAAAAGTATATAATAGATAAACCGTATTGCGTTACATCAGTTCTGTTCTATTCAATGTTACCACCTTACTTCTTTGCTTCCAAGATGGCGCGTCTGTATCGTACACAACACCGAAATTTACAATTTATCCCATAAAAAAGGTGTTCACGTCATATTTTCTTTACTATCAAGCTTCGCGGAAACTTTTTTCTCTTGCTGTACCATGGTATTGAATTGAAAGCAAACAAAAAAAACAGCAGTATCTATCCTGATATTTAACAATAATTTCACCCCAATTACTCTATCTAAATTAATTAAAAAAATTAATTAAATTAAAGGTTTTCTAAGTATTTATTTTATACGCCTGTGCTTTATTATAACTTAATAGGTATAATTGGACACCAAATCAGAGCATTAAAGAGTATGAAATATTTGTTTCTAAACATGCGCTAGCCTACTAACTAAATATCTTGTCGTAATCTATCTAATTCTTTAACATTTACTAAGGAACTGCTAAAAAAATTGCATCTAGCAACCTTAATTTGTAACGTAATAATAAATGGAAGTCATCCACATTATGGTAATTGTTTTCATTAATTATCGAAACTTGAAAAGGATATTAAATTGTTGAAACGATGTTGATGAATTAAAAATTATCTTTTATTTAAAGCCATAAAATTCCATACACATTTTGTCATAGAATTAGAATATAATTGGCTAACTAAAAAAATTTCAAACAACAAATTTCAATTCTGCGTGAACATTATTCACAATGCACCTTTCGGCTGTATATTTCAATGCCCCTATTATACACAACAAAAGCCGCCTTGGTCCCATCCGCACCCTTGGCCCACCCGTAAAAATTTCTACATCTCTCCAAAAGCACCTATAAATTTGTTTCTTTTGGTTCTGCTTTTCTTTCGTTTAAGAACTTTTTTTTCGAAATTTGTGATTTATTTATTTTTGTTTAAAACTTTGTTGCTTGTAAATGAAATCAAGTAATTTGTTTTAGATATTTATATTTTTTTAATTTCAGCACTTCATAAATTTTATTTTTGACGTTTTATTTCTAGGGATGAAATTCTTTTGAGCAACCAACAAGTATTACCTCTTACAAAGTTTTGATTTCCCCTCGTTTATTCCAATAAAACGACGCTATCTCTTCGTTACTTTGGACTCCTGCCTGCTACCAGGTTTGTTTACCGGGCAATCATGTACCAGCTAATGCGTCATGCGATCCCACAATTAGGTACATTCCTCTCAGGCTCTCATTCATACCGCTCCATACAAAATTCAAATTTCCTCAATTTTGTGCTTTTGAACTTTCATTAAATGATTAATTTATTAATAACATGTTTTACAGGATATTTTTTACAATTTTCATTTGCTTTCACTGATTTTTTGACATATGCTTTTATGCGTACTGTAGGTATGTACCATCGAAGACAAAAGTCTTCATTCAGAATTAAAGAGAGAAATATTGAAATAGTGAAGAAACTCCAATCATTTTATCTCTATTTATAAAACTTGAGTCAAAACTTTTGTCTTGATTATTTTGGCAATTAATTTTTGCTTTTATTTCATTTCTTTATATGGTATTTTATAATTGAATGATGAATTTTACTAAATAAAAACATGTAAATTAAATTCCTTTTCATATCTTATAAAAATCTTAAACGTAATTATAAATCTTTTTTCGTGGCTGACATTAAAAATGTAAATTCGAACAGATCTTATGTGATCCTACTAGGGTATACACTTAATACATATTATATTTTATGTTTCATAAGCCCTATGTCGAGATATTTTTATTTACTTGCTCATATTGTTTTACTACATTTATCGTATTGAAGTTCATTTAAAGCAGTTCTAGCCAATTTACTGTATGCACTTGGATGTAAGGTAGTTGAAATGCTTATGTTATCTTATGATGAACTTAGCTAGTATGTCTTTATCCGTCATCGTAGAAAATGCATGCATTACACATACAATACTGCGTTTCTTTATTGTGAGAAAAAAAAAAATTTGCACGGTATCGCTATCTTCAACAAGCTCATTCATCAATACAAATTTAATAAAAGATACAAACGAATTTAAATATTTATTAATAATTAAAAAATAATAATTGCAGTTAATATCCTACTATTGTACATCAATAACGCATGAGTATATAGTTTCGTAACCATTGCAGTTTTCGTCACGTCACTGTTTCTTCTTTATGAGAATCTCCTAAGTACTTTTCTTGCCAGCCTTTTAAAATATCCCAAAACACTAGACACAATGCTCCATGTGGTGCTAATCGCATGTAATGGGCTATAGTGCCTTTATAGAATCCTGGAACGCCCTCTGTCCGGAAGACTTTAACGAAACAATCAACGATTCCGTTATATAATAGACCTTTTCCAGCTGAATTCACTCCTAAAATTTTTAGAATTGTCGTTTATTTTTATTATCAGTTTTCAAAGTAGAAGTAATAAAACCATAAATAACTCTCCAAGTGAAAAAATATCATAGCATAGATTACATCATTCAAACCTGTACGCAGTGTGACGTTTATCACACATACGCAGGCTCTAGCATCGACTATTATCTAGAAACGGAAGCCGATTACCAATATTCGTTGGTAACGCATGTGACGTAATGTGTTCTTCTCTAGTGAACCGCACTCTGCGATTGTAATCCCGTCTTAGTGTACGCTTAAAATTTCCTGTTGTTCGACATATTTGGCATAATGGGTGCAACTTATTTTCCAATGACCCTACACGTAAACAAATCGTAAACTCCCTACTATACATTGCTTGGCTTCCAGATTGGAACCGTGTCCTTTGCGTTCTTTAGCCAACGTTTCGTTCACAATCGCGAACATCTTCAAGCCTGCTGCGACCTGAAACTGAAAGACTAACACACGAGGACGGGTTTATATAGGGGTAACGGTTACGGTTCAGTGACGGTTGTAATTGGGTTGTTTGAAAACAGCAGGGTCTTCCCGGCGTTGTGTAGAAGATGACTGTCATTACGATTCAGGTTATTTGGATGTTTATGGATTACAACAGATTCTCAGATTTTGTGGCTGGAGTAGTAAGAATTGCGCGATAAGATTTGGACAGATTTGAATTGGGTTTGACGGCTACCAAACCCAATTCAATCGGCTGGTCTAGAGCCTATGCTCAGCAAGCACAGATCCAACTTCATTCTGGGACAATGCCGCCGAATGCTTAGTTTCACGAATTAGATTTGAAAGAATTATGATCTTTGATGGGTAAGGACTCTGAAAACTTGGAGTTAGGTTTAAAAACTTTTTGGATATTGTGTTTGAACAGAATTTTCCCTAAACGGTCGGATATGTTAGCTTCAGAATAAAGGTGTCTATATATAGCACACTCGATCTGATGTCTCGGATAGTTTTTGGTTAGGATTTCGGTAACGTGGGATAGGAACTCTGGATAAGGATTACGTTTGGGTATGGCAGTAGCCCTTTGGGCTAAGGAATTTAAGACACCGCTCTTCTGGACAGGATGATGATGTAAAAGGCATTCAGCTAACGATCGAAATGTATACGTTTGCGGTATGTCCTAAAGAACTATCAGAGCGAGGATTCACTCGCACATCTAAGAAAGGAAGAGTACCGTTTGATTCGACTTCTATAATGAAGCTTATGGATGTAGATTTGGGTATAGTTTAGATTCTACAAACCCAAGGTTCCTTTCCGTCCTATTGTTAGTCCCATAAACAGTCCTTCCTACAACCACTTCAAGATCCTCAAACAGTGATTCCTTGATTCAAATCTCCAAATATTTCGGCCACAAACTGAGTGGACTGGCAGTAGATCCGCAGAATTTACTTGTTAGTTTCGATGTCGAATCCCTATTTACCAAAGGTTCTGTATCCGATAATATACATTTAATCCGTGAAATTCTATCTTCCAACTCTTCCGTCCCTTCCAAGCCAGATTACTTAACTAACTTGGTGGAAATTTGTCTTACTTCTGCCTATTTCCAGTTCCGCAAGTTTCGAACAGGATTCCGTAAGTAATTTCCTCACATTCCTTAATTCCCCAACACATTAGCATGAAGTCCAGCATGCATGTCGAGTAAGACGGTACTCTTCCTTTCCTAGATATCTTGGTGGATTCGCTCTGGTGGTTCTTTGGGACATTTTGTTTACCGCAAACTTGCACATACTAACCGTTGCTTAAATGCCTTTTCAAACCATTATCCCGTCCAAAAGAACGGTGTCATTAATTCCTTAGGCCAGAGGATATAGATGCCATATCCGCTAATTCCTTATCCAGATGGCGATCCCATGTTATCGAAACTCTAACTAATAATATCTTAGACCTCAAATTCAGCGTACCATAAATCGACACATTTATCCTAAACCCAACATATCCGAAACACAAGCCATTCCCAAGCAATTCATTGACTATATACTATATACTCTATTTAGATTATACACTTGGTGTTACCTACCGTATAGGTAAAATCCTGACCACACACAACATCAAAACCGTTTTTAAAATTATTATAATTTCCTGGTGAATTCCATACTCTTGTGGCAGTATTTAAATTGGTGATACAAAGCGTTCGGTGCAGAACACGAGCGTTTGTTATAACATTACCCAATACAGTGCCAAACTATAGTGCAGTGCTATTACTTGTGAACGCTGGTGTACGTCAGATTTTAAGATGATCACCCGTAATTGGTTTTATATTGCCCTTAGTATTTAAGAATATTTATTACAATGTCAGTTTACAATCTTTAGCTTATTTTACTACGTTTATCGTGCCAGTTGTGTAATTTCCAATTCACCATTCTTTGTTAAACGCAATGTCTACTTTATAATTTGAAACCCTTGAGTTCATTATAGATCAAATATGCCGACGTTATAGATCCCCTGAAATGTAATACCTAGATTGCTCTTGTACCTAAATTGTCAGTTATGCTATTTTCCAAATCGGCACGTACATTTCCTGTTGTCTTGCCGTTATATACAATTATACCATGCCGCCTTGTTTTTCTGTTTTTGTTTATAATAGCCGTATTACAACGAAAGACCACCCATGAATCAATCGAACATACCCTATCTTTGTCGATCCCGGCTTTTCAATATTATAAATATACCTTCCGAGAGAAGTTAAAGGAAGAATCATGCTGTTGTTCGACGTTTTCGGGATGTACTTTCGCTGTACACGGCGTTAGATAAGTGATTTCTCGATCATTACTTGTCTTAAGATAAAATCCGAATCTCTTGTAAAACCGCGTCTCACATTAAACCTCTCCAGCCAAGCGTCTCCAGCCTACGCTCTCTGTCCAAATCCTATACCGCAATCCTCACTACTACAGCCGTAAAATCCAAGAATCTGTTGAAATCCATAGACATCCCAATAACTCAAACCTATTTGACGGTTATATCTTACACAACACCTGGAAATCCTTCCTCTTTTCCTGCTCCTCTGAACCAAATAGTCATGATCCACTAAATCATAATCATTACCTTTATATAAACACATCTCTGTATATTAGTCTCAGTTTTCGGTCAACAGCAGCAGCCCTAGATGTTCCTTGCGGTTGTGGACGAAACATCGGTCAGAAGAAGATCCAGGACGCGGTTCCAGCTCGGAAGCCAAGCAGTGTATTGTTTTCCAATTTTTTATCAATTTGAATATAGGTATGTGGATTTCTAATAAATCACGAGAATCTTAAAATCACATAAGATATGTTAATTGAACTTGGAATAGTTTCCGCTTTCTTATAAAATGATTGAAATTTATAGCACAGAGTGCTAGATAATGGCATAAATTATTAAGTATTTTAATTGGTAGGCGTGTTTGTGGAAACTAACACAAACTACTCATTTCGATCATGTTAACAACCATGTTTATTTTACCGCTCCAACAAAATGACATATGAGAAACCGCCATGCTATTTTACGTCATATATGATACATTACACGTATGCAGAATAGCTGTACTCCTACCTTGATTATATAAACGGACTGTCACCAAATCAAAAGGTTGCATAAATAGTGTTTGAAAGACACCGCCGATAATACTCGCGATTAACGAACACAGCACTTTACGTTTCGTGAAAGTATTTATATTCTCCGAGATAGTCTTTCGCTTTTGCAAAGGACACCAACTGAGCAGATGAACCGGCTACAGCTCGGACCATAACACCATATGAGCCTCTCCATAATCCACGAATCTGCAATATAATTTACACTGCAAAATGAAGAAACTTTTATATAGCATTTATAAGAGAATATTTGTCAATATAATTCAATAACAAGCAACAATATAGCTATCTTTGAAAACAACTGGGAGATATTTTAAGAACAACTAATGGTGCTTTTCAAGCCGGCAGTGCGAAATTAAGGGGGATTAAAGAAGCTAATCAAACGAGAGATTGTAAGCTTTTTACAGTGAGAAATTAACCAATTAATACATTTCTGCTATTACCGTCCTATATTGTCGTCCTGCCGGCCTTTCATGATCTAATTTCGACATATGTTCGGTTAAACGCTCTAACTTACACCTCCTCTTAGCTTGATTGGTAAAGCGCTCGTCCGGTAAACGGGACGATGTAGGTTCAAATCCTGCGTGAGGAGAAATTTTTTTCTTAGAAAAATTCCTCCTAATTATTACAGTTAATAGCAGAAATGCATTAATTTGTTAACATTATATTGTTAGTTCATTCCTGGTTGCTATTTTCTATTTTGAATTGGATACTTTAAACCATTTAAAGTATTTATTCTATTACAATAGATTTTCATGACCAAATAATACCACAAAAGTATTCAGGCTTCTAAATCGAATCGTTAGATCGACTCCTTTATCATTTCTGTGTAACTGTTGGAATATTTCTTAACAATACTCTCCCTAACAGATGGATATGGCGACGACGAACAAGTGAATTATCAAATCCATCACCTGATCTAAGTCTACTAGACTAACTCCACCATTAACTTTCGCAGGTCATGAATGGATGAGAAAAGAAGGGAAAAAATACCAACATGGCTAAAAGCCAGATTTTATCTGGCTTGTTAAAAGATCTTTACCTAGAGATCTTTACCCCCAATCCAATGGTGATCCAAGGTCAGAGGCGGAAGTCAGACCACTGAGAGTATTTATGTCGGCTAGAAGTGCCTATGCAAAAATATGGGGGTCCATACACATTGCTTAATATTTAAAATAAACATTGAGTATTATACAGAGATGGACATAAATGATCCGAGTTGCCGCTAGGCCTGCTTTACGCGTAAAAAGCTGCTAAGTCCTTGCATCGTAGCTGCCCTGTATTATATGCTTTTCATATAATACGTGTAGGAGGAAGTATGCGTTGGCAACTATACCTATGGATAGTTTCTTCCATCCTGGGTCAACCTAGTCCGACAGTGTACATATTTTTGTAAAGCTTTAAAAGTTTACTATTTGATTATAACATAATCAACTATGGTTTAAAAAATAATATGACATCACTACAAAAATTTTGGGGAAATATTAAAAAATCAATTTTGCTTTTAAATTCCAAATAAAAAATTATACCAATAATGAAAAAAAACTATTTTCCGAAATTTTATATAATAATGAAAGTTATAAGCCATGATTGAAATTGATGCAAAATCAACCTTTTTAAATATTTTGAGAACGCTAAAGCAGAACGCGCAGTGGATCGACTCAAAGCGGTCGACTCGGGAAAGAGCAATCGGCAGTCCTTGATATCTTTGCAGTTTTCGACATCATCAAAACAACCATCACGGAATTTGTCTTAAAACTAAACTCAAAATTCGATAGTATTAAATTCACTGTAGGAGAAGAGATGAACAACCAACTCCCGTTTCTGGATAGTTTAGTGATAAGAAACAATAATAAATTAGAAATAGATATCTATAGAGAAGAAACCAATCCAAATTCATAGTGGCCGATTTAAATCGCTGTGAACAACATAAAATAGCCGGCATTAATTTTCTGATCAATATACTCATAAAATGCTCACTTAATGAGGGGAAATTTAACAAGAATTGCAATTTATTAAAAAGGTAGCGATCTGTAATGGTTATGCTTCTATGGATGTAGTCCGGAATATAAAGAAAGTCCAATAGTAACACTATGTAAGAAGTGCCTTCAGGATAAAAAGTTTGTAAAAATTACCTTTCCATGGCATTTCAAACGATTTAGGCGCTATTTTTAAAGGACAAAATTATGCGGCGTGTCCCGCTCGTGGGGCGACTACGGTCTGCAATCGAACAAAGGGTTGCGTCGTGCCACACCCGAGGAGCGACTACGAAACACAACCGCACACTAGACGGAAAATTACGTTATGTCACGTCCGTGGGGCGACTACAGTCTATAATCAGACGATCGGAAAACTATTATTTACACCGGAAAAGTGACTACGGTCTATGATCAGGTCAGAGAGAAGGATCATGTATCGGAGGAATCTGCCACGATCGCGTTAAATGCACGATTTATACAGGCACGCGGCGCAGTTAGGGATTGAAGCGTGTGGAGTATGATTAGCTTAAAAATCACTAAAATGAAATTTCCCATGTAACGATACGTTACACACTATTCAATTTTCATGGATTCATGAGGATAGGATGGTTCATATTCGTCGCTATCTCTTGTTACTTCGAAGGGTTAGTAGGCGTAAAAAAAAGCATTCATAAATATGCTTCCTTTCTAGAGAGAGAGAGATAACGTGGCATGTTTAGGTAATAGATCTTTTCCTATTTTTACCTAATTCATTCGGTCTTCGCTTGATCATGGGAGCCAAATGTTCTCCGAATTAATAAAATCTCTGTAGCACGCAGTGATCGGATGTTCATGTATCTATTATTACGCTACAGTCCTGAGATATCTTTATGTTCAAAATATATATTATTATTTAGCATGAAAGTTTCTTTTTTTTAATTTTTCTGAATATTATGTTAAAGCGTCTTCTTAGCTATAATTCCTTAAAACGCTTTTTTTATTATTTTACCTTACTTATAAATATGATGTTATAAGTATATGTTCAGTCAATGCTAGATATAAACAAAAACTTACCCCTTGGTTACCATAAATGTCCTTGAATGCTTGAATCATCCCAGTGTGTCCGTGTTGATGACCAACAGCGATCGTCTTTGCTGCTTGAGATTGTAGTTGTGTCTTGATTAGAAACAGAGGACTTCCGGCGAAAGCTCCTGCTGCTCCAGAAAATGCGCTTATGAAAACGCCATTAAGGAATAGCGTTTTGCCTTGCTTATTGGTGAGATAACCATGTTTATGAAACCATTGATAAATACCTAACCTTATGCTATTCCTCACGGAGTGCATACCAATCGCTGCAATTAAACCTTTTTGCAATCCTACAACGCCGTCATGTTTCACTACAACAGCAGCAGCATGAAAGACATTTTTATAGTGTACAGCGTGTTGACCTTTGGCTTTTAGCTCTCCTTGCAATTGCATACGGGTTTTAAGCACATCCAGTGGATTACTGAATATACTTGCACCACTAGCTGCCAGACCTCCAATAATAAAATCCATTTCTGTTTTAAATTACGAACGTCTAAGTTGTGTTGGTTATTGCGGGATATCCTAAAATTATAGATACAGTTTATACTTATGGTAGGACTCTGTACATATCAGTAACGCCTGTAAGGTTATCTATAAATCTGTAAGCATGCAGACTAACACAGAACCTCAGGCGCTACAAATATGCTTGGAATCTCACCATTAGTATATTATTTATAACAAAATAACCAAGTTATAGTATGTTAATAATTAAACGAGAATGGAGGGTGTGTTGTAAAGCAACCAATGCAATAAAGTCATAGAGTTGTTTGCCGTAAGACTGTTTTGCAACAACTCCGTTTTTTGTCGTGTTTATTAGTGGATATTTGGATATTGGATGTTTATGTCATTTTTATCTTACAATACGTTGAGTAATAACTGTTACCCGCACCATCTCCGAATACATCTTTAAAACCAGCCCTGGAACGGTTTCAAACTCGAATAAACATTATAAGTCTTAGTTTCGACAATAAAATGCACGCTTTCAGATACTTACAAATATAGTTTAAGAATATTTATCGGCAAAAACCTGTGCGCAATGAAATAAATCAATGATATTCTATTAAAAAAACATGTAAAACGTCAATGAACTCATTTAGTAAATAATGTAATAATATACATTAAGTGAAACTTTATTATTTAATTATTAAAGAAATAGGTGGTAGGGGTATTACATCCCCCATTATTAGCTTTTTTGTCTTTTTCCGATAATAACTAACATCATTTTTCGGACGATAGAATCTGCTTCAAATTATGTTAAAAAAGTTTTGTTAATATCTATTATAATTACGGAGATTTTTCTAAAAATTAAGAAAATACGCAAACTTCGAAGGGGCGGTGTATTTCTACCACGGTACTTTTTTTAGTCAGATCGTCGAAATTTGACAGTTGCCGGTGTTCCCAAGCGAGTAAGTGATCGGGGATAGAGAGTATAATTATGAACGATTTGCATGAATGATATTCGATTATGAATGTGATTGGAATGGTCGCGTTGTAAATAGAAGAAATTGGGAGAAATAGTACATAGAAAAGGAAATGAGAACTAAAAAGTCATTGTATACTTATTAACAAAAGCACAAAAAAAGGAAGTGGGCACCTAAAAAAAAGGTCATTATATGATGACTCGATTGATGATCACGAAATTTTCGATTATGCCCGTCACTAATTCGCAATGTCACCGACGATGTCTTATGCACAGAAACTTGAATCGGCGAATAAGCGAATAACAGCTTATTCGCCGCTCACTGTTTTTGGATGGTGGTTCCCGCAAAAGATCATGTGCTGCTGCTTTTTAGTTAATAGTTTCAAGTATTTTTTTTTTTGATGTTTTATACATGAACTTTACTTACTTCACATTAGATTTATCTGTAATACGTTTATGCTTCTCAGGGTTACAAATAGATTCGCGTTTGTTGCTGAAAATCAGAATCTTCTAAATTCAAAAACTGTAAATTCTAACAGCATGCTTTATTAAAATATTTTTCTAGATCTAATTTTACATAGCAAAAAAAAATATCTAAACAAAAAAAATGTGCTTTTCAGATCTAACATACGTGTTGACAATCGACTTAGAATTTCTTAGTACTATCATTTTCCTATACGTTGTAAGAAAACTGCGTAAATTTCCTTAAACATGTCCCAGAACATTAAACACAGTACTGTATGTGGACCCAATCTGAAGTACATAGGTCCTACACCCTTGTAAAATGCCGTTATGCCTTCGTTCGATAAATTTTTAATATGCAGTCGAAGTATCCTTTGTAATACATCCCTTGACCTCTATCAGTTATACCTACAACCAGAGAATTAAGCGTAGCTATGCATTCAAGCATTTAAATGAAAAAAAAAATGGAAATTATAAAAGAAGGAAGATGATTCCAGCAATTTCAAATAGTTTAACAACAATTTTGTAATTGTATAGTAAGCATTGTTGAAAAATATTGTCATATCCTATAAAAATTCAAATAACTTGCAAGTTCGGTTTGATTCAAGCATATGTACACCAAGAGAATTAAATAACTGTGCGGGGTTTGCTAGTAAAGAGAATATATGACGTGAATATAATTTTTGTAAACACCTGACTCTATTGAATATCAAAAATAAAACGCAGGGATTTTTACATTTAATCCTTTGACGGAAAACCGCAAAGGTCAAATTTTGCGAACGTTTAATCTCTGGGCAAGCCGAAAAAATTGCGACATCTTTCTATCTATCGTATACCGTAAAGGGTATTTTTTGGTATGATTGTCCGCTTCGTCGCAGATTAGGATAGTATCGCAATGTCAAATGTAAGAAAGAATGCGATAACAACAACCTGTTTCTATTGCAATTGCGCTTTGCACAGATATTGAATTTTCGTCCTCGATCGTCGAAACGACAGGGAATCTAATTTATCTAATTTAATAGTTTTTAAACAAGAGTTCCAATATATGGATGTGTAAGCTAATGATGCAACAGGTCAAAAAGTTTGTTAGCAATGCCGCAGTTGAATAATGCGTATACGTTTTTCCAATTGTAGCAAACTGAAACCATATATTTGGTGCTTTATTTTATCATAACTATTTATTGCTACTGCTCGAAACTATTTTACTTTCTTGATTAAATAATAATTACATAAAGTCCAAATACTGGAGGTAATTAGAAATAATATTAATAAATTGAAATAAAATTAAGTACACAAATTTCTCTTTAATTTAAAGGTTGCCAATAGAAATAAAAATTTTTATGAAATTAAGTGATACTTTAATTTTGCCATTTTCAATTCAAAAAAAAGATACAGTCAAAAAACTTACTACTAAAACTGGAACTGTACGATAGTTAAATGTGGGGATACTAAATGTAAACGAGAAGTACAGTATAGACTCTTTAATCCGAACTCATGTTAATCCGAATATCCACTAATCCGGCTTGACGAATTCCCATTTCGGTGATCCGAACAAAACTCTTTAATTCGCACAAAATGCGATGTCAGTTTTTTTTCTATGAAGCTAAATATTAAAGACTTTAACGCAAGTGGTGGGTGGCTACAGAAGTTCAAAAAGAGATATGGAATCAGCCAATTAAGTGTCTCGGGCGAAAAGCTGTCTAGTGATTTTAGCGCAGTGGAACCGTTTAAATTAAAACTTTTAAAAACAGTTCAAAAATTAGGACTAAATTCTCACCAAATCTACAACGCGGATGAAAGTGGGCTTTATTGGAGGGTATTGCTAAAGAAAACGTTGGTTAGGAAATCTGAATCATCGGCACCAGGAAGAAAATTAAGTAAGCAGAGGATAACTTTCATTCTTTCAAGTCACAAACTACCATTATTTGTTTTGGGAAAGGCAAAAAACCCACGTGCTTTTCGTAATTTATGAGGGAACAAAGAAAGCTTGGATAACAAGAGATCTGCTTAAGGACTGGTTTCATTCTCACTTTGTGCCGTCGGTAGAAAGAAAAATGGTGGAATTAGGATTACCCAAGAAAGCTCTGTTAATTTTAGATAATGCTCCTGGTCATCCCGATGCTTCAGAATTAGTAAGTGAAGATAAACAAATTTTTGCCATGTATCTTCCTCCAAATTGTACACCGATTCTGCAGCCCATGGATCAACATGTAATTCAGGCTATTAAACTTAATTATCGCAAGAAACTTCTTTCGCATATTGTTGAATCTAATGACGATATTGCACAGATATTAAAGACAGTAAATTTAAAAGACGTGGTACTTTTTCTCGACGAAGCATGGCAAAGAGTAAGATCAGAACTGTTGAAAAAATCCTGGAAACCTGTTTGGTGTTCCGACTTAACAACGATTGAAGAAGATGTTGATTTAGTTGTGAACAATGAACAGACTGAAGAAGACCTTGATGAAGATGATTTGCCATTAAGTACATTCCTTCCATCTAATAAAATGCAGGTTAGTAATGAGTTGACTGAAATCAAGGAAATGTTTGTAAAAATCGGCGAAACTGTGTCAGATCAGGATATACAGAAATGGGTAAAAGGGGAAAATGAAGATGGTGCATTCCTAACTGAAGAAGAAATAATTGAAGTCATTTCTGATACAGAACATGAAGATGTTGGCAATCAAGAGAGCGATGAAGAAATGTCCTCAGTTAATCTTGTAACACACGAAGAGGCTACGAAAGGTTTCTCCACATGTTTAAGATGGGCTTGTGAGAATAATTTACCTCCTCAGCAAATAATATTGCTGCGCACCTTACAGGCAGAGAGCATCAAGAAAGAAATGGATACCAAAAAGCAAACACGTATCACCGATTTCTTTTGTAACCGTTAAGCTGTATGTATACATATTTTACAAATACATATTTTTAAAGCTTTCTGTTATTTTTAATAAATATATGCATTTCGATATTTGCGATAATGTTTGGTTTTACTGTAATTTTTTACCTTCTAAGTAACACGTACCTACATATTTACATAAATGTATGTACTATCCAATAATCCGAAAATATCGGTGATCCGAACTTATCCCTTTAAGCCCGTGTCTTAATTAGTTCGGATTAAAGAGTCTATACTGTATTTTAATTGTGTTGATGTATTTATAAGTGAAGTTGTAAAAATTAGAAACAGCAAATAACAGATGTGAAAGGCGAAATTCATTGAATAAGTTTGGAAATATTTTATATAACGCGGCAAACTAATCTATCACTGCTTAATATAGTGATTTTGATAACAAAATAATAATTTAATTTATTTCGAATGTGGTCATTAAAACTATGAGTATTAAATGCATAAATAATGTTTTCCAATGATTCCTGTTTTATTAAACGGTTCATTTACCTGCCTACATTTATTTGAATTTAATTCACTCCATCCCTTTTTTTCATATTTAATAAGTATTTTTAATACATCCTGCAAAGGTTATTATTATTATTATGATTGTTTAATATTATACCTTTTGAGTACTCGCATTTTTATATATCTTTTTACGATCTTGCCGTAAAACTGATGTACACGGCGAAATTTAAACACCAGGTGAAAATATATCTGGCAAAAATTACATGCATGTAATTTTTTCTTTACTAGCAAGCACCATAGTCATTTTATTCAGTTGCTGTACCTATATACGGCCTGGCAAATACCGCTTTGGGTGCATATATAAGGCATGGAAGTTGCCAAACCGTGTCCCACCGAACTGGCTTATTAAATTTTTTTGAACATCTACTAAGAACTACAGTGATATATTTAAGAAAAATATTTTGAACTTTACAGCACTTTCGGTAAATAGGTTATCGGTATTTATCGAACCCACTATGTACAACCCCGGAACGCGCATGTGTACTTAAAAAACAGTTCGCTAAACAGCCGGTCGCTATCTTTAAATGTGGCAGAATTCAAACAGCCGCATTGTATCTATATGGAATTTCGGCTTTCACATTTGTTTGTTGTCTTTAACAAATACTTCATATTGCATTCTTATATTTCTTTATACTTAATAATGTTCTGCAGGTTATACTTCCAATTCACAATTTACCAATCATTTCTTATTTTTAGTAAGGCGACAGTACCTAATAGGAAGATAAAACCTGTGAAAATGATCAAGATTTGCATAATTTTCAATCTTATACCTGCAAAAAGAAATGGATATAAGCTTAACTATTTTAAATATTGCCATTAGAAATAAAAAGGTACTGATTTTATATAAACACATCTATTTTAAAAGGTTGATTTTATCATTCAGTAGTATTATAGAATAATGTCAAAACTGGAAGTGTCCAACAGGGTATGTGCCAAAAAGAGATTTCAAAAATAATTAAGAAAGTTAATTTCAAATTATATATGAACACATAACAACATATCTTTTGGCGCAGAGCTTTTTAATTTCGATTGGTGCAATAAGGCATTATAGGACAATTCTAATTTAAAACTTTAATACGTCAAAAAATAGCAGTATAGCCTTTTGACAGTGCATAACATAAAAATGTGGTCTATTCTTCTGTTTTGTCACATGATGACAGAAGCATCTAAATGCGTTTTTCAGTGTTGTACATAATAATATAATTCGTTGGTGTCAATTTCCTTATTTGAAATAGAATGTTGCAATTTTTATCGGTCTAATGAATTGAATAATTTGTGAGCAGTTCGTATTAGGGTTCCCTATCTCTAAACATTTTTTTTTTGAGATATTTGTAATTATATTAATTTGACGTTTAATCGTTTTCTTTCGAAGAAAATCAAATAATTAATGGGATATTAGGTATTTGGTTATTCTACTATTCCAATGTGGATATAAATTAACAAGGCATCTTCCTTTTAAATGGAACATATTTTTTTACTACGCCATTGAATGTAGCGTAGAGTTTGGTAGGTATCTACCTATTCTTGATAGTTTTTAAAATATTAGCATTTGCAAATTGCCTAAAACATGCCAAAATCTCTAGTTTCAAGCACGTAAAATTATTTTTTCCAGTACCAATCGATGTAGAACCTAAACGCCGCATTCAATACTGTAGTAAAACGTACCTTGTATGTTCCTTTCGAAAGAAAAAAAGTTATGTTAGGTTAAAGAAAGATTGGAGATGCGATTTTAAACAGCCTGTGTGTGGTTCAGTGATTATTGCTATAACGCTGAATGCCTAGAATTTTGCGTTTGCATCGACATTAGTAGAGCAGCGAACTGTGTAATACCGCATGAACTATTTAATTTCATTTCGAAAGAGTACAAACAAAAAATTCAATAAAATTGCAAATATTTCAAAAACGGTTGAGTTTACACATATGGAATCCTAATACATATGGTTCGGCAAATTCACTAGACCGATACGAATTGCACCATTCAATTTAAAATAAGAAAGATGACATCAATACCTGGTACAGCAAAACTGCTATAAAGTTGAAAATATTTTCCTTAAATAGATCACAGTAGACCATGACCACTTTGCAAGCTTAAAAATCAAATCCTAATAGAAGTTTAAGAAAGTTTAACGACTTGCATATTAGCTAGCTCGATACACGCGGCAACAACTTCATTAAATGTTTTAGAATTGCCTGACATCCAAATTAAAAATTGCTAGCACGGCATGGATTCTGAAATACATTCTACATTGAATCGCGTTGTTGTCAAGTCATCGATATATGTGTTGTTTTCATAATTATTTTGATAAAATATAATAACAGAAAAATACACTGGTTTGGGCTAAGATTTCACGTGCAGGAATAGATGGTACACATAGATCAATGTTTACATGCTAATAATTGAGAAATCAGGTGTATTACAGCTAGTTTACTTCCAGGTTATTTATAACCATATAAAGCACCAAAACTTGTTAAAAGTGCTATATTTCAAAATGGTTTGAAAAAGTTGTTAGGGTATTAATAAAATAGACATAACACAACGAGTTGTTTAGATGTTCGATAGCGGTTTACTGCCCCGATAGAAAGAATTCCTTCTTTAAGCTAATATACTTCACCTCAAAGCAATGGTAATTTCTAAAACATAGTATTACAGACCCTGTCAAGGCAGAGCGATATTATAACTAAAAGATTTTCTTCAATGATGGAAATGCGATTTTCAAGTGAAAAACATTATTTTTGTATATTAGATAAGGATAATAAGGCTCCTCCGCGAGATTTTGCGGGGTCGCAGCCAACGGCCGTAGCGATTTGGTTTTTCATAGGCTAGGAAAATATATTCTAAGTTTATTTGTGTGAATTATATACGACAATTATGTTTGTTTACTAATAACTAAACCTGTGTAGTAATCTTCTCTGCAACACTTTTCTGTCAATCTTTCGAAAATAAAATAGTATTTTAACTTGTAATCCATTAAGTACAAACACAAACTTCCTTTAAATCTTTGTGCTTTTCAATAACAGTGAATACTTCTTTAAATGAAATGAAACTTCCGCGTAAATAAATTTTTGTATCAAAATCTAAAGTTTTTGAGTATAATGATATAGCAATTAAACGTGAGAAACAAGCTTATTTCAGACACCGATGTAGTATATATGGGCGTTCAAGTAAGTCGTTTTGGAGAGAATTAAAAAATCTGAATCTTACAAATGATCCCATTGACTCTCCTCTAATGCCTGAGTCTCTTGGTGACGCAAATAACATAAACGATCATTTTGCTTCTTCCGTGGCTTGTCCTGTGGTGCCAACGTCAGGTTACCTACCTAAAGTTTCAGATTATAACTTTACGTTCAAAAAAATGTCGCAAGTGGATGTGTTTCCATCGTTTGCCAGGTTATCGACCAGTGCATGCGGTATGGATAATATCAACACTAAAATGCTAAAGCTTTGCATGCCATTACTTATAGACTATATCGTGCATATTTTTAATGCCTGCATTGAGTCGTCCACATATCCAGCCGATTGGAAATCATCTTTAATTAAGCCCATCCCGAAGTCTAACGATATTCAGGAGTTTAAGGATTTGCGACCTATTAGTATCTTGCCTGCCCTTTCAAAGGTGTTTGAGCGTTGTTTGGAGCGTCAGTTGAGAGCTTTTGTAGATGAAACTAATGTGTTGTCTTCATACCAGTCGGGTTTTCGTCCTTTCCACAGCTGCGTCAGTGCACATTACTGATGACATTTTGAGGAGTTGGGATGAAGGTGATATCACGGTATTGATCTTGTTGGATTTAACGCGTGCGTTTGACACGGTTCATCATCACATATTGTTAGATGTGCTTTCAGGCATTGGGATGGATGAGTCTGCCGTATCGTTAATGCGTTCTTATTTGTCCGATAGGGTTCAGAGAGTTGCTGTGGGCAATGTTCTTTCCCGGGAAGTGTGTACGGTGCATGGTGTTCCACAAGGCGCAATTCTTTCCCCTCTCTTATTTAGCATTTACGTGAATAATCTGCCCTCAGTGATCAAACACAGCAAGTTTCATATGTACGCGGACGATACTCAGCTCTACTACTCTTTTAAGCCGCAAGACTACAAACGGGCTCAACAACATATCAACGAGGATCTTCAGCGTATAGTGTTGTATGTGATCATCACCAATTACGACTAAATCCAGCCAAGACACAGATGATCGTTTTTGGACCTAAACGTTCGCGTTCGTATGTCGTACCTTTATTAGGAATTAATATTAAATCCACATTAATCTCTCCCTTGGAGTGCGTCAAGAATCTCGGGGTGCTAATGGATTTCCGCCTTCGTTTCCGTGAAAATACTAGTTGTTTAATTAAGAGAGCTACTCTGAGCCTTAGATCACTTTTCATGCACAGACATTTATTTGATCGTTCCACGAAACTGCTCTTGTATAAAATCACTTGTTCTCTCCCATTTCAGTTATGCCGATGTGGTATATGGACCCTGTATTAGTCGGGAGGAGGGTAGGAGAATACAGCGCATCCAGAATTGCGGTATTCGATTCGTTTACGGTATGCGGGGAAGGCGAGGCGTTACACGTATGCTTAATGATTCCGGCTCTTTAAATATGACGAATACTAGAACGTTACACAGTACTATCTTTTTCACAAAAATCATTAAGTATAAAAAACCTTCATACCTGTACAATAAAATAAAATTCAGATACCAAACGCACACTGGTAATACTCGAGGTAATCAGTTTTTAACTATCCTAAGCATAGAACCGAGATATTTTAAACGTAGCTTCTCATACAATGTGGCTAAGTTACTAAATACTTATGTACTGCCAACAATGAGCCATGATCTGCACATACCACGTATCAGATATAGCCTCTCGGAGTCACTTCGCTCGCTTCAAGGTTAAATTTCGCCTTCACCGATGTGGTTAATTGTCTTTTTGTTTCATTTTTTGCCATATGTAATTATGTATTTATTATAAGTAGGTCATTGGGGATATGATATTGCATTTGTTTGTGTTTGCTAGCTGTGCTTATGCACATGCCCACGAATGTTATGTTTTATATTGCTATTTTTGTTTTCTTACTTCTTTATTTTTTTTTGTTGTTTATATTTTATATTCAATGAGGCTAAAGGAAGAACGCCAAATTCCATTAATATGGGAAGCGATTTAGTCTTTTTGGCAAGTTTTTTTTTTTTTTTTTTTGCTAAATTGTTTTATTTTGTATATCATTACCAGCCAATAAATACTTTACATACATACATACATATTCTATTCTCTCAACAAAAGGGAGCGTGCTTCGATTTAAATCGAATCGATTTATATACAGATTTGGAACATGGATTTAAAGAATTCTTTCTATCAGTGTAGCACCAAAAGCATCATGCCAAATGCGTACCTTGATTATATAATCTAACTAGTACTAAATCAAATGGAGCAGTCATTACACTAATTGCGATTCCTCCGATCATACTCGCAAAGAACGACGTTGTAATTGGATGTTTGTTAAAATATTCTTTTCTTCGGAGCCACTCTTTAGAATACACGAATGACATTAACTGGGAACTTGAAGCTACAAATGCACTCGGGATAACAGCTATACCGCCCCTGAATAGTGCCTTGAACTGAAATATAACAAGTGATCTTGAATAAAAAATTATATCTAAGATTGTATTTTGTGTTATTCACTCAATAATAAAGTATAAAAAACAAAATTTAAAACCTGACTAGAGTAGACTTGAGCTTTATTTTTCATTTTAGAAAAATATCTTTTTCCTAAAAGTTTAATAGAATTCAATGATGTAATATCTATAATCTATAAATATTTTCTAATGTAAAGGTTTCTTATTATTCTATTTTTGGATTTAGCCTAAAATGTGTATGATTCAATTTAAACTAACATAAGAAATATTGATGAGGTTCCATATAGAATCTTATAAATGGTTTGATAAGCCTCTATAAGTTCAAGGAATTTTATATTAATTTGAAATAAAAATACATTAAAATCTAACAAAAGAGGAAAAAAAATCATCAAAAATAAAAGTCAAATCAAAAATTATCATAACTTTGATGTAAAATTGAATCTGTCTTCTGAGTAATAGGAAAATAAATCTCATTATAACACTAAGAGTATTGCAAATTATAATTATGCAGTCGATTCAGCCCTCAATCACCACATGGGCTCCTCTTAGGTTTGCCAACACCGACCGAGCCGTTGAACTGAGAACAGAAACAGTGATTGTGCTAATAATATTGTGGCAGGGGTAAAATAATTCAGACTGCAGCAATGGAGAATGTGGAAAAGGATGCAATGTACATACATTACTTTTTTCATTCAACGAAACCTTGCTTGGGGTCCTTAGCATGGACCAGTACCAAGCATGCTGACGCAAATTATTAATTCTCAAGCTCAAGAGAAGAAATTTCAAGGTCTTAAGAGATCAGTAATAAATAAATAAGACCATAAGAGAGCTTTCCCAGTTTAATTTCATGAATCTAGAATTACCCATTCATCACTGCAAGACTACAATAAGACAAAACTGGAAGCTACGAGGCAAGCATCTCGGAAGCACAAGCAGATAACAAAAAAGTAGTAACTGTTATAATGGTACTAAGGACAATCAACTCATTCAAACCATATAAATCGCTAGAATCGGATGGGATCTATTCAATTGTGTTATAAAAGGATCCAGAAATTGTTGCAAAAGCTTAATATATGATTCAAAGGAAGTCCTGCACTAAAATACATTCCAATGGCCTGGAGGCTGATCAGAGAATTTTTTATTCCAAAACTTAAGGACATTTCTGTTGGCTAGAAGAACCCAAGGAAAAACGAAGGATTTTTAGAGTCTGGTACGTGGACAAAGACGCAGCAGAGCCCAGAAATGAAATACTATACAGCGCGTTTCACTTATAATCAGTTTGCTGTTGCCTATTGTTGACGAATTCTGCATAGACAAAAATATTTTGAATTTACGCAACATTGAATTCTATAAAATACTTTTTTTACAAAATAAAAGATAAAGCTATAGTCAAAGACTCAGTCTTTGGTGGCTAGTAATTCATACATATCGTTAAATAAAATCAACAAAAACAGATCACACTCTAGATTATACAAAAAAAAATAATAAATAAAACAAAGCATATTCCTAAAAGCGCTATTTGAAGATATTTGAAAGGAAAGACGACGTGTTATTTTATGAAATTAATCATTCCATTTAAATTTCAGTATTTAAGTGAAACATCAAAGAAAAATGCCTAAATACAATGAATTGATAGAATATGTCACTAGGCAAAGCTCATGAGTGTGCGTTTATATACTTAGAGGGGCGCTGATGACGACTGGTAGGCAGAAACTCGAGTCAGTTCCTAGTGTTATTCCGGTTTCATTGCTTTTGCTAGTACGGCGATTCCCGCAATAGATCATGAGCTCCGCCTGGTGGTATACTCCACCAGTTCAGTGTTTAAATAATTTGAAAAATCTATAAGTAAGGAAGTAGGGGCATAATTGCACCCGTAAGAATATTTTTTTAAAGAAAATGGCGCATAACTTTTTCATGAAATCAGAAATATAAATTGTTTAAAGAACAAGAAAAAGATTATGCCGCTAACCAGGGCCATGATCGACCCTCCATTTTGATTAGGGCACAACTGTTACTTATTGCATTGGTAGTAGTTGCACATGCATTACACATCAGCGTCAGACTCGATACCTGTACAAGCCTTATGTGACGAACCATGCCATTTTGCACAGTTAATCCATTCAACAGTTGATTTGAAAGTAGATATATTAGCCAACTAACTCTTTGTCTTTATTATCTGATGTCCCTTTAATTTTTGTTTACTTCATTGTAATAATTGTAATTTATTGTTAGACAGATACAATTACACAATTATTTGCATTCAAATTTTTAGTTTAAAAGTAAGCCGCTGTTGAAACTAACCGAACGCTCTTTCTGGGCTTTTTCTATATACCCCGGCTCCTACTCCGTTATCAGTTTAAGGCGAATACTTTTATAGTATACTGGGTTAAGTTTTGTAGAAGATTGGCATTTTTTATAAACGATTTATAAAAGTTCTTAGTCAAAGTATAATATCCACCTTAAAGACATTAGTATACCAGTTCGAGCGCGCTTTTACTGCTGGCTCTTTCTTCCAGTCCTGTTTACCTGGTATTACACCTAGTACTGATCTAGATTATATTTTTGAACAATAGCATCACCTGACACCTCCATAAGGGGAATCTCCTTAAGTTCATCTAGTATTTCTTTATGGTCAGAACCATGGAATTTACTTATCGGTGCTTGACTGTGTATAATTCTCTATGCGGTGGAGCTAGCGGTTCCTTGTACACTATGTCAAAAAATAACTGCGAATGGAGGGAGCGTTTTAGGTAGGCAACCAATTTAACAAAGTCATATAGTTATGCACAATTCTTAATACCTAATATTTCGATTTTTATTTCATTATACATTTCAAGCCTTTTTTTGCCGACGAATATCCTTAAACCATATTTATAAATATTTACTGCTGTGCATTTTATTGTCGAAATTAAGACGTTATAGGCATTAGTATTCGAATAATTTGCTCCGTGTTTGAAACCGCCGCGGGACAGATTTTAAATATTGTATTTGGAGATAGTGGGAGTAACAACTGTCAAAACTTGACGTATCGTGAAATGTAAGCGATATTAGTATCTATATATTTGTAGTTTATTGTGCGCTACAACAAATAAATACGAATAAGATTCACATAGATACAATCAAATAACAATGATTATTCAGAAAAAAAAAAATATTGTTCACGTATAAATCAAAGATATAACAGAAGAAAAGTTCTACAACAAGATCGATTTTGCTAATCGTGCGCGCTTTCTGAATAAGATTGCTTTAATAAATGCGCGCACACCAAATTTCGAAAGTTCATGCTTCAAGCTGAAAATAGTCATTTCTTAATGAATTCAATGTGCTGAACACGAAAATGACTAAGAAAAGCTGAATTGGCTACGGTTTTTCTGTAAAATGTACGCATATTTAAAAAGTGTACTTATGTCAATATTATAATACTGGTAAGAAAACATTAGTCTGCTTCTGGCTTTCGACTTCTTTTGGCCTGCCGTTTGTAGTGGACTTGGGAGCATCTCTACTGATTGTCCAACAATAGTCAGCTAGCATTGACGTAGACCATTTGCCTTGGTACCGTTGCTCCATGGTGGCAATGTCCTGATGAAAGCGTTCGCCGTGCTATCGCTGACCTGCCCGCAGTTATAGGAAAGAAATCTAAGTGGGAATCAAGAAAGTGGATCTTTTAAGGACATATTGCAGCCGAATTCATGAAACAAAGCCAACATATCCTCAACCAGACATTGTATTTTCTGCCTTGTCATTCCCCAGGAAGTTTGCTGCCACTTGATAGAATGCATCCAAACCTGTTTTTCATTACCTTGAAGAAGTTCCTCAAACTTGGGGTCTCGGAAGAGCTGTCTAATTTGAGGCCCCACAAAGATGCCTCTTTAATTTTGGCTTCACTGAGTCGAGGAAATTTTCATGCAGGTACTTGAATGCTGGGTCCATTCTTATCCATGGCTTTTACCAAGTTTTTGACAAGACCGAGCTTGATGTGTAAAGGAGGAATGATGATTTTGTGTGGCTGTGCCAATGGTGGGTGCTGTGCATTTCGTTCTCCAGGCTTAAAAAATGCTCTCGGAGGCCAGTCTTTCTTGATGTAGTGCAAATCGATTGCTCTGCTGTCCCACAGACAAAGAAAACAGCAGTACTTTGTATATCCCTGCTGCAAACCCATAACAGAGATACTACTTCAGGTCAGAAATATCTGCCAGCCATACTTGCTGTAGTTAATCGTCTCCAGTAGCTGCTTTAGATTGCCGTAAGTCTCCTTCATGTAGACCGCATGTGCAATAGGTATGGATGGAAGCTGGTTCCCATTATTCAACAAAAACCGCCTTTAGGCTCAGTTTTGAAGCGTCTATAAACAGCCGCCATTCGTGGGAATCATGTGCAATACCGAGAGCTTGTAGTAGACCATCAATATCGCAGCAGAACACAAGGCTTTTTCTTTCTTAAAGAAAGATTCCAAGAGCTGATGGCGAGTGCGAAATGAAGTCACTCGGACATTCTGTTCCAGAAGATTCCACTGTCGAAGTCTTGAGGCCAGTATCTCCGCTTTGCTTTTCGACAGATCCAAAATCGGGGTAATTTATGTGGTGCAGATGTTCGTCAAAGCACGAAAAGTTATCATCCTTACTGCCACGTTGAGGAGAACTCGCCGACGCATGGCCATCCTCATCGTCTGAACTGAAGAAAAATCTGTAGGAGTTCTGGAATTGGGAATTCCTTCGCCATGAGAGACAGGTCGCAGAGCAGATGGTATGTTAGGGTATTCAACTGTCCATTTCTTCTTCTGGTGATGTCTCCAGAAGCTGGTGGTACCATACAGAAATAACAGTCGTCAACGTGATTGGTGGGCTCCCTCCAAATCATGGGCACAGCAAATGGCATTGCCTTTCTTTGCCATTAAGCTACTGTGAAAGATTTACGGACAAGTGCGGCAGCATACGTGTGGGGCCAGTCTTTGTCCTGGTGCCTATCTTGCAACCAAATACAAATGATACGCTTTCTTAACTGTTGCACTGATGTTCTTTTTCTGTGCAGCAAATGTCACTTTTCCGCAAATATAACAGAAGTTATTTGCACTATTAACACAGTTACGAGGCATTGCTACTGTTTAGTTATTTACACTATAGCAATCACTGTGTATGCTAGAGCTTCGAAAAATATGCGCGAATGAACGGACATTGCACGAGTTAATTGTCACGTCGGCCATTTATAAATAAACTATGATTAGCTATTGCTTGATATTGCGCAATCAATTTCGCGACACTCTCAATGGAAACTTACAGCAAATGCTGCATTAACTTCTTTGCATGAAGGGGTGATGCAATATTTTGCATTGCATTATGCAATAGCATCTATATAATGGACAAAACGTCAATATCTCTGGAACGTGAGCCAATCAACTTTTTTCAATGTGATATTCGTGTTCAGCACGTTGAATTCATTCGGGATTGGGTACTTTCACCTAAGAAGCAATTTCACTGTTGACCAGTGTAAGCAGAATTGAATAATTACAAACGTTTTATGTACTGACAATCAATAATTATTATCCAACAATTTGTATTTTATCTTGTGAGTAAACGGTAAACGTGAAATTCATCAGATAATGTTGGTTTTTGAATATTTTAAATTTTAGCCTGTTGCATACGAATTAAGAAATACATTTGTGTAATTTCACATAATAATAAATTCTATTTTTGAAAATTACTTCAGAAAGCATACAAGTTATTTCGGATGTTTTAATGCATCTAACAAAGGTGAAATAAAAATAAATTAGCTGGAGGGCCTTTGGCTTAGGGTGCCGGAACACACCGAGCCGCTGAGAAGTGTTGTCCAAATGGTCACCCAACCAATAGTCGGTACCGCATATTCCTGCTTGACTCGCAAGATTGGCAATGATGCACCCTTCCTTCTCATCCGTACTGCCAGCGTTTTATATATATAAATATACAAAAAACATTACAAGTTAACATTATAAATGCAAACAACATAACGGGAAAAAATATACTAAAATGAGAAAGAATATTTAAGTCCATAGTCCATAAACCATTATTAGAAATGGTATCCCTCAATCGTTTCCGCATTGAACCCACAAAGTTATCGCAGACCCTTGTTGTTCTGAAATGTTCCCAAATTTCAATGTTACTAGCATTTAGATCTTCATTGCGAATTTGGTCATTGCCACGAAGGTCATCCCATCGCTTAACAATGTTACCCCTCAAATTTTCAATTGGATTTAGATCCGGTGACTTTGCTGGCCAATCCAAGAGAGTAAATTGGGGATGTCCTTCAAACCAGTCCCTCACTCGTCGCGATGAATGTACCGCACTATTGTCCTGAACGAAAATTAACGGTTCGTCTCCATACATCGCTCACACACTCGGCACCATACTTCTTTCGAAAATATCTATGTTTTCTTGCGAATTCGTCCTAGGCCAATTTTACCAATTCACCTGGACCTGCTGCTGTCATCCAACCCCATAAACCGAAACAAATCAGCCAGTCCGTTTAGTTCTTATATTATTCTTTGTTTTCTATCTTGTGCTTGGTAGTCGATACAGCGGTTTTCGGGACCCAATGTCTGTAGAGAAAACTTTCTCATCGCTGAAGATGACAGTTCCCCAATTACGATCTATATTTGCTTTGCAAAAGCAAGCCTACTGATAGCATGTGCGGCCGTGAGGTCTACTTTATGAGCTGGACGTCTACACTTATAATATGAAGAAAGAAACACAAAAGTCGATTTTGGTATCCAAAACATAGTAAGTATGTACTATATTTACATTATACTTACAAACAGATTGAGCTCCTCTGCAATGTCCGCAATTGCTACATGTCTCTCCAACAATGCTATTAATTTACCCTTGTTTACAGGAGTTATATCTTGTTGTCCTGGAAGTCGTGGCATTTTCTATGCTCTGAAAGCACTTTAATAGAGACTAGACCGTCAGCGTGATTTTGACAAAAAATCCGAATTTGACTGACAGTAAGTGTCACTTTTTGTATTTGAGATTGCAGCAGGCCAGTTTCAACGTTTACCGTTTAATCACAAGATAAATAAAATACAAATTGTTGGATAATTATTGGTTCTCAGTGTATAAAACACATTTGTAATTATTCAATACTGCAATAGTATATGCCAGAGATAATATGTATATGCATTCCAGAAAAGCAGCGCAATCATAGATGCAAAACCAATGTTGTTGCAGAACTTTTCTTCTGTTTTACCTCTGATATACGTGACCATTTTCTTCTTCGGAATAATCATTGTTATTTGAATGTATCCATGTGAATATTATTCGTATTTATTTGTTGTATCGCACAAGAAACTGCAAATATAATAACAAAGACACTATAATGTCACTTTCATTTTACGCATACGTTTTGACAGTTGTTACTCCCATTAGCTCCAAATACATCTTTCAAACTCGTCTTGCGGTGGTTTCAAACATGGAGCAAATTATTTGAACACTAATGCCTATAACGTTTTAATTTGGACAATAAAATGCAGTTTTAAATATTTATGGTTTCAGGATATTCGTTGGCAAAAAAGGCTTTAAATGCATAATGAAACAAAAATCGAAATATTAGGTATCAAAAATTGTGCATTACGGATCACAACTATATGACTTTGTTAAATTGGTTGGCTACCTAAAACGCCCCCTGCATTCGCATTAATTTTTTGACATAGTGTACATAAACATGTAGCGATGGCAGGCTTACTTCATTGTGGCGATGGAGCAGTCGATCTCATCGCGCCCATGGCATTTAGATAAGTTAGCTTTTCCAAATTACTTAGCGTTTTGACCGCCCTGCCTTTCGCCAGTCATGATTGGATTTGATTTTGAGCACTGACTGATTGTGAGTGCAGATCAGGTCTTTCCATAATTCCCTTAACATCGCGGCCTACGGTTAATTGTATTATTCCGTATTTAGTTTATTTCTTCACCTAAACAAGTTAAACCCTTTAACTAGATTTACGAGCCTGTGTGGTAAATCTTTTTCCAACAGATCAGTCCACAGATTGATTGTTTCCAGCAATAGCAATTTGTTGCTTCAATGCAACGCATTCAAAAACAAGGTCTTCTCCACCCTCTTGCATAACCTAAATTTAGGTTCATATTTAAGGCGCCAATTGATAGACTCGTTACCGTCCTAATCTAAATGTTAAAAACACCGTTGCTAAATGCCTTGATGCCTCATCATCCGTTTGCAGTGTATCTATTTTTCAGCGAGTTCCAGTCCTTTTTAATTCACTCAGCCACGCCACTGCACTAGGTATAGCAGTCTTGATTACTGCAAGACATGGTTCAAGTCCAGTGATTTTTATTTCAGAAACCTTTCTTGCTAGCTCATTTTAAAGTTCCTTGCCTGCTTTATGCCGTGACACTTGCATCAAAGCAGCTTTGTTGTGTTTAGCCAGTGCCTTAAGAGTTTCAAGGTAATCCCAAGCTAACCTCGAGATGATTTGATGGTACGCTAACGCCTTTAGAACCGCCATGCTGTGTTATTATGGGCCTAATTACTCTTGTGTATAAGTCATCTTTGGATTGAGGCCCCAATTTCTTCCTCCCGATCTCCAGCATCTACCCAGGACAATGCTGGCCTTATTGGTTGTTTTTGGAATAGGTACGCAGATACCATGTAAATTTTCAAACCATATCTCAAGGTATTTTGTTCCATTAACCTAGAAAATCCTTTCACTCTTTTTCACGTGAAAAACAACGTGGCAACTTGGTTTTTTTGAGCATTGACTGATAGTCATTCTTGTCTACACCTGTTGTCAACCGTGCTTAAAGCAGTTTGCTTTCATTCTTCTAGAACCTTGGGAAATCGCCCTTTAACGACTATTGTAAGATCGTCAGCAAACTCTTAATTAATAATAAGATTTTTGCCCGAAAAATAAAAACTCAAACGTCAGTTAAACGCCGACGGGCCGACAGAAACTAACTTGACACCTGCTTGACACGTAGACATCCGTCATTACTTTTATTTGTCGTTTCTGAGAAAGCGTCATCATCTATCAAATTATACACAAGCCATGACTTGGTTATGACAGAAAAAAACGATTGTGCTCCCATATACCTATGGTTATGCCCCCACTTCCCCTATACAATTTAAAACTCAAGCGTAATTCAATAAACACTAAATGTTAGATGTACTGTACTCACACCTCCTTTATCATATAGATCACCTAATGCATTCCATGTCCCTTTGTAGTGATGCTGATAACCAACAGCAATGGCTTTGGCAGATTCCGATTGAAGATGAGTTTTTAACAGGTAGAAGGGATTTGATAAATAATGCCCAACGACTCCTCCGCAGCCACTAACAACAACCGATTTATAAAACACGACCTTACCGTGGCGGTCGTTGCAATATCCATGTGATAAACCATAGTCATAGAATCCTATTTAAACAGTGAACTTAGTTAAATAGTAGGAGGTTTTAATATCAGCACACCTAATCTCGAGCCATTCATTATCAGCTGCACCCATAGCGCAGGTACAATCCCTTTTTGCAAGGAGAGAACACCATCGTGCTTGACAATTTGGTGGGCAGCATGTAGAATGTTCCTATAATGTACAACATGCTTGTGTTTCTTTTGCAATTCTCCTTGAAGTTGCATGCGCGTTTTTATTACTTCTAAAGGATTCGTAAAAAATCCTGCACATGACGCTGCTAGACAACCGATCAAAAAATCCATTCAATACACTGCTTGATAGTGGTTAATTATATGTACCATTAATAGCCAGAATATATCCTGTAAGACAATAAACATGATCCAAAACAGCCAACGCGAAAGAAAAACATCAGTCAGTACATATTTTTCTCGTAAGTGATACTGAAACGATGCCATAAGGATAAAGAAAAGGCAGAAAGTGGATGGTTAAGAAAGTCTCCATTTGAAAAGCGCGAACATCAATTTGGATTTAAACGATTATGTATAACATCAAAAGGCTAAGAAGGGTACCGCATCAAAGCAATAAACAGAATGCTATAAACTGCAGATCATTCTAGGCTTTTTGATAGCACAGACCTTATGAGATCTAGCTCGCATTTAAGAAGGGGCTTTAAATAATATTTGTGAAAAAATATTATTTAAAGCCCCGTAAAAATCTTTTATAATTCATTTTCAGTCGTTCCTATGCAATCTAGTTCCAAAAGACGTCGCTTAATTTTTAATCTGTGCAATAGCTGTCAGTTTTGTGCGCTGCAATGGATTACCCAACAAAAACACATGGGTCACTAGAAGCAAAATAGCTATTTATGTGACAAGTTACGAAATGGAAGTGTTTTAGGCACGCGACGTGAAATTGATTAACGCGGCGTAAGCCGAATTGATCAACACGAGTTACATACATGATTTTTCCTACAATCGCCAAATTTTTTTATAATAAATTGGATATGTGACATTTGTGACATTGTCAACATTTTCTTGACATTGTGAAATTGACAGGATTACAATTCATTTTGACATTAATAATTAGCGAGCGCAACAAAGTAGAACGCGGTCATTAAATCACATTACTTTTAGGCAGACGTGCGGTAAAGTGACACACTTTACCGCATTAGTGCCTTATGTTAGCTCGAAACATTGACTTATGTCGATTGTAGAAAAATGTTTTAAATAGTATTTATTCTTTGCGCGGTTGCCGCAACATTATTCTCTGTTATGACCTATCATTGCGGCGGAAAACATCAACTTTGCGCTGTCAAGTACGTGCGCAAATTTCTATTTTGGATAGTGATTGTAAAATCCACGCTGAACGCAATAGCGATTAGTGCTTTTGTGTCAGTTTTTCTTGTGGTGAACAGTAGTGGGCACGGTAGAAGTAGAAGCTGAATATAACAAATAAGTCTTGCTGCTACTTTGTTATGTATGTATCAACGATAGAGTACAAAAATGTGTAAAGAAACTTTTCAAGGATGTCATGTTTCGGCAAAAAATGCTACCTATTTTAGGTCCTACAGAAAATGTGTTGAACCGTAAGTAGTTAGAGGTAATATTTAAAAGAAGAAAAGACAAATATATATTATTCAAATTGAAAAACATAAGCTTGCGGTTCTACAGCAGAAGAAGTATCAAGAAGTCCTTAACGCGGCAAGTATGGCGGCGAGTAATGATCAACAAGCAACTAATAATCTAGCATAATGTAAAAAAATAAACTTATCACCCACGTTTGATAACTTTGTATATCTAACTCTTAAAAATATATGTGTATATTTTGTTTCATTGAGAATGTCAGTTATGTGGAAATAGTAATTTATATGTACATTCGTGGACTTTCGGAATGACCGCCTGTAGAGCAGCGAGCACCACGCTAGTCACATCTATTCTATTATGTTTCACCACATAAGTATAAAAACATTTTATTCATACGTTCGCATTTATCACATCTACCCATTTGTAGCGAAATAGAATAGGATGTAATTAGTGCAGCGATGGCTATTCTCTAAGCGGTCATGTCGAAAGTTCACGACTGCATAATCTTTCAACAACATAAAGAAATATAAATAAATATCTAATTTATTAAACAATTTAATCTTTGTAGTAAGTACAAAACCCAATAAGAACAGAAAATTGAATCACTTTTTTTAAACTCGGATCTGGCAACAGTGAAAATAACCTTTGCTTATACGGTTATACACTCATTTCAGATTGAAGATGCTGCACACTTTTAGGTTATATTAGCTGAACACACCAGTTACAGATTCCTACTGATCTCCAAAGATAATTTAACAATTCACAATATGGACCGCTGCGATCCTTAGACTGAAAACCAACAACTTGTGGCACCTTAACACTAGAGTTGGAAGCCACACTGATACTACGGGTACGATACTAGACAGGCCATTGCTGCAAATGCCCATGGACAGTATGGTACCCGAGATTATTTTCACTAAAAAGGTGAGAATCTTCATACCGAACAGATACCAGGCACGTAGGGATATCACTACTTTTGATGACTGGTTCACGGACGGATCCAAATCTAGCCAGAACACAGCAGCCAGCATTTGTAGGCCGAGCCCTAATCAAAAGATATCCATAAGCCTGGAAAAGCATACGGTGGTCCTCCAGGCAGAGGTATTCGCCCTTGCAGCCGGAGCAGAAATGATTGCAACTAGGTTAAAACTAGTTAGCGACTGCAAACAATCCCTCAATACACTGGCACGAGACTACACGGTGTCTCTGATTTGGGTGCCAGGACATGAAGATATAAAAGGCAATATAATAGCCGACGAACTAGCCGAAGAGGGTTCTAAAAGACACTTGATAGATCCAGAACTCGCATGTGGAATTACCAAGTACTCTGCTAAAGGGGAGATTTATACCTGGTTAGGTAAAGAAAGTACAAAGAAGTGGTCGACTGAAGGTCAACTCCATACTAAAGCGCTAATAGAGGATGGGGATGCTAATCTCTGATAACCTACTCCGACGCAGCAAGAAAGTAGTTAAAACCATTACTGGTTTGGTAACTGGATGCTGTCCCCTAAAAAACAGGTCGAGTAAGCGAACCGTAGTGCAGATGATGCGAACTACAGGAGGAGATGAGTTTACATGTAATCTGCACATGTGATAAATTGAAAGTAAGAAACATTTCGGGAAGGATCTATTGGAGCCCTCGAGGATTCTCCAGTATCGATTGGGCAAGATACTGAGCCTTATAGAGAACACCAAGCTGCTCGAGTGGAAGTAAGAGATTTAATAGGGACGGTACAATGAGTACCTAGCTCAAGTGCTTGGACTATAGGTGCTTACCCTAACTTCAAAAACAAAAAAAAATATTTAGCCAAATAATTAATTTTTTACCTATTCACTATTGTTCTTTAATCAAGTGTTCTACTTGGATGTCTCTTTTTAAAAGTCTTAGCTTGAATAAGCTGCATCCAATTCAAAAGCAAATATATTCTTTCTTTAAATCTTCACTAAGGTCCGCAGTTTTTCAGATCGTGGAGGCAGATTGCCTTAATACATGATATTTAAGCCTTACGTTGTCCATACTAAACTCTGTGGGGCTTCTGGTTTGTATCTGCATTTATTTTATATATTCATACTTTAAATACCATACATACATACTTACTTTGATACAACCGTGAAACTAAAATCGATGTAATTATATACAAGTATCCACTACAGTCCACTAGTAGTGTTTTAAATAGCACCCTATAGTTATCACAAAAATACTCCATACTGTGGCACTGGTAATACTGCAAACTTCTGCTGTTAGAATCATTGATTATAGCTTTGCTATTCAAACTAGGAGAATTTGCAATTCTATAGTTATACTTATGTTAAATTAACTCCTACGCAAAACTAAGACTGTCATCCGTATGGGTTTCCCCGAATTTGTTCTCTCAGGCGTCCAAAAGAATTTTTTCAAACGAACCGGCTTTCAAAACCGTTACGAATTCATAGCGAATTTTAATTGGAGATAAACTTGTGATCGTATTTAATATTGCGGTTATTTTTGTTTTTTTTACTTTCATCCTGTAAAATGTGGATAACAATAATTATTTTTGCCAACATGTGTGTGGTATGCGCGTGTGTGTTTATTTATTTATTAGATTCATTTTTAGGAAATATAAAATATTACATTTAATATGCAGAACTATAGAATAGTAGTGGTGGGTACTATCGGTATTTCAACTATCGATAGTACTATCGATAGTTGGTCGAAAGTCTAATAAATAAAAACTCCAACCCCACTCCCAAATATCATCTCTGCTTCGTAGCGATCGTACGAAATCGCGACAATCGAAATCCGCCGCGGTGACATTTCTCGGTCTGCAGCGACGTTCGCCTCACCCGCACCCACCACAATTTAAATTTCCGCGAATTTTCTCCCCTTTCCCTATTTTTAACGATACGCCTATTCCCGTGCCATTTCCGTTGCCACTCCTTGGGGTTGTATGTTTCGCAAACATAGTGTCACAAAGACTCTTGGAACACAGACCGATAAGCACTTGTTCTTTCATTTCTTCGATGGATAACCACAAATCTCAGCAAAGCTTTACCTTTTCGTCAAAGTTGTCTAAATTCTCTCCTTTTCTCTATCTTTTGTGCTTTATTTTTTTCCACATACTACTTAAACTTTCTTCGTGGATAAAAGTATGCTTGAATTTCACTATAAAGTAATTCCATGTTGTTATTTCATTTATTTTAGTTCGATATCAGTGACTCGCACCCATAATCAACCTAGTACGTGTCGTCTCCAGCATGTATGCATCAGATAGCTGGTGCAACATTTGTGCACTCTCTAATTGCTCTAACCACCATTTAGCTTTTGAACTGTCTCCATCAAATTTGTCTATGTGTCTCAGTAAATCAAGCATTAAAGCGATATTTGGATTGGAAATTTCGTTCGGATTCCACTCCGCTAGTTTATTCAGTACCCTTTCCATTAAGGCATCCTTTCTTTTACTTTCTTCGATAAAGCAGTTTAATAATTCTTGTAAATTTATATCACCCTTACTGCCTTGCTGTTTATGCATTGTATTGATCTCATTCACTTTGTCAACAACACTACTTTGCTTTTTTTAATTTCCTGGTGCATTTTCTCTTTGGAAATTTTCAAATGCATCATTCCCTTCAGCCTCAGACATTTTGCCTTCAAAAATGTATGCACACGCAATCAACATAACCGACGCTAAATACCGACACTACGCTCAAACTTAATAATGTCCAGTGATGTTGGTTTATCCCTTCTGAAATGTTAATTCTGTTGTTAAAATGTTCCCAAATCTCTAAGTATATTCCACATATAAGAACAGCCGTTAGTTTTGTGTTAATTTAATGTATAACTAGGCAATACAAAAACTGCCCTTGAAACATAACGTCTTAATACTAAACAGTCTTTTTGTCTTCTCTGTATGTGCGCATGTGTATGTGAAAGCGGTGAGTGTGTGTGTTAGCTACAGTGCTACCAATATAAATTTTAAAAAATAGTGTTCTGTAACACTCCGCTTTTTTAGAAAACAGGTCTACACTTGCCAATCTCGTATATTACTGCCCTAATTTACCTCCGCTCCTCCCCACTTTTTTACATGGCAACTTTTGCTGAGTGGACATAAATTAGCTAGCTTGTACAGCTTAACCTAACTTAAAAACTACTTAAAATATTAATAATAATAATTTCGTGGCATTTCTCCATGCCTGACAAAATATGCCTCCGGCATATTTCACTTCCTAATATTTATCTACAAAAATTGAAATTAAAATATCTTTTAAATTCATTTAATTATCTAGTTGGGTTAAAATATCTTTTAACCTAATTAGGTACTTAAATGAATTTAATTGTAATAATAAACAAAAGCATAATCGCACTGTAGAAGAAATGATGTAAACTTTGCTTTAAATGACAAAAATGTATATCTTTTAATTTTAACAAATTAATGAATAAAAACATGAAGATATTGGACGAACGATGAGTTGCTTGGAAATGTGACAGTCTGCTTTCTCCTTGGATTTGATATATGAGTAGATGGATGGCGTCAAATAAATACGATGTAGATCTTGTGGTAGACAAAGATGTCTTTGAAAGGAGTTCGGGAACTCCCCAAACCCCTCCATTAGATACTGGCACGTGTGTGGATGCAGTGCCGCCGATGTTTGATCCCGCAAAAACAACTTCGTCTACAAGATTTTCGGAAAAGGTCCTCTACTCCACCTCGTATTTACATTTCCTATACATCAAACACCTACAATACGAACATAATTTTTAACCCGAATCTCCCGATCCCACCTGGAACTAATCTATATATACATCAACGCCCTTTAGTGCGGGCACAATCTCAAAAACTATTTAAAAATAAAATTCCGGCGCCTCCACCACAATATCAGGAAACCTAAACTACGACTCCATGTGGAATGAACCAAAATTGTACATAGAGCCCACGACACAACCAATTACAAGGTTCAGTTGAAAGGGCTAACCAAGATATTGAAAAGATGTTTTCTACATGGCTAAAAATTTCACACATGCTGTCATTTGTTATTTCATTATTTCTGTAATAATATTAGTTCATCGCTGGGCGATACCAGTTTAGTCAGTTGATGTTTGGTGATTATTTATCAATTTATGTCATAAGATAGTCACGTGCGGTATATGTAATGTATGAGTTAATAAATGCACATGTAAAACCAAATAGAACCTCAGCAAAAATAAGAGGTATGTTGTTTATATACGCTAATAATGATTAACTCTTCAACAAATATTGTAGTCGCTTTAAATACATTTACGGCTTCTTTGGAAGATAATCAACAGCTAAAAGTCAAAAAACCGGAGAAAACTTATCACTCTTATCAGAGATCTATAAAGAGAAAATTATTATAGGCTTACATTTGAAGATATGATGATGTCTGCAATACATCCTATATCATTTCATTATTTATTTTTATAACGTATAGGCATTCTAACAAGCTAACAATTTGTTATGAATACATTACTACGCATATTTTATATACACTTATCTCTTAGTTTATTACTAAAAATGTATAAATAATACAGCGTTCGAATTTTTTGTAATGTAATGTTAGAATAGGTAATACTAGTTCCATCCTACGACAATAGGTAGCGCAATGCTGATCGTATTGTGATGTCAAGTTGCCTTTCTTTACTAAGGTTAATCGTTGTTTGGAGTTTACAAGCTTTTCCAATACAAATCCACTACCATTATCATTGCTGTTTATATGTAAATACTCATATAAAGTACACAGAATATAACTTTGGCACTCTACTGCTTTTAATTTTATTTTGAAAAACAATACCTTACACAATGTTTGTCCCTTTTTTTCGTAGCTTCGCTTGAAATTAAATTTAAAAGAGAGTAAAATAAATGTACACGACGTAATTAATGTACATACCCCAGTTACATAATTAACTACATGAATATTCATAGTAGAAATACAATGTTATCTTTATTGATGTCTTCGAAGATAAGTTATTTATATATGTCCTAGGTAGTAAGTATACATTGACAGCAGCATTATGCAAGCGTGCTTCGAGTATTGAGTATTATAAATCCTGTAGTTTTATCGTTTATGTTTGGCTATTACTTATTACACGTAAACATTTGTTACCTCTATGTACAGCACATCAGATCACCGTGATATTCACCGCGATTATTCTCTCTTGGCTGATGGAATGTAGAACGTGACAAAACCGACAGAACTACTCGGTCAAAAGTGTAAAAACTCATACGAACTCTCACTACTACAAGTTCATAACTACAAGTTCATAACTACTGCCTGTAAATGTGTGCATAAGCTTCATTAATTAGGGAAAAATAGGATTAGATAGCAAAAGTGCTTTCAAAAGCATACCCTATTATGAGAAAATACAACACGGGAAAATATCACCTCAAAGTAGTAGGCATTCCAAATAGGGTCGCCACCTATCCGGTTTTCAACCGGACTGGACCGGACAGTCCGATTACCACGGCAATATATACACTGAATATAAGGTTCGTTCAAACCTGTAGTTCAGAACCATTCTGATTGATGCGGGTGCACAATGATATTTTCACCGTTCGGACTTCATTTAATAACTTTATGGACACAGTACTAAAATGGGGACTTTTACAAAAGTGGTAGTGATGGACGTTATGGAGAGGAAATTTGTGGTTTGTTAGCCATCAGAATGCATCGTTCCGTGATGTTAATGACAGTTTCAACCACTCAACATAGGTCAAATGAAGTAGCACTAGGTGAATATACATATGTACAATATCTATTTTATTTTTATTGTATTTATTTATGGTTATCGATGCATAAATACAAAATAAAGCCTTTATTTACACTTTCTGTATATTTATATCACAATTCACAAAGATATCACATAAAAGAAAATATAATACTTCAATACAATTCGTTTCTTGTTTAAGTAATACTCACTCACTGCCCAGTCAACCAAATTCAAATTTCTCGCAATTATGTTTTGTAACTTCAACTTAAAGGTATTCAAATAACTATTGATCTAGTACAAAATCGTAGGTAATTTCATGCTTTAATGTTGAAGTAACGGGAAATTTGAATTTAGTTCACTGGGTGGTATTATTGACAACTTCTGCTACTGAAGGTAACGATGATGCACTTGGTGTAGGTGTAAGAATGGGAATTACGGTAACTTTTGGTCGTATTTCTTCATCGGAGGGGGGTTATTCTCGAATCTGAGGGAGTGGAAATTCCGAGAGAATTGTCAAAAAATTGCTGCGATTCCAATAGCTCCTATTCTCGAGTTGAATTTCTCACGTTTTCGTAGGAAAGTATGTACTCCCGGTAGATTCCCCGGTATTTTCTCCTACAAATAAGCAGGAGAATTTGCTGGAGAAATTGAATCGGCTTCGCTCGGTCTCACTTCGGTGGTTTACGCGTTTGTTGTTGTTATGTTCGTACATTATATGATGTTATCTGTGATTATGTCTAACCTAAGCGATCCTAATAAAAATAGAAGTAGTAGAAAACAGTAGAAAATAAAATAACTTTATTAACTATAATATTTGGTTGTAGAATAACCATTAACTTACAAATTACAACTAAAGCTAGTTGAATTAATATATCTTAGATATTCTCCCATAATTTCACATATTAAGTATTGCGATGGAGGCTGAGGAATTTAAGGGCTAGTGAAAAGTTTGGTGGATTTTATTTAATTTTAGTAATGAATCTAGTGAATTCATTGAACACGAAGACTAAATTACATAAAAGTATAGGAAAATCATGTAGCGCCACTCGTCAAGATAAATTTCAGTCGCCATTATTTTTGTACCGTATACTATAATGTATGTTATGTAGGTCTACTAGTTCTATTCTATGATACGGAATCTAGATAAGTGTTTTGTAATTTAGCTTTTGGTCTTCTTCTCGAATATTAGAGAGTATTTCCGTTTATGTAAGAATGATTTTAATTTTAATTCTAACGTACACATACATTTTTAAAAATTCGGACACAGTGTACAAAACAAAATGGTAGAAGGTCACCAAAAAGTTTCCCTAAAACCCTATTTACAAAAACGTGAGTGACGACGCTACTTGGTTTTCTTATACTTTGATTACATACATAAATATATATGTAAATAAATAAATGAAAGCACAAAATAAAATAATAAAATAAATAAGGATATATATTATGATTTTTTAAAACGTGGTTAAAGTTATTTAGTTGTATATTGTTGTAAATTATTAATATTTGACGACTACCTAATAATTAAATGTTAAGGCCGTTTTACACCTAGCTATTATTGCGCAATTTATTGGCTAATTTAAAATTTTACGTGTATAACACGGATTAAATACGTATTATACACGTAAAATTTGAAATTGGCCAATAAATTGCGCAATTAATAGCTACCCACATAGCCAAATTTAAATTGCCCGTAATTATGTTCAGTAACTTCAACGTCGAAACATAAAATTACCTACTATTTTGTACTACATCGATAGTTATTTTAATGTCTTTACGTTGAAGTTACTAAAAATAGTGGCGGAAAATTTAAATTTGGCTATTAGGGTAGGTGTAAAGGCCGTTTTACACCTAGCTATTTATTACGCAATTTATTGACCAATTTAAAATAACACGTGTAAAATACGGATTAAATACGTGTTATACACGTAAAATTTTAAATTGGCCAATACATTGCGTAATAAATAGCTAGGTGTAAATGTGTAAAACGGCTTTAAAACGGCCTTAATAGACAAAATCAAATGTACTTTGTGCAACAGGTTTTTAAAAGTAAAATTGTGCGAATTATAATAAATAATAATAATATAATAATAAATATAAAATAAAAAATTAAATAAAAGGAGATTTATAGTAGAAAAACTATTAATTACATAAATATATAAATTTTTTTTTTTGTTTTTCATAAAATACCTTATAAAGTATTCATCTCCCAATTCTAGTGATTTTCTAGTGGAATTAATATTCCCGATCTAGTGAAATAAGTCTTCTGTCAATTGGCAACACTGTCGGGTGCCCCGCCATGACGTCACGTGTTTCCAACGAATTGTACAGGACTGTACAGGACTTGCGCTTCTCCTTATTGCTGTTCTGTGGTGTTGTTTCTTTTCTGTTATATTTTCAATAGTAAGTGTTTTTTAAAATAGTTACTTATAGTGGCTATATATATTACCTAGGCTTAAATCCTTTTCGCCTTTTCTTGACTGTCGCACGAACTCTAAATGGGGAGTATTTCTCGCCAAATGGGGCTCTACCTGTGATAATAAGGAAAATGGAGTATGCAGTTCTCTATAGCCCTGATCATTATGAAACTTTGCTAGATATCACGACTACTACGATACAGTGTTAAATACTGCTACCATCACCACTACTAACATATAATCACTGGGTCCTTTTTTATTAAGTACCATTTTGCTTCTGTTCTTGTACTAAAATTATAATTACCAGGTACGAGTCTATTTGTACCATGAACGTAGCACTTCTTTTTTCTCTTGACTACTTTTGAAACTTCATATATACCTGTTACAGGAAATTTGGACTTTAGAAGAGTGCCCATTAATAATAAGGATGGTGCAGGCAGGTGTTATTTGGAGGTTTCATTGTAATTTAGTATTGCCAGAAATGGATCTTGGTCATCTTTGTGTGCTTTGGTTAGTAAATCCTTTACTGTCTATTGTTCTCTCTATCATGCTGTTCGAATGAAGGTAATGTTGAACGATTGTTCATTATCAGGGAATATATTGTTTGGATTACGACTTATAGCAAATACATTCTTCAGAGCTGATATAACACTGACTGCGGTTTTGCTACAAGGTCGCATTGTAGTGTCATGACTTGATAGTGGTTCTCTGGGATTGTTTTGAGAATAAATTTGGCGAGTTCCACAATCTAGTACTATTTTCCCAAAGCCTGAGGTGAAACTTGGGCAGTAAATGACTTCTTTGGCCTGCTTTTTGCACAATGCTGCTCTTTGATGAGATTGATATATTAGGTTTAAGAATTCTGCTAGTGTATTTGGAATTTAAGGTTTCTTGCCGGGGACATATCCTAAGATAAATTGATGTTTAAACAGATCTAAAGCAAGTTTTTGAAGTCCAGGGTACCATTCGTCTGAAAGTTTTTTAATTAAACCCAATAACAATCAGTGATCCGTCTCTATTTTATATTGTCGATCATATAAGTAACACTGGTATTATTCACAATCATTAACAATTGCCAATAATTTCTTTTCTATGTGGTTGCTCCACTGTTGAGAAACTGTCGATGATAAGATGCAAATTCAATTGGTCCATTATCCTGAATTATTACAGTGATAATTTCAAATGAGCTAGCATCTACAAACAATACTACTTCTTTCTTAGGCTTGCAAAATGCTAAGATAGTATTATCAGAAACAAGTGAGCTTGTTAAAGCACAATGTCTCTTCCTCTAGTCATTGGCACACGGTTTTGTGATTTAACAAACCATTCCAGGCAAGTTGCAAGTCTCTTATTTTGAGGTGATTTTATTCCACGGATAGCACTGACATTGCTTTCATCTAGTGATTTGCCATTATTGCTAATTACTTACCTTAAAAATTAAACTTTAGGTACATAAAATTTTGACTTTTCAAAAGTTTAAGGTTAAGCCAGTATTCGAAATCTTTGTTAAGACGTTATTTGGGATTTTATTATGTAATTCATTTGTGTCTCCGCACACAAATGTGAAATATCTCTGGCGCCGAAGATATATATTTAGTCGGGTCGGTCAACTTTGATTGTTTATAGAAATTGTTACAAAAAAAAAATGATCTTTCCCTTAACATGTTTGCCGAATAAAATTCAACTTTTTGTGTTTTTTTTTATCAATGCCATTAAATAACGCTTGCTTAGTATCTGAATTCGCGTTGCTACATTCCTGTAGAACTATACCAGGGGGGGCGCACTAAATACGATTTGTTTATATCAGCGTGACGTCACGATCTGTTGTGGGGTACAATACACCAGGCGGCGCCGTATGCTGGAATAAATCATGTGTTACCGCCATTGTTGTTTTTGTGTCATTTTGGTTCTGATAACGTATTGAGTGTTATCAAATCAAAAATTTTTTGCGGCTTGAAAAGTTGTTTTACGAAGCCTTCTTTCTGCACCAAGTAAGTTAAAAAGTGAAAATTGTTGTGATAAAAGTGATTTACTGTACGATTGTTGCTTTAGACATGAGAGGCCGTTCCTGTGGAGTAATGGGTTGCACTAACCGAACATCTTCTAGACATCAGTTTCCTAATCCAGAAAAGATAAGGAACGCTTCAATAAATGGATCGAGCCTTTGGTAATGGAAATTGCGAAGTGGGGATCTGCACATAATTTATCAAAATTATCGTATCTATCATATTCATTTTGCTCAGAAGAAGTTTTTATGGAAAACAGCTATTCCATCATTATGCCGACCAAGATTACACTGCCAACAGGTAATTTATTTCTTCTGTTCTGTATGTAGTACGTCGATAAAAGTCAGATATCCGACATGTCGACTTGGATTTTGCTTTTTTCGCGACGTCTCAATTTCTGGTACTTATTTTCTAATCATATGTGGTTATGTAAAAATATACTTACTTTATAATTATACAATATACATATATAAGTTAAGATGCTTCTGTAATGTTTCGATGAAAATATATGTGTAATTATAGAATGTGTGGTCGTTTTATTCATACTATAACAATAAAATGTATTAAGGAAGACTGTGTTACCACTTTTGCACAATTTTCAACATATGAATTTCCATATGTTGAAAATTGCGCAAAAATGGTAACACAGTCTTCCTTTAATACTCTGAGGTAAATTTAAATAATTTTCAAGTAACCGCGCTAAATGTCCGTTAAGCGGGGGTACAAACCGCTAGATGGCGCGAGTAGCACAGTTACACGAATTTCTTAATAGTGACCCATCTATACCAACTACCTTATCTATGAACTATACCTGTAGAATTTAGTCTAACTTCGCATATCTACATTTTGTTGATGATTACAGAGAAGTTCCGTTGTCCCCAGCCTGGAGCAAAAACCAAAATCTCCCCTTTTAGAAAAAGTACCACTTCTATGGTTTAGACATCACATGTTATTACTTACTTCTTGGTATTATAGTGAATATAAATCAATTATTATTGCTCTTTTCGATATTTAACGCTTGTGTTTCAGTCATTTTAATCAATATACTACAATGAATACTTTATCAGTATCAACTGAAATTAGAAAGCTGAGTGCAGTAGATAAGTTGGAGCTTGTTAGGTTATTACATGAAAATTGGAAGATATTGATGAGCAAAATACCGGAAAAATTGGAAAAAGAGAATTATGAGAGTGCAGTCCGAGTGGATAATCCACCCAAATACAACTCCAGTGACATCAGGTACTTATATTATTTGTAATCTTCAATCATATCACTGTAGTTTTCTACAGCTTTTGTTTCATACTTTTTCACTTACACAATAGCATTTGAATGTAATCACATAGTGTTTAAAATTATGATAATTAGAGTTAAATGTCTGCATTGTTTTAGATTGGTGGAGCAAGCTTCAATTACAGATAAAAGGCTACCATGCGATATATTGTTTGAGGAATGGGGATCATCGGGACGTGTGCGTCCAGCATTAGGGCATTTATTCTATATATTGCAAGAATGCAAACTTTATGCAGCTGCAGATTACGTCGCAAAAATACTCAGAAAGAACTCTCCTCAGAGGCCTAATTATGGTCCAGCTGCCAAAGTCATGTTAACTCCAGAAGAAAGAAAACAATTGGATTCTTCAAATGTTATAATTCCAAATAATATAAGGTGTCCATCAATTGTATTGGAATCGAATACAAGTGATGAAAGCAATTTTAGTACTCAAAATACATCTAATGTTGATCTTGTCTTAAATAATCATGTTGAAAGTCCTCGCGTTAGTCATACTCTTAGCTCCGTATCTGATATGATACAATGGTCTTCTGAGCAAATGCCCCATTTCTCTAGTTTATTAAAGAGTGAAAATGAAACTCTTCAAAGTTCAGTTAATGACTGTATCCCACATCTTTCTACATTGCTGGATGAAGCAAGAGATGCAAATTATCCAAATCTAAGTATGTTGGATGATAGGCTTCCAGTACACCACATATCTCATGAAAATAGTAATTTACCAGATTTTGATGCCTTGAGAAGCAACTCATCTTTAACTGAAAGTCGAGGCGGTATTTCTATACCACAAATATCTAGGTCACCGCTGCCGTCGTTATCATTAAATACTTTATTAAAACATTATCCCTATGCTGAACTAGAAATTGCCACAAACTACTTTAACGAAATGCCATATGTTAGTGCAGAAACTGAAGGATCTAGCATATCATGTGGAAGACTCTTAGGCTCTGGTGCTTTTAGTTCTGTCTATCTAGCGTTTGGATTAATCGATAAACCCATTGCGGTAAAACGTTTAAATTTGAAAAATATAAATATCATTACCAAACAGTTTGCCACAGAAGTGGAAACATTCTATAAGTATAAACATGACCACTTAGTTCCACTGCTCGGATATTCTTGTGATGGTATGGCATACTGTTTGTTATATGAGTACATAGAAGGAGGAAATCTTACAAATAAATTGCAGGTATTTTTTAAGTTGATAATGGTATCTTTAATTTAGATGTTTGTGTTAATTGTCCAGATTTCTATTTAGGTATTTGCAATGAAACAGTTAACAAGTAATTTGGAATGTTATTGTCATTTTTTACACTCTCGGTAGCTCATTAAAAAATACATATAATAATGTTATGAGAACAGCATTGATGTTAATGTATTTCTGATTTATTTTAGTGTACAGAAAATGGGTTGAATTGGAAAGAAAGATTTGGAGTGGCCATGGGTACAGCAGATGCTGTTGCATACCTGCATACTGCAAGTAGTCAACCTCTTGTTCACAGGGATATAAAAAATGCTAATATCTTACTTAATGCGTTAAATCAACCAAAAGTGAGTATAATTGAGATTATGTGATTGAAAAGTTATACAATATTTACATTTAGGCAAGATAACCTATTTTTATTGATCCTTAACCTATCCTTATTAATTATTTTTTTATAAATATGTAATTAAAATAGAAACATCTATCTATCTCACATCATTTTGGGAGTAAGATAAACATTGTTTTTTCTCAGTCACCCACATTAATATTTAGCACTATCAAAGCATCGAGCCATTCATTCGAGTGCAAATAATAATGTCGATGATTGTACATAAACAAACATGAAATTCTTTTTCTTATTTCTTGTTTTTTTTAGTTATGTTGACTTTGGTATTATAAGAATTGCCACAAGCACTACAACAGGTACCAATCAGATATAAGGTACTTCAGCGTATATGCCACCTGAAGCCCATAGGTTTGTACTAAGTACTCTATAAATACTGTATTAAATATATACTTATATGTAATTTTAGAGGGGACGTATCAGTGAAAATGGACACATATAGCTTCGGAGTGGTTCTGTTGGAACTAATAACTGGTTTGCCACCTGTAGATTATGATCGTAACGGGAATGATATTGTAAGCACATTATCAGTTATTAATCGCTTTACCTGTTCTTCTCTTTCTTCAGGTAACTTATGTACAAGATTATTTAGAAGATGAAGGAGATATAAGTTCATTATTAGACCCAAAAGCAGGAACATGGGAAAAGGATGGGATAAATTATGGTAACGAATTAAATGAAATTGCTATGAAGTGTTTACAAGAGCGAAAGAATGTTAGGCCTACTATGGTGGATGTGAAAAATGAATTATTGAAGCTAATGAAAAATATGGAGAGTAAATCATAACAGCATAAGGAAAATGTGTATTTCATAATACAAATGGAATAGAAGGGAGATGTGGAATAAAATGTCACATGCGATTTACAGAAGAAATTTGAACATCTGAAGTGGGCTGGAGGCCAAATATTGCAGTCGGAATATGTTAAGGAGATTATTAGAAAACAATGATCAGAAATTCCAATTACTGATTGGCTGCATATGTGAAGAAAATAACTTGAAATATGCATTGATATAACTTAATCACAGGTTTATTCTTTCCGACTTTTCCCATTCCCGTAAAGGACGGTCCTTTTCATTTTTGCAATTTCTCTAAGTTGTTGGGATTTACACCACTCAGTCACAAATACAAACCTATCAAGATTTTCTTATCTTTGCCACGGTTGGATTTGTGCACAAGCGATTCACCATCACTAATTTGGCTTGTTGACTTAATACATTTCAGAAGTGTTGGACAAGCAAGAAAAACTGAATGTGACAGACACAGACTTTCAAAAAGCCTTTTATTAAATTGAGCAATAATATTCTACTGATAAAACTATCAAAAACAATTTCTTTGTGGCACTATGTAAATTATTTAAATCTGTTTTGATCGTTACCAATATGGGGTACAACGCCTTATTGTATATTATATTTTATATATATAAATAAAATGTGAGAGTATCTGGTGTGCCGATGATAAGAATATCCCTTAAAAGATGGATTTTCCTGCTATCTACTCCTGCTATTTGCTATTATGTAGTGTATAAACTTGGTGTGTTAATATGCTAAAGCTATAAGCACAAGTGCAAGTGTTATTTCACATTTTGACTTTGGTGTGGGTGATGGAATTATCAACAAAGAATTTATAAGAAGCAACTGAAATTAAAAGGTCGAGTCCAATAGATAAGTGGGAACTTGTTACTTTGTTGTATGAAAAGTGGAAGATACTGACGAGCAAAATACCGGAAAAATTGGAAAAAGAGGATTAGGAGAGTGCAATTCCAGTGACATCAGGTACTTCTAAGGTTTGTTCATCGGTGCTATACTTTTTGCACTGGCTCCTAATTAAAATAGGATAGAAGATTTTCTCTTTATATCTCTGAGAAAGATAGAGTATACACCAGTGTAATTGGTGTATCACCAACGAACAAAGCTCTAGTGTTGTGATTTTCAATCATATTACTGGTTTTCTACAACTTTTTAGTGCCTTCCATTCTCCGTCTATCACTCCTACTCTGCTACTACTCTACTCTACTCTTGACCTACACAATTTAGAACCAATGGAAGGCTTTTTGTGCTTTTAAATTGTAAAGAGAGGAGGGAAAGGAACCTAACCTAGAAATCAGATTTTGATGTAAACAAATCGTGACCATAAAAAAATCTTACTTCAAAATGTCAAAAAATCTTACAACGATTATAATAGTAATATTTAATTTGCAATCATTTAATTTATCAAAGCAAAAAGAAACATTTTTCCACAAATAATTCAAAAAATCGATGTAGCTTTCTAACCTTGTCATAAATGGCGTGTAGAGCACAAAACACTAGCAAATAAGTTAGTGCATAAGGGGAAAAGGGGAGGTAAAACTGAGTACATTGGGAGTTTATCGAAGGAACGCTTAAATTGCAGTTAGAGTACACCGGAAGTACTACCACGAAAAAGCACTATTTATTTAATATTTATTGACATAGACAATAGTTTATTAATGAGATCACAGAGTGTTTAAAATTATGATAGTCACAGCTAAATGTTTGCATTGTTTTAGATTGGTGGAAGGTGGAGCAAGCACCAATGACAAATAAAAAGCTACCATGTGATGTATTGTTTGAGGAATGGGATTCATCGGGACGTGTGCGTTTAGCATTAACACATTTATTCTACATATTGTAAGAGTGTAAACTTTATGCAGCTGCAGATTACGTTGCAAAAATACTCTGAAAGATCTCTCATCAAAGGCCTAATTTTGGTCCAGCTACCAAAATCAACTCCAGAAGAGAGAAAACAATTGGATTCTTCAAACGTTATAATTTCTATTGATATAAGGTATCCACCAATTGTAGCGGAATCGAATACAAGTGAAAGCAATTTTAGTTCTCAAAATACACCTAATTTTGATGTTGATTTAAATAATCATGTTGAAAATTCTCACGTTAGTCACACTTCTAAATCCGTATCTGATATGATACAATGGTCTGAACAAATGCCACTTTTCTCTAGTTTATTGAAGAGCGATAATGAAACTCTTCAAACCTAACTATGTTGGATGATAGGCTTTCAGTACACCACATATCTCATGAAAACAGTAATTTACCAGATTTGGTGCCTTGAGAAGCAGCTCACTTTTAACTGAAAAGCGAGGTATTTCTACACCACAAATACCTAAAGTCACCGCTGCCGTCGTTAGCATTAAATACTTTGATAAAAAATGTTCTTTCCAATCTTTTATGTAATTTATTATCTGCTACATGTTTCGGTCTGTATTCCAACCATCATCAGGCAGTAATAACGGCAGTGTGAAACATGTCGTAGTAGACAATAAATTACATAAAAGATTGGAAAGAACATTTTCAATCAATATATATATACAACCAATCATGGAGTCACACCCAAATTAAATACTTTATTGAAACAGTATCTCTATGTCGAACTAGGGCCGAACAGAATTGCAATAAATTACTTTAACGAAATGCTATATGTTAGTGCAAAAGCCAGAGTATAATACACTAAGGACATGCTCGCAAAAATCCATTGTTCTTGAGTGGTCCGTTTTGAATAACCCTCAAGCCCAGCTGCCATTTTGTAAAGCTGTTGTCGGGAATTTTCAAACGTGGAGTAGTTCATATTTTAAAGGAAGTAGAAAAATAGATTAAAAAAATACACAAATTTATACGTTTTTTATTCTGAATTTGTATGCAAATATTTATTATGAATATTTATGAACAATTTATAGTAATAAAAAAACACGATTCCAGTAAAATAATGTTTAATTAAGTGATACGTATATTTGGAAGTGCTTTACGATAATTATGTTCATATTCTTTCCTTTTTGTGAAATAAATCTTTGTTCATATTTTTATAGTGTAAAATATTCTTCCAGGAATAAATATGTTGTGGTTCTTTGTCAAATAAATTAATAAAAATGCAACAGCTTTGGTGGAAGGGCCTTTCAAATTTCTGACACGAATACACAATAACTTTTAATTAGGGATCAGAGATATGACTATATCGTTCTGTGTGATACAAAGATTGTTCCTTTTTATTCGACTACTTCATTTCTAACATCCGACCCTGCACTGGTTTGTCAACAATAATGTCCGGGGGTGCACAAGTGGATACAGTTCAAACGTAGACTATATAATATTGAATTGTCTATAATGTGAATAAATGCGATTAAAATTTATACCAGTATAATGCAGTTCAAACCAAAATCACATTATTTTAAAAAGTGAACATAAAATGAATTAGGTTAGCTATTGCGATAAATAGCGATCTAGCTTAAAGTTCTTCTTATTCATGTACTTTCTTGATTCTTTCCCTGTTGTATATAATAGATTCCTTCGGAAATCCAAAGAAACTGTGACCATCGTTAGCATCAGAATCTTGCGAGAGTGGATGGCATACAACATGATACCCATTGGCGTCTTCCTTCACGGTTATTTCACTTAAACCTAACAATATAATATATAACAAAGTATGTAAATGTTATGGTCACCGGCCTTACCTTTTACACAATGCAGCTTATCAAGGTTCACGTTTTTAAAACTGGAGGGGTAATTCAAAAACTAATAAAATACGTAAAATAAATAAATAAAACAAGTAAATCATGTAGATTAAACGGATGAGTAAACTAATTTGTGTAGATACGAATGTAAACAACAAACTGCCATATTGGGAAGCTGAAGTTAGGCTAGAAATTTGGAGCCCGATGGCTCATCCATTGGCCGAAGTGTTTAAAGTTTAAACTGATACAACTGTGGCCATGTAAAGCTATAGTTTATTGGTTTGTTATTTAAGGGATGGATGGGGTTTGTTTGCTGACGCAGTCCGACGAAAGGGTCAAATAAAGCTTCAAGTGATAATTCAACCTGCTGTGTTTTATTTACTCACCTATTTAAATTATCCCGAATATTCTATTTGTGTGTAATAATAGGTTTGTTTAACCATGCAGTTCGCGAACGGTTCACGATCATGTGAACCAATCAGATAACGCATTTCAGTTCCCGAGAACTCCAATCTGTTCTGATTGGTTCACGTGATCGCGAACTGCATGTTATAATTTTATGGGGACACAAGGTACTACATTCGAGAGTATAACTCGTTTAACAGGGGAAACGAAGCGTCTAGCATTATTTATCTTGTAATTGATACCTTTGTGATTATCAAGAAATTTATCGATACTTTCATTTAAGTTTGGACATTGAATTATCTTCAATTGAAGCAAACGATTGTGTTCTGTAGGATCGGGTCATTCAACAAGGTATATAAAAAACGACTTAGTGTACTTCATTTTTGTGTTATACGATGACGAATACCTAAAACAATTTAACAATTGGGTTTCATATTTGTGAGTAAAACCGATTCAAACAATGAAAAATTTTAAATTATGTCCTAAGACGTCATAACTGTTTTGGCCAATAAAAAACACGGTTTTTGCATTCGTACGAGGTCACAGATCAGGTAGGATAGCTTTTGGTTACTGTTTAAGTGACTTTAGTATGATTATTTAAAATTGCGTGATATTAATTGGGGAATTATTAAGTATGTAAAAATGCTACAGTAAGTTTTATAAGACTATTATTAATAGGATTTACAAAAGTCAAATAGATCATTTTACACCGACAACTTACATTATATGCTGAATTTGAAATAGTTACTGACAAAAAATTACCACCTATCGGCGGCTGATAGATGGTAAACAAGCGCCATTACAATAGATGCTTTCCATTCGCATGCTCTGCGCTCCTGGAGTACTTTTGTTTTGCTCTTATACTGCACTATTCTTTGAATACTTCAATCTATAACCATTGGAACACAAATCATATTTGACATTTGGAGCACAATCCACCGAAAAACCTAGTGCTTGAGGGGAAAGGGGACAAACGGATCGGAGCAGGTCGAAAGCACCGAACGCCGGTCAATGGAACAATAAGGAGTAGAACAAGAGTACTCCGAAAGTGCTTTCTGGTGCAAATGGAACGCACCTAATGATCAAATTTCTTCGTATAAGTTCGTAACATGTTCGTATTACAGACGATAGCACACGAACTTCAATCATTGAATTGACTCCGCCTGTGCGACGCATGCACCAGAGTGACATTATTTGTATGTATCTATTGGAGACATTATGATTATAGAATATTTTTCCAACAAATCTTGATTTTAGGGATGATGGCTTTAGATATGCTAAATAAGATTATAATCGCACGATTAAGTCAGTCGCACATGCATCCTCACGATTGGTCTTTCCAAGCGCCGCGCGCGCGTGGTTCACAAAAAAATATACAATATACGTGTTCACGTATATATTGAATTATAAAAACTGAAATTAAAAAAATAGATTCTAATTGCAGTGACGGCTTGTGAGTTATGAAAGAGGGTGGGCACAAAATAAAAATAGATAGATAAATTAAATTCGAAAGTGTACTTTCTAATTCTTTCATTAATATACTATGGGATCAAATTGTTTTCGCTACTAGTTTCTACATATGATAGTAATTGTCTTCTTCAGGTCTCACCATAATCCCATAATAGTTAACAGATTAAAAAACTTAGCAAACAGTGTATTAAAATTGGATTATAGTTATATGATTCTCTGACCGGACATCGCGGGAAAAGAAATGTCTGGCCGCAACAGTCAACTATAATGGGATCATGCTGAGGCCTGAAGAACACAATTACTACCATATGTCGAAACTAGTAGCCAAAACAATTTGATACTATAGTATATTAATGAAATAATTAGGAAGTACATTTTCGAATTTAATTTATTTATCTATTACTACTCACGTAATTATGGTCTATCAAATACACAAAATAAAAACGTTCCTATTTTTTGTACATAAAATCTAGGAGAATTTTGCAAAATTTTATACACATAATTAACCGGCGCAAAAGATGACCATTTTTTTTCCACAGCTTCGTTGTACTTAATTTTATGTCGTAAATAAGCACTGCCTAACTGTTCACGTATGTCCACTTTGCCTAGAACACTAAAATCCACGCATGCATTCATGTGAGAAACGGAATTTTCGTGTTTCATTGCCCTCTCTACGATATGCTTTAAATCATTCAACCCTTGTTTATTTCACGCCCTAACTTCTTTCTTAAAACATAAGCGGATAAAGCAAAATAATTTATTTGTTAGTGAACATGCGCACATCCACTCATATTTTTCAAAAATATTTTTATTGAATACTCTATTGTAAGTTCGAGTTTTACTAGGGGAAGTGGAGTTTATTTGATGATCAAGAATATACCTTCCGTTCTTCTCAATTAAAAGTTTTTCCTCAAATGATAGCGGGTTTTTTAAAAGATTTTGCACACAATTAACTTCCATCATTAATAATTTACGGACATTTGGAGGTATAAACCTCTGACCCGTATAGCAGCACCGACTGTACCGCTGTCATAAGCAGTCTCCTCCTGCTCAATCGGAGACCTCCCACGTTAGCCATCAGACGGCTCAAATCTGCAGTCATCCTCGCGGCTTTATCAGCGGTGTATAGGATCTGACGCCAATAGGTCATCTTAGTGTCGATCATCACGCCGAGATATCAAACCGCCGTGCTCCTCCTCACTTCAACATCACCCACGCGAAAGGCAAGAGAGGGCGGTATCTTGGAGAGGATGACCAGCCCTGTCAGCCAGGGCCAAACCGTGGTCCACCATCCAGCAGTTTACTCTCCACATTGACTGGTTGAGCGTGAATTGGGCCAACTCGACATCCCGCGCTATTACAAGTAGCGCGATGTCAACCGCATACCCGATCACCACAACCCCCTCGGACATTTCGGCTTTTAGGAGCCCACCATAGAGGTCGTTCCAGAGGTCTGGCCCCAGGATAGAACCCTGCACGACCCGTGAGACAAGCCCCCAGCGCCATCTATCGCCGTATGGAGTCTACTTCGGACTAGTTTTTCCAAAACCTTTCCCGCGGTGTCACGCAGGGGGCGGTACGTGGTCGTGTCGTCCGGGGCTCCCTCCTTTTTATTGATAAGAACCAGTCTGGCTGTCTTCCAGCGAGAGGGGTAAACCCCCGCGCCAGACACCCATTGTATGTATATGTCCAGTAGTAAGTATGGACAATGCTGGTGCACCATTTTGAGGATTTCATACGGGACGCCATCCGGTCCCGGTGCCTTCTTGTTTGGAGAAGCTGCTTTAAGCTCCCCTCCTCAAACCGAGGGAAGTCATTCACCTCTCCGAAGCTCCTTTCTCCTCTCACGCGGTGAGTGGGAAAGAGCGCCTGGACGATGCGCCTCATCCTAGCGAGCTCTAAGATGGCCGGTGACATAGCTCCGAGCCTGCGGGTGACAATCTTATATCCGAGTCCCCAGGGGTCGGAGACCACATCAGCGTTCAGTTCCTTCCAGCGGCCTGCTTTGCTCTGGTTAATCGCACGCCGAAGTGTCTTCTTAGCCTCCCGGTGCTCTGCAGATGTCGCGTTAGCCGCATGTCTAGCTCTCTGCGCAGCTGGTCTTAGACGGAGACAACGTCTGCGTAGTTCAGCGAAATCCGGCGTCCACCAGTAAGCGGAGTGTCTGCGGCGGCGGGGGATCCTTCGGAGCATCGCGGCGTCACAAGCTGTCGCGATGCTAGCGATTGTGGACTCCACGAGTGTTTCCACCTGATCTCTCCCCTTCCTACTTGGTCCAGCGTCGGTGTGAACTTCGAACAGAACTTAAAAAATCGGGTGGGAAATAGTCTGGCAATGTTCCATCCCCCAGGTACCGGTGTGGACGCACGAGAGGTTTGCCATAGGCCGCGCACTGTGAAAATAATGGCCTAGTGGTCGCTTCCAGTATACTCTTCTGTGACTCTCCAATCTTTTATAGGCACTAGGTATCGGCTCTGCCCTTCCCTAGTAGTGTGGGATTCCGAAACTCTCTAGAGCCCGTGTACCCACTAAAACCACCCCTTTTGTTTTCCGCGAGCCTGGAACCTCAAAGAAGAAAAACATCAGGCAGGCGGGCAGTCTGTTCTTTCTATGTTCTCAATCCAGATCTTTCATCTGCCTCTTTAACCGTCATGACTTTATCAATATACTTATGGATGTTGTTCCATGCATTCGGGTCACTGATCATCAGGCCAGTCATGTTTTCAGTGGTTAGTTCTACACCCGAGCTTGGCGTTAACTGCTCGTCTTTCCTCCACCCATCTTGGGCACTCAAAAAGTGTATGACGCACCGTATCTACTTCACGACAGTATTGGCATAGGTCATCATTTGTTTTCCCTATTCTTTTTGTATAGCTTTTGAAGCTACCATGGCCGGTGAGCGCCTGGGTGAGGTAGTACCCGGCACGACGGTGTCCACACCTGACCCATTCCGTTATGTTCGGGATCAATTCTTTCGTCCATTGGGCTACAGCTAAGTTCTCGGTCCAGATGGTCTGCCATTCTACTAGTGTTTGGTCTCTGAGTGCGGACCTTGTTAGTCGTGTGTCGGCGGCCTTGTTGCAATACTGTTTTCTTCTTTCTTCCACCAGCAAACGTATTGGGGGGATACCACAAATAACTTGCAACGCCTGAGATGATGTAGTCCGATACGCGCTCGCGACTCTAATAAGAAACTTTCTCTGCGCTTTGGTAAGCCTGCGGTCGTAGGTAGTTTTCCTTGCCCACTTGTACCATATCGGCGCCCCATACAGGAGGATCGACTGAACGACCAGATAATACATGAGCTTTTTTCTGTGGCTGGGCCCTCCTATATTTCCAATCACCCGCATAAGCTGTGCTGCTTTTTCCTCAGCTCTCAGGGCTGCCGCTTTTAGGTGGTCGCCGTAACGTCCGCTCTGTCCTACCACGATTCCCAGATACGTTATTTTTTTCTTTGGGCGGATTTCCGTCTCCTGACATACAACTTTAAACTGTGACTCTCCAATCTGCGATCCTCGGAAGCAAAGGAGATGTCCCGGTGTTGTCTCAGTGTAGCCAGGACGGCGGAAGGTTGTTACGTCTCCCACGTTAAGGACAATGTGTCCGGTCCTGGCTGCCATCTCGAGGATGTACTTTCCCCGAGAATTCGGATGGGGCATGCCCCATTCCAATGCCTTGGCGTTAAAATCCCCACCGACGACGATATCCCCGTGGGTACGGAAGACAGCGTCCTCCAGGGCATCAACCCTCTCCCTGAAACTTTGGATGGGCTCGTTGGGCGTGAGGTAACAGCTAAAGTAAGTTACTCTCCCAAACGAAATCCTCATCGCGGCCGTGCCTCTCCACCCGTGGATTAGTTAGGCTGGCTATCCACACAGCAGCAGTGCCTAGCGAGTCCGAGAACCAAGTGGGCTGATCTCGGTCCCGGTACTGTTTGCTGATAAGGACGACATCTGCCCTGGACTCATACACAAGCTGATACAGGAGTTTATCAGCCTGTCGGCTCCTGTTTATATTTCTTTGGAAGATTGTGGTCATTTCTTCCTGGCTTTCTCCAGAGCACTCAGGTATGTCGCGTACTTCCTAATTCCAATTGCCGTGCCTCAGCACAAATCTGGCATTTGCTGACAATCGTGTAGTATCTTGCCTTGTGCTCGGGACTTCCACATTTGAAACACAGATTGCTCCTGTCGATGCCCTTGCAAGAGCTGCCCTCCTACGAACCCTACCACAGCTCCAACCCACTTTAATGTGGGTCGCCTTCAGGAGTACGTTCGCGAGGCGGTTTCCTACTTGAATGATCGCCAGTTTTAGTCCCCTGCTATTGGTCTTAGTGAGGGAGACCTTAACATCGGCGTCAGTGTCACTCATATGTTTCCTGATGGCTTCCTGGACCTCAGTTACCGTAGTGCAGCTGTCCAGGTCGCGCCAAGGTAACTTTCGGTTTGAGATTCCGGACTGTTCCCATCTTGCCGAGTACCACCTTCAACTTATCTCCCAATCCTACTCTATTTTTGGAGTTCCTCCCGAATTCCAGAAGGACATCGCCAGACTGGGTCTGTCGCACAGCCCGGATCTCCGTTTCCGTTTCTTTCGGATTGACGGTTCCTCTGATCTTGTCCAGAACCTCGACATAAGACTTGCTCTGAGCCGGCTTAATCAGCAGGGCATCAGGCCGCAGTTTGACCTGCCTACCTTTCTTCCCTGCCTAGTCGTCCTTTTCCTTGGCGGCAACTTTTTCCCTTTCTTCTCCTCCTTCTTTTTATTTGGGCCTCCTTCGCTATTCCTTTCACCCTCCACAGGTCCAGCTTTTTTCTCCAGATGTTTCTCCTTCTCGACCTTCCTTCTGCGCTTTCCCCTCTTCGGCGTAGCCTCTGTCCACTCGGCGGTGGTACTGGTGGCAAGTCTTTTGCCAGCAGCTGCAGGGGCGGGAGGTCTTGAGGCGACGTCTGAGTCTGCTGGTGAGCAATGCGTCGCTCCGCGGACTTGCACGAGCTCCGCAGGTTAGCTATCACATCGATAGATTCTTCTAGGAATACGACTTCTTGAGATCAGCACTGATATTTTTCTGAAGCTCCATGCCTTTTTTCATCATGCGGATGATGCCCCTGCATTTTTCTAATTCTCGGTCCTCGTCACTCCTCGCTTGAGATATGTTTCTCAATTGGGGAGAACCGGAACAAGATTTCCTCGTTTGCCTTAAGGGTGGTGTTGAGATCAACATCTCCCCCCTGGCTATTCTGTCTCTTCGGTGGCGTTCTCTGCATCAAAGAACTTTTCGCGAAAACCCTCAGGCTAAAAACCTCTACCTCATCTACATTCTCTTTAATATTCAAAGAATGCTTACGTGTTTCACCAGCGTTTCGTGTGCGAGGGGCGGGCTGAAATAATCGGGAGCGGGTGTACCCTCGGAGTGGTGTTCTCCTACCACAGCTCCCTGAGGCCTGACCTTCAATTTCCACATCCAGAACCTTCATTAGATGTCATAGATATTCTATGGATGTCTTATACATCTCCAAATATCCGCCTATTAGATACCCAAAGAGTACATCTAATGGAGATGCTATGTAATACATCTAATCGATATCCCACAGAGCACAAAATGTCTACCATACATCCATTAGCTATTATTTGTGGATATCCATAATATCCATTAGACGTTACAGGCATTCTACGGTTTTGTATCGTTGAATAGCATTCCATTTGCGAATAAATAAATGTATCGAACTGAAGGGGCACAGTTTCGAAGAGATGGCTTTTTGAAATGTTAGTTTATGTTAAAATAAAGAAACACAAAATCATGTTTGCTTGCTTCTCTTTTTTGTGTATTTTTTCTAGACGTTCACAATCATGTGTTTTTGCGATTACAGCGTAATCTGTTACGAATCGAAAAAAAAGTTAACAAAAAATACATACTTGATGGCGTAGAATCCGAATCTGCAATACAAAATTGGGGTTCCCATTTAAGATTTCAAAGTTGTCCCTCCTCTCACTCTGGGGGAGGGGAGGAGGAGTGAGGTGGGGGATCGAGTTCGACACCATTCAGTGAGCACCCTACATTATAACAAATCTTATTAAGATCTTTTTTTGATTTGATGCAGTGTTTTAAAGATATTCCGTTGTCTCAAGATAAAAAACTCACCCAGTATATAGATGTATCCATATATCGAAATAGTACATCTAATGTATATGCTATCTACGATACTGGTCCCCTTGATTTCGTGACAAACATGCTCAATAGCAACAGTATTGGAAATACTATCTGTTATTTCCAGCACAGTGCCCACTGCTCAGCATACCACTCGCGAGTTCAAAGGGATAGGTATCGTAGATAACACTTCCATCCGATGTAATGCATAGCATATCCATTACATTAGTGCTGCGTTCGAATATACACTCCCTAGAGCGAGCAGAGCAGGGAGTTTTCTTGACCACGTGATTTCAGAGACAAAGGAGTAAAAGAACGAAAACGGGAGCGGGAACCTGTAGTCCGGCTACTTATATACTTTGTATGATATATAAATACGAAAATAATAATAAAATTAATTTTTCACCGTTTTCAAAAGAAATCGCCAGAAGACAACTTACAAAAATAAAGAATGGTAGCAAATCAAGGTTAGCTCATGTTAGGTTACCTTCCCTCACAATTCAAAATCTGCGAGCTCCCGATCATAATCCCGAACAGAAAAATCTACTCTAAAGCATCTCAAAACTAATATAAGAACGCCGCAAGAGTTTGCTCTATTTCCTGTAATGGAAATAAAAGATCGCTTCAGAGCTAAAAAAGCAAATCGAGTGGAAATTCGAACGTAGCATAGATGTATATATATGTTAAGCGTAAAATACTTTCAGCACAGGGTTCACTGGTGAACGCGTCTTCCGAGAGCTCCGATTTTTAAAGAAAAGAAAACCGCTGTAATAGTACAATAAATAGTTCATAAGTGAAGGTATGTATTTTAACAAGTTTACAAACAACAAATTATTACAAATTATTCTTGTTAATCTCAGTGGCGGCCTGTGACAATATTAAGTGGTGAGGCCAATCTCCGGTCATCTTTCTCCCGTTTCTTTTTGTATTAATTTTACAAAGTTTTGAATCAGTTTAGTTCAGCTGGCAGTAATTTATTACCTCGTTTATTGCTAACTAAAATAGTACCCACACAAAAAAAAAAAAACATGACACAATCCAAAGCACATGAGTTATTTAAGCGAAGGTCGTCGAGTAAAATATAATGAATATTCTAAGCTAATGCACACACGTCACGAGAATAAAGAATATTAAGCAGGATGTACATCAAAATGGCGTCCCTTTTCTATCCTTGGGAAATATAGCTCGTGCGCGGTATATATATTTTAAGTATGCGGGTGAAGCCTATCTGTTCGGTACACCAACATAACTGCAAATGCATACAGCGCAACGGCCCTTTTTAACTTGTTTACCGACTCTCCACGTCACTTGTACGATTGGGTAAATAGATACAGCGCACCTGGACAAGCAAATTCGGGATTCATATAATCCTTGGTTTTTGACACTGTGTATTATAGCAAGATAAATGATAGGAAAAAGGTCCAATTTCTCCCAAATTCTTTCATATCGTACAACCGGTTTTACCCACCTCTCGAATTCTGACCTGAAGATATTTTTATGCTGTTTTATAATTCTGAGCTGAAAATGTCCCTTAAGAGGATGAAACCAGTTGTACGATATTAAAGAATTTGTGACAAATTTGACCTTTTTCCTATCATTTACCTTGCTAAATCCGGGATTGGTTGATCTCATTCGGCGATTTTTGACCTTATTGTTTCGACCTAAAGTTGATTATATTTAACATTGTTAACCGTCATCTGGTTAAGTGATGGAACAGTCGGCATCGTGTTCGCAATGGCTGCCAGTGGTTTGCCAGTAGTAAACATTAAATCGGAAATTGTGCCATCGCTGGGCCAGTGCCCTAATTATTGTGTAAATTATTAACTGTATGCCCGACGACGGCTCACATGTGCACTTAATAAATATCTTATTGTGAACGTCAATTATAGATATTGTCTCTATGGAATCGCACGGACGGAAAGATAATATCTTTAAAACAAGCAATCTTTTTCAAAAATGACGTTGTCTAAACAGAATGGCTAATAAAGTAGATAAAAAGCATAAATAAATTTGTAACATTAACATAATATAAAAATATTTACTCTATCTCCATGACATTTTTTTTTTTCAAAATACAATAAATAATAACATTCTATCCTACAACAAACTGTATATGTAGATCACTATCTTCATGACAACTTTTTTTTTTCAAAATATAATAAATAGCAACATTCTATCCTACAACAAACTGTATATGGTAGATCACTGCTAATGCGCCTGGCGTCAAAAAAAAAAAAACCAGCAGTGGAAAATGATTGGTTCGTATCATCTTGGTTCTAATGAACCGCAGCGTTAGCTCCTTCCTGGTTTAGTTGTGTTCCAACCCGTAACCTGTACCAAATTAATAAGGGCATTGTAAAGGGCCAACAACGGTCGATGATGGCTCGGCATACGTGGAAAAAAGTCGGCCAGTCTCCTGTGTGTTCCATAATAAAACTGATTTAGCATTTTTTTTCTTCTTGTTCTTAATTTATTTTGTTTGTTTTTATCAATTTTTACAATTCAATACTTATTATTCAATATTTGTTTTATCATTATTATTATTATTATTGCTAATTATATTTCCTTTTAACTTTTCATCATGTATATATGTTTTTGTTGACTTGTGTTAAACACTGTTATGCACTAACATTAATGTATATCTACTCTATATATCTAGCTATGAAAGTAATGACGCAACTTTGTATGCATTTTCATTTGAATACCATCGGAGGCACGTTTCAGTAGTTTTTCCTGCTATATACCCTTTATGAAACTAAACAGAAGACGTAGTAGGAAACGTCGTAATCATCTAACTGACCAACGCCAAGGGCCTTAATCAAACTAAATGTATTATTAGGAGCATATTTTTATTATTCTATAAAAAAATATAGTGGATAGTATTTTTTTATAAAAAAAATATTAGGTAAAATCTTAAAATTAGAGACAAAAATTAAAGACATACACAATAAGCAATAAATAACATCAATGGGAGGTCATTTCGATCTCAACATCATCTTGGCCGAATAACTTTTCAAATTTCACTTCAAGTTTTTCTGCGATCACGTTTATAAGATCATCTGTACTAATGCAGATATTGTCTTGGAAATTGTGTCCGTAAGTGCACAAGGCAAGATCCCTAGTTAAATGACCCTCTTCTACGGCTTCTTTGCTACACTGTTCCACGGTGTTTGCGAAAAGAAGCAGCTCGTGGTTACCGTCCATTTTCGCCCGATGGTTTAAACAGCGGGTCCATGCAAATATTGTGGATAGTGGATTGGATGATGTTGGCTTTCCCTTAAGGTATCTCCTGGAAAATAAGAAAGAATGTCATCCACACATTTCAATTTTTAATAAGTGTTGGATTATATGGTAGTATAAGCAGGGCCGCCGCAAGCGGGCGTGCAAGACGTGCACCGCACGTTGACGGCATGTTTAGAGGGGCGGCAAATACAACAATAACCACTACAATATTCAAGAATGTTATTGCATTTATCGTAAACGTGTTTTCGATAGTTTTCGTAAATCTCTTATGTAATCATCATTAAAACGTCTATGTATGGATCTTTAATGCGAGGACATTGAGTTTAATAAACAAATTTTTAGTTGAGGAATAATTGAATGAGAATTTGAGAGGGAAGTGTCATCATTGACGTGAAGATATTTGCTAAATTGTCAATCTGATAATACATTAGGTTGACCAGTAGCACTGAAAATTCTTGGTAAGGTGAAACATATATATGCTCAACCGAATGTTACACGTTTTTCGTTTGATCGTGGGACTTAAAAAACGCCGCCCTTAATATCCATCGTTCCATATTTATGGATACATATCGTATACCTTAGGGACATTTCTACACGCGCATATTAGTAAATTAGCAGTTATACATAAGTACATTTTTGCAAAAACAAAAGTGGTAAGGTTCTTTCGCTTAAATATTTATTAGGGATTTATCAATATATATTTTAAATAATATTAATATAATTGAAATAATATTTTCTATAATAGCTTATTTAATATTTTTTTTTTCTAAGTTTCTTGATTCAGGTGTAATAATAAAAGAAACATGTATAATAGATGATGTTTCGGTTTATTAATTAAACCTTCTGGTTACTTCTGTAAAAAGTGAATAGACTCACATGAAATATAAACAATTGGTATGGTTATTTTTATACGGTTATATAACAACAATAATTTTAAGTAAAGAACAAAATTTAAAAACATGCATGCACCCGAAATAATTCTAATTTATAAACGTAAAAACTCAATTAACGACACAATATTTGATCAAACCTTATAATTTAATTATGGAATTAAATAAAAAAAAATTCCTCAAAAATCCGTATAACCAGAAAGTTAATGACGTTTTTCTTATTTAACCAAAAAAAATAATAAATTAACACATTTTATAACGTAATCCATATAAAACAAAACATAGAACTTGTAGAATTATAACCAGAAGAAGGTTTGACTAGTAAATCGAAATTTTTATACAATTTTATTGTATATTTTTCTTTTATTATTATATGTCGACCAAAAACCCAAGAAAAAACAAATATTTACAATTTGGTAACAAGATTTGATTACGCTGCGAATCCTGAAGACATTATTTTTTTTAAATTTAGAAATAATGATGTAAAGAAAATATTTTTTGTGCTAACTGAAAACTCACTTGAAACCGTAAAAATCATTGAAATTACGTTTTTGCTTCTTTCAGTATATAAACATACAGTAATTACAATAAATTATTTAATCCTAAAAACTTTTTTTGCATTTTTCTATGGCTTACGTTTACGCAATGAACTTGAAAAGCAAAAGGCAAGTCATATTGCGCAACTTCCTCTTAAGGAAAACGCTGGAGGGGATGAGGGCGGTTTAGTTGATTTTGCACGAGGGCGCGCGGGCAGTGTTCGTATATACCTTGATCGGGAATTCCCGGCGCCGACACGAAAAATTCCCGTTTTGACACTGCAATTCCCTTTTTTTGGAGGCAAATACAAACTTATTAACTTTTATTAATAAATTACGAAATTAAAATAAATGTACCGATACAATGACAGATTCATTTTAACTAAAGCAAATGAATAACAAAATACAAAAATAACAAAAATTTAAATTTATTTTTATCGATGCAATAGTAATTTTATCCAAAAAATTCCCTCTAAAACAAAACTTTTTCCCTCTAACGTTCAAAATTCGCTCTAAAAAGGGAATTTCTCTCCCATTTACGAACACTGCGCGCGGGAGATCAGATGGCTGGCGGCGGGCCTGAGCATAAGAGTGCAACGCATTGCGCTCGCTGTATGCACCCTGTCGTATGACAAAAATCCTGTGTGAACGGCAGTTTTAACTCTTATCTGTCACGTTTCAAATGTATGTAAATAGAGTATAAATAACGGACACAAATATTTAAACGTTTAGGCTAGAGGTCACATTCATTTTGTCGTTAAACAACTATCAAAGCAACGCAAAAAAAAACAGAAATGCCATTTATAAGCAGTTAGATTAGTATTGCAAGCAGCATGTTGTGATCACGTGCTTTTGTTTATATCTTGTTTTTTCTGTAATGTGCGTCAGACATTTTATATCTTAACTAGATAACAACATAAACTTACTTATAATGTCTAGAAATAGTGCCGTGAGCTGGCTCGGTTAATAACGTCTTGCCATCATGAGAAAGGAATATATTCATCATCATGCCCATCGAACCGAATCCCTGTCCAATTATATCGGACAAAACGTCGCCATCGTAACTTTTTAAAGCCCAGATAAAACCACCCGTAGATTTGATAGCGTATGCGGCCATATCGTCTACAAGTCGATGTTCGTACGTTAGCTTGGCTTTTTCAAACATAGGTTTGTATTTCCTAAAGAAAAAAAAGCAAATGATTACAATGAAACAACACAAAGCGCGTCAATATCCACTCACTGGTTATATAATTCTTGGAACACATTAACAAACAGTTGGTCGTATTTCTTCAGATGAGTAAATTTACTGGTAAAGTATAGTGGATAATTTCGCTCCAAAGCTATTTTAAAGCAAGAATCGGCGAATGTTTTAATACTATCCTCGGTATTGTAAGTCAGCATAGCAACTCCTTTGCCACGTATGTTAAAATCGTATTTGTAAAACTGACCGCTGTCCGTTGTATATACTAAAGATACCGTTCCTGGTTCGTTTAAAACTATATCCTTGCCTCCGTACTGGTCACCGAATGTGTGCCTGCACATGATTATAGGACGACTCCATTTGGGCACGAATTTACTCACGCCTTTGCAAATTATAGGTTCCCTTAATTGAGTTCCGTCTAAGGCATTCCTTATCATCACATTGGGGCTTGGAAAGATGATTTGTTTTAATTTTTGATCTGTAAACATTATAACTGATGGTGAGCAAACTTCATTGGTGATGAATGGAATTTCTCTTTACCTTTAATCATTTTTTCATTGGGCGTCATAGTTGGACATTTTATACCAACGTTATAGCGTTTAATTGCGTCAATAGCCTCTAGAACTATGTCATTTTCGGTTCTATTCCTGCAATTAATTTTATCGATTATTGTCATAAGTAGGTAAGTATATAGTTTCAGAAAGATTTGTTCTTAATAAGCAGGGCGGCTTTTGTTCTTCAGAAAGAAAAAAATGAAAAAAGAGGATGTACCCACAATTTTAAAATGTTTTTGATAAGTTGAAAGTATGTATTATTAATCATACAGCACAGTGCTGTTATTTAAGGTTTTCATACTTGTTATACCTATTACTAATTTTCATTGCATCTCCACTATTTAAAAATTCAGGAGGTTTTATTTTCCATAGAATAGTAAATTAAAATAATGAACATGGTGGAACGTTTTAAATGTTGTTTTGTATACAAGGAAATTAAAAGGTATAATGTGCCACCCATTAGAATATCTGAACAAAGCCTCAACGTATGCAGTACATAAAAAAAGCTAATAGCCTATTTTCCTATGTATGAGCGATAAAAAATGATAAACTTTCAGTCGCCTTGCACAATATAAAATCTGTATCCACTTATCGATAAAGATTAATTGTATGATGTATCACAATTAAACCATTGCCGGTTACAAATTTAACAAGCAAAGTTGATATAAATTGATTACGTGTCAGGGTAAGGTAAGTATATATGCATTAAACTGGCATACAGTTATAATTCAAGGAATATTTTATTGTAATCTTAAAATTGTACCAAATTGAACTGACAAATTGTCATTTCACTCGACGAATTATCTACCTTGTGTCGTATAATAAACAGTAAAATGTCTGCGCCACAAACGTTGAATAATCGTTTAATCTTGATTTATATGTGACATAATAAACGATAAAATAGCGACAGTATTTAAACTAAAGAAATTTGCATTTATTATTCCAACTATAAGCCAATTAACCAAATATTAATTTATTTATTAAACTATTTTATGCATTACAAGGCGTACTGATTCAACGTTTATGTCGTAGTGTTCGTTTCTGGGTGTTGTTTGGGAAGCTATGTGCTCTGGTCTATATAATTTATGCAAAATATGGGCACACAGTTTGTTTAAATCTTAGAATTATTTTTTTACTTTTACGAAAAAATCCGATTTTTTGCAATCAAAGAGGACAAATTTACTAAAAAATCAGAAAAGTCACTTACCTATTTTTCAAACTGCAGTCATAGTAATCTCTCTCTAAATTTACAAAAGGAATAATAAGCTTTTTCTTGACCTTATCGAAGATGACTTTAGACATTTCATCTCCGCCTATTTCAACAATCGGCTTCTCGACAATGATTTTAGATCTTGTAGAATCTGCAACAATAAATAATTCGTGTACTTACATTTCATTTTTGAACGAAACTGTTTTCATTTGAAGTACCTAATTATCATACAAAACAAAAATTTTGAACCCTCGCTCTACAATTTTAAACTATTAGTGAAAACTGCGTTTACAGATAATAGAAATCTGTAATAATTCGAAGAAAATTTCAAAAAAAAAATTAAGTTAAAATTTAAAATTTGAAGACAATAGTATTTCTTATTGGCAACAATTGTATACAATTCTAGATATAGGAAAAAGCACAAAATATTAATTTAATATCTAAACTGCGATAATGGAAAGCGAACACATACATGTATAAGTATTACCAGATAAACAAAACGACAGTGAATAACTCACTACTGATATTATATTGCTGGTCTGGGTTGTCGACCGCGTGTGTTTATTTACATGTTAAATGTGTGAAGGACAAGTACAACCGTTAACGTGTGAATACGCAAGGTCTAACAACGAAATTAGTCATTAAAACATACAATTCCACTATCTTTACGTTTTATAATACATTAATTCTAATTATCACCTGGATAAAGGATTTCCGATTTGTTAAGGCTTTGACATACTTTTATTTATTTCCTCTTTACTCAATTCTTGAAAAAATCATGATTGTATTTTTATAAATAAAAAAGAAAAGAAACTAGCGTAATATGCGCTCAACCTAATAAATCTATTGTGTATTTAATGCCCATTTAGAATTCGCTAGAACATTCGCTGTGTGTATTAAATGAAATATCACCTTTAAAGAGTCGTTTAAAGTTAAAGCAAGCTTAACGTGTCGATGTAGCTGCGACTAACCCGACATGTTTATATATTGTAGATCCTCTTTTTTGTATCTTTCTTTTATTTTAGTGCATTTACACTTAAGAAAACAGAAAATATCTATATAGCTATATCATATCTACAGTTTGGTTTGTGCTGCTAATTTAATTTATCCGCTTTTGCTTTGACGTCTCATTTCAATTAATAACGAATATCTTAAACAAGCAATTAAAGGGTAATTGTTCTTCGAATGGTATAATTGAATAAAAATTTGTTGCTTATGCGTTTGCCTTTGGAAAATGTTATAGCCTAAGGAAAAAAGTGAATAAATTACAAAGTATGGTTATCAATTCTATAAACAAAAAGTTCAATAAATCCTGTTATAAATATTTAGAGATATGTGTATCGATACACAGTAGCATACTTTTTTTAAGCTCACAAGCATATGACAAACGTTTATGTAAATATAAAGAGTACCTATTCTCTCATTCTATGTTTTGCTTTCCGCATGTTACGACTAACAATTAATAATAGCGTGTTATCTCATTTAAATGTGTTTATACAAATATTTGATAGTATGTCCTAGTTTTCCTTTGTGTAACTATTTGTCTTTCTCTTTCGTTTTCATAACGATACCACTTATTAGCTTTTCTATATTTCAGCTGCTAGAATAGCAATTTTGTTTACACGAACTTAAACTGCAGACAGTTGTGCAATTTACCTAACTACTCAATAGCACGAAATATTTATAGAATATGTATTTAATATGATATAAATATGTTTGGGAAATATTTCCAAAAACAAAATATGTATATACATATTTATACAATATTTTAAGATAAACATGTTAAGGTAATATTTCTATGAATATTTATTAAATACTGCAATTTTAATATTGATTGTACAATATTTTAAATATATTCAATCTGTATAAGTTTCCAAATAAAATAGAAAGAAATCTATTATAAATATTAGTAATAGTAAATATATTGTAAACAAAACAAATATTGTTTACCTATTAAATGTTTGTTAAACAATTATATCAAGCTGTACATATATTATGTATGTTATTCTATTTAATATACGTCTTACGAATGTAGGGGGATATACGATGTTGTTTATGTTGTTTAGCCAATTGCCACTCACACAATGAGAAAGTATTTATTTCTAACAAATGTTTTCTGTATCGAAATAAAAACAGAGTATGAATATATTATAAATGGTCGCCAAGTGAAGTATTGGATATACACTGCGTAAATCCTGATTTATGGAAATCGGTATACTTTCATATTGCACGCGCATTAATCTTCTGGGAACGTGATCATCGACTGTAACATGTAATGAGCATTTATTTCCAAGTGCATGTACATCTTACCGTTGAGATAATTGTGCTATTTTCTAATTTTATGTGGTGTGTGTAGAATAGCACTTTTTAAAGTTCACTTATAACATCATAATAATACTTTAACACTATATATAATTGTACGACTTAGTCAAGATGTATATATGTATAAGCTTTTATTGTTTGGTTAAAGTTAGATCCATATTCACATATGTCGATATTAATAAAGATAACTACCAGAATATCTACCAACCGAAACGCATTCAAAAAGGCAAGGGGAAATACACATAACGACACGTGTTTACATCTTTGAGCACCTTCTAGAGTGTTCTGTGGCACCTTCTAACAGTGTACGACAATATTTTGGTAAGTTTAATTTCTGTATCCAATAGCTTTAATCGTGAATTTGTATAAAATTTATCTGAACTACTCAAGACTTTAAAAAATTGAATCAAACATATTGTGTTTTAACTTGTGACACATACACAATTTAAATTTTATATGATATTTTTATATTATAGGAACAAAAATGCTGAATGTGAAATAAAAATATACGGATATTAATTCATGAAGCAACTCTCGATACTGTATCACCACACATTGTTGAAGACACGTAAGTAGCTTAGATAGATTACAAGAATCATCACAAAGTCCCAATTACAATTAGTGATGGTGATGGCATTGAAGATAAATGTGTTAAATTTAACAGGAAAGATCTTTCTTTTTTTCTATCGAAAATCAAGGAAGAGCTCATAATGACATGGAAGTCATAAGGCAACTGTAAAAATACCGATGATATAAGTAAGCAAGAGTTTTTAAAAACTATAATAATTAAATACCTAATATTAGTTCCCAACATTTACATTAAATATTTTAATTTTATCTATTAGTTCGTTATGCTCTAAAAGCACTTTAACAAGTTATTCCAATTTGAATATGTATATGTAACTTAGATATATGCAGTAAGCATACTGAGAATTATTGATTTTCTCCTAAATATTGTTAATCAATATTATACATACATATCGATGGTATCGTGAGAAAATCTCCTATCTATGTATGTAGTTGATGTCGATGCGAAAAACCGATTCTTTCGACCAATTTTTAAGAAATATGGCATTATACCCTCGCAGCATTACTTCTATATAAATGTGTCATTTATTCCAAAAAGCACAATCATTACTATATATGCAATAATGACCTTAATAAGACTTATGGCAAAGAAGAAAGAAAGTCCCAGGTGTGTTTGTATAAAAGTATCAACCTCAAACAATACGCCTATTGGATATGATGCGATTTAAAAAAGCAGTAAAAGGGCCTTTCACTGAGAATTGTTTTTATAAAATCTCCAAGTACTTAAATTGATTATATGTACCATACATATATATTGTGTGTGCATTATGATTATAATTATTTTTGTAAAAGGTTTGCATCGATTAAGAAGGTATTTATTAGTATCAACATGCGAACTGAAACTTCACACAAATCTCATTTTTTTTTTTAAAATTTGAGTTCTGATATTTATATAATTTTTGCTGATAATGAGTCATATAGGAGAACAAAAAGAAGTTGCCGAGATACTGCAGAATATATGCTTTTACTATTTTGGTCTTGCTATTTCGAACATATTTTTTTGCTGCATGTATCTATAGGTATTTCTTTTTGAAGCAACTCACAAGAAATTCTTTCACCCAACTGTTATCAATTTAATTTAATGTTTTTTTTTTTTTTAGAATTGTTAGAATTCTTGCACAAGGAGCAATTTTCCTGGCCACGAATTTTAAACATTGCTTTTTGGGGAGAATTGGTAGGCTCAATAGAACCGTAAATTACAGATATTTCAAAAGCGTATAGCGAACAAAATTAGTGCGCAGACGCTATAAGGTGCAGTTCTCAGGACTGGTGATTTGAACAAAGCCAATATAACGGAATGTATAAAAAGGGCATACTTAATTACCATTATAAAACTATAAGCATGCAGAAACCAGTTTACTTCTTGCAGTGTATTTACACGTACACATTCTAAATGAAGCAAAGAAGAGATCCACGTACATAAAATACACTTAGCAAAACTGCTCATGTTTCTATGTTCTATGTTTTGTCGTAATAGGATTACAAATAAGCTTAGATACTTTCTCTTTCCGCACTACAAAAAATTGCTCTCGTGAAATTGTAATAGATCGCGAACCATTTTAATAGATATCGTAGTTAAAATATGGTTGCAAATACGTATATATATACATTCTGTGGTTCAATATAGAATGAAATAGTTTGCCAGGTATAATTCAACAAAATGCCAACACTGTATACGGCAATGGCGATTCAGGCATGCTTGCGTATACTAATTCAAATTTTTATGTTAATTTATTATATCCGCCATGAATAATTAATCTTTTTCGTATATTGTAGATTTGGTAAGCGAATGGTTTATGCGATGCGAATATTGGTTCGAGGTCAAATAGCAAAAACGACGCAAATGTTTCTTCGGAATGTGATTTCTTATTTATGTAACGAACTTAACTGGTTCTGTTTTTTTTTTCTTGTAAAGGTCTTCAAGAATAAACAAAATATTAAAAAATAGCACATGCAATGATTTTATAAAAATTACTTAATTAATGATATATTTATATGTTAGTAAGGAATTCATTATGGAATACTCTTGTTTAAGAAATACCAATCATTATAATTTTTTTTAATGTTATTTGTGTCTAGAAACAATTTATGTAAATACAATTATTTCGATGTAGATTTTCGAGACGTGTCAACAGTTTCAGTTTAAAAAGAAATAGAATTTAATAGTAAAATCTTAAGTAATCGAGAATAGCGTAGTTATTCATTCCTATTTAGAATTTATAGTGCTTAATGTGGGAAAAGAACATGGCCGAAATAACTTATTGCAGAAACCATGGATTTTAGACATACAATTAGGAAAATAATTAAAAAAAAAAGCAAAGCGCTTACTTACATTTTCTGTTATGAGTTGGCGTTATATTGACCAATACTTTAGTATGGTTACTAACACTTTTCACTGTGATGTGAAACTTTGCGAAAAGTTTCGAAGATGCCATTTTGCAATCGAATGAAGGAACTTTAACTGTGTTGTTACCAGTTCTCCACTACGATTCCAGACGAGGTTGCTGCTTCTTCTGTCGTATCGAGACTGTAGCTCTTGCGGTTGGGCGCTGTAAATATATGAGTGTGATTAGCCTTCGTTTATCGTGTCTGATAGCATGTAAATAAACACGTTATACATGTCAGTTTAGAGAGATGGCGATCATTATAGTAATCTTTAATCATTGGTTGAGAGCAAATCATAGGTACACCTTCTGATTTCTGATACATATATAAATTAGTATTTAGTGTATAGTGTATAGTGTATCAAATTCGATTAAAAATGTTCGTCACGTTAACTCGAGTTTTCGAAAAAACTTTGCTTATGGCATTATCTGTAGATCTCAATTACTTATATTTTTGCAGTAAAAAAAAATATTTGAATAGAATAATTTTGTAAAAATGGCACGAGAAATTTAAAACTTTGTATTGAAATGTAAACTGCAAAATGTTGTGACTTAGATCGGATATGGATGTAAACCGACATTGTTTACATATTGCTGCAGTTTGCATATGTGTAACCTTGGCCGAAGTCCTTATAAATATAAATAGTTCTCGAACGTTTTAAAATGCGTAATTTGATGGCCGAAAAATATAAGGCAAATATGTGAGAAAGATGGAGCTTTGCACCATTTAAAAATGATTAAAGTGGTATCTTCATCTTCAATGTAAAGGTCCTTTTAGCATTTGACTACTAAACCGTTTTCCCAGTAAATTTTGTTAACGGATGAAACACTACATATTAATCTAAAAAGTAACAATAAAGTGTATTACTATTTTTAAAAGAGGATTTTTCGTTCAATTTAGTAGCAACAAAAGCACTTATATTTGTCTAATGCGACTGGATAAATAAATAAATCAAGCAGTCAGTTTCTGTAGCTATATACAGATAGTGAGATTGATTTATTTAATACATGCTATATTTAATCCGTATTAATAACTACACATACATCATTAAGAATCTCATTTTGCATCTTTTTCAATAAATCATACACCAGGAAATATAATTTGTATTTGTGGGAATAACGGTAACGGTGTATTGGGTTATATACTTAAATAAATTTTATAATTTTGTTTTAAAATTTTCATTTTGTTCGAAGTCTAGGAATTTAACTATTTCCAGTATCTTTAATGAAAGAGCTGTAGGCATAACTTCATTAATTGCCTTGATGAAACGAACTGATGGAATAGTCATGTTTAACAATATAAGACATTGATTTTGCGTGAATAGCGATATAGGTTTCGCTCTGTGGCACTTTTCACATTATTTTATTATACTTGTATTCATATTCAGTTTAACTGAAACTATTTGGAAAAACGCATGAAAAGAAAGATAGAATACGGAAGCCCACTAGATCAAACCCTAGACAAAACAGAAAAAATGGCGTAGATGATAATTTATAAAAGACTTTCAGCCTTATAAAAAACTATTACATAATTGCAATACACATATGAAATCGATTTTTATTAAATTGTTTGCGCAGAGAAATTTTCAACATGTGCAATGCCTTCCTTCCAGAAATGTGTACGTAAAGCGACAGAATTTAATGTGGATAAGGTAGCAATACTTCACTACCCAGAAACACTTTATTTTAGCTACTGAGAGGATAATTTCTTAGTAGAAAGGCATCAATCCTGGACTGATGTCTCTCTAGTCCTTCCACGCACTCGTTCAATAGTTCCACAAATATTGTTTTCTAAATTTTAAAGTAGTTTCAAACACATCGTTCTTTGCGGCTTCTTAAATACAATTTTTTCATCTAGTCACAATACACTCTAGAATAATATAATATATGGAGTTAATAATAAGTGTCTACCTTCTTCTGTAAAACTCACGAGGTAATCTATTAGGTATAACTAACAGCTTCTTGCGGGTTTCGCCGTGTGTCAAAACTTTCGCTCGACGTTTCGCTGTTCAGTTATCCTGAAGAAGTGGTCAGTATGAACAGCGAAACGTCGAGCGAAAGTTTTGACACACGGCGAAACCCGCAAGAAGCTGTTAGTTATAGTTACACCGGCCGTGAAAGCCTACGCAGTGTTAATCTATTAGGTGTTAATTTTGGTAAATATGATAAGACATGTTTCCTTTTCCAACTCACCGATTCAATTGTGGTTAACATATTGTTGGTATGCGTCTAAATGAAACAACAAATCTGCTGCTATAGATTTATCGGAATAATTAATATAAAGGTTATGAAATTGAGAAATTATCAACGATTGTTATTTAAGTTATATTGTATAATTACGCACCTACATGCAATAACTTACTTACATACTTGCATATTTATACATACACGTGTTAAATATATATTACATGTGTAATACGTATATCCTACAAGTGAATTAAAAATGAAAAAAATAAGCGGGAATAATTCTCCTAATTCATTAATTCATTTTAATATTTATCTCAAATAACAACTGTGCTATAAATAACAACGTAAACACAAACAACTTTTTAATCACGTTTTTTATTTCAAATCATTTAAAGACTGTCCTCGTTCTAATCACGCGAGTGACACGTGAAATTCACATACGCAACTACATGGTACAGTTACGTACAAAGAAATTTTAGCTAATAGAATTAATTTGCTATTAATAATCGTGTGTGATAAGTTTAAAATATTTGGGAATTATCACTTGCCTTTATGTAGGTATTTCACTAGAGTTATTTTAAACAACGGCAAAATTAGTGTATATGTTCATTAGAACATGTCTCAATAACGAACAAGGTCATTTCAATTTGTCAAATGTAGACAAGCTTCTGACGGTCAGGAAGTCCCCTTTGAACCACAAGCGCGCTATGTGCAGTTATGCTAAATATTTGTTTATTTTTAGCAAAACGCATAATAGATAATAGATAAAATACCGCAATAAAAACGGAGTCATATTTTTATAATATAGAGGACTTGATTTAGATATATCCCGGAGGGTGATTACTTGCTTGTCACGAAAGTAACATAAGACACTTCCATCGGTTGTTCGATTGTCGTTCCGTCCGTCTTGTTGATCGCTGCTCCGTCCACTCTGCAACCACTAGAGCCTATTGTATAGCAAACGTTATCTTAAATTTCATATAATTAGTTCAGACCTTTAAGTAACTCAGAATTTTATTGAATGAGATCTCTTAGATCTTCCAAAGAAAAGTTAATTTTCCCAAAAATATGCTTGATTTTCGTGGTGTACTGTGGGGCAGACTGATATGTTTGTTGGCAAGAAATAGAAACCTTCATATGAAATAACTTTGTTTAAATAACTTTTGAATGAACTTATTTATAAAAATAAACTATTATTTGAAAATATACGTTTTCAAATTATAGATACATATAGCAGACTTTTAATAAAGTTAACTCCTATTTTTGTAAGATGTGGTTCGAACTTTATTTAAATTGTATGCATTACCTTGTTTACATTTTTGGCTCTGCATACTTAAGCATACGTAGACATGTTTTTAAGAATAAACATGTAGAAGATCTGATTCATTGTAGAAAAACAATTGATGAACCCTCTATAAGCATAATGCTACTACCATTAGATACTATTTCCTTAGATTCTACTGTGTTAGAGATCTTGCAGACTAGATTGTTTTATTAATGGCTACCCCGGGGTACACGTGTACCCAATCCCAAAAAGTAATTTTTTCAGCTCCGAATTTGTATATTTGACGGCTATTATATTCTTGTCTATTCACTATTGTTTGTTATTGACATATACACAGTCGCCGTGGGGTGCTTTTTTGTGTAATATTTTGATGTGTTTGGAAAATATATTTACTACATAAAAAAGGATTGGTTGTATTCGAATAATTGTGTTTATTCACAATTTAGAGTTTATATTGAATGCGTTTTTATTTATACGTTCTTTAACATTGGTATACCGAAAAAACTACGTATATAAAATTAATAATGAATTGTCGCAAAAGGAATAGGTTAGTCAAATTAGATTTTTTCTAATACTTATTACACATGGTCAAAACGTTCAATAATTAGATTGCTTCTAGATTGAGTACTTTCGAAAAAGAAGTTTATCTGAATCAGTTATTACGTAAAATTAGTGAAACATCGCATCATCAGAGTTTGAGAATTTCGCGGATAGTGCGACGAACATTGGATCCCTGAAACAATTGGGTCAAATGAAATTTCGGACAATGATAATAGTGGTGATGAAGGATCAAGAGCATCGAATCGAAGACGAACAAGTAGCAGATGAAAAAGAAGAGGATGACGAGGAAGAGGAAAACGGGGATGAAGAAGATGCAGAAAGCAATGAACCAGCAGTTTCTGATCATTTTCGCGCAAAAGATGGAACTATCTGGAGTAAAGTGTTTACCTGTTCAATATCAAACTCGAGCGCACAATATTATTACGCAACGAAGTGGTCCACACAAATCAACAGCTACATTATCGAAGTGTGATATATTCAAATGTATTTTCAATGTAGACATTGTTGAACTTATCGTACGCCATACCAATAAGAAGGCTAAGAGTGTATACCAAACATATAACGCAAAAAATTCCACCAAGACACCTCTCGTTTGGAAAGATATTACTTCAAAGGAATTGTATGCATTTCTGGAGTTCTAACTTACATGTGGAGCTAATAATTCGAATACAGACCATGTTTACGATTTATTGAAGCATAATTCTTACCCATTATATCGAGCAACAATGGGGCTGAACAGATTTTCGAATATAATCAGGTTTCTTCGCTTTGACGATGCAAATACGCAAAGAAGAAAGTGCTGCACCAGTGAAAGATGGAAAGCTGAACTCAACATCAGTGAAATATGGGCAAGCTGATACCAAACTATACTAGTAAGTAATTATTCCCATATAGAGGAAGAACTCGATTTAGACAACACACTTCGTCGGAAAGCCAGCGAAATATGGGATAAAAATCTGGTGGATTTGTGATCCTCCAAAAAACTCCTATCCTCTCATCGGTCAAATTTGTACTGAGCGATCAGCTTCGGGTAGAGAGAAAATCATGGAGAGAGAGAGTTGTGAAAGAGTTGGTGCTGCCATTTAAAGAATCAGGCCCAAATATTATAATGGACAACTTTTTTACAACCCTTCCGTTAGCGCAACATTTACTGTCGTGGAAACTGATGGGCGTTGGGATATTGAAGCCAATAAAAAATACATTCCTGCAGAAATGATACAAACAAAATGTGGAAAAATCAAAACTTCAATATTTGGATATAATGTGAATGTAACAATATGTTCGTATATGCAAAACCGTTATAGCTTTGTCGTCAATGCACCACGACGACAAAACTATTGGACCTAAAAATAAACCCGATATGATCCATTTCTACAATAAAACAAAATCTGGTGTAGACATTATGTACAAATTAGTAAGACTTTATACTGTGAAAAGGCGTATGAACAGGAGGCACTTGCTTTGTTCTTCAATACAGTGGATATTGCAGCTCTGGCAGCATACATAATTTATTTAGAAAATAATTCTCGACCCACCAAGAAACCAATCAGCTTCGAGTATTTCTGAGACAACTAAGAATCATTGAAAACCGTTTTCGAAATATATAGGTTACAAGAAATTTGTCTTCAAAACTGGCGATTGGCACAATGCTAATGAAGTCAGCTTAACCTGTGCACACTGCACCTACTGCTCCGTCGATTGGTTCCACATTTACAACAGGTGAATGGGATGCACGTGGTCATAAAATAGTCGTTGGTTCTTGTTACATTTGTTATACAGCACCACATAAACGAAGAAGAAAGTTTCGCAAGCTTGTGCATAATGCCGAAAACCTATATGTAATGAACATTCTTTGACATATTCTACTAGTAAGAATTGTCCATCAACTTCTGAAAAATGATGTTTTTTATTTTTTCCTTTCATTTTTTTTTTGATAAAATAAAAATAAATTGTTATCATTAAAACGTAATTACATTTTTTACTATTTACTTCAGCCCTCAAGAAGATAGGTACATGTGTACTTGGGTAGTGATTAAAGGGGTACATGAGTTAAATGCCATTTGAATTAATTTTTTAATGGAATAAAATCGTTTCTAAATCTCCCGAACAGCGATACATACATAAAACAATGCAGGAATCCGACGATTCTAATTCAAAACCTTAACATGTCAAAAACTGACATTTGGTCGTATTGACAGCGTGAACAACATGAAAGTATAGTCTATTGCTGGTCTATTCAGCTCACATGTGTAGTATAGTGCACTCGTATACTGATAGCATAGTCGCAAATGACGCTATATTAGAAAAGCACAACTATAATATGACTATGTCCGATATGCTCTCGTAGCGCTCGTCGATATAGTACGTATGTGTTAAATGGCAAATTAAAATTTGGTCCAAGTAGTTAACCGGGTTGATTTCAATTTTTAGTTACACATATTCTAAATATAATTAAATGCATTTAAAATGGTTTTCGTGTTAATGTTACCAAATAATTCAAAATGTAATTAAAAATTATTGTGTTCCAATTACCTATTACAGAAACAAAGTTGCAAAACCTTCAGTATCTTTGTGAATAGTCTGAATTTCTATATGCTAATACTCACCGAAATAATGTATTAGTTGTTCCAAAGAGTTATTTGTAACTGAATAAATAGCACTTAGGCGAATAATTTCTTCACTATTTCTTCAGGTATTATGCAAACAATAAAAAACTATGTATACTTCTATATTTTTGACTTCAAACAAGAAAGAAGCTAAAATCATTACTGGGCTGGTAACTGGATACTGTCCCCTGAAAAAGCATCTATACAACATAGGTCGAGTAAGCGAACCGTGGTGCAGAAGATGTGAACTACTGAAGAAAACGAGTTTACATGTAATCTGCAATGTGAGGAATTAAAAGTACTCAGGCAGAAATACTTCGGGAAGGATCTATTGGAGCCCTCGAACGTTCTCAAGTTTCCACTGGGCAAGATACTGGGCTTTATAGAGAACACCAAGCTGTTCGAGTGGAAGTAAGAGATTTAATAGTGACGGTACAATGAGCACCTAGCTCAAGTGCCTGGATTGTAGGTGCCCACTTTAACTTGGTTTGTGTGTGTTAGTGTTTAGTGTCTAATTTAATAAAAGATGTAAGCACGCACCTAATTAAATATCAAACGGTGTTAAATTTCCATAGAACCTTGGAGTGATGGAAAAACGAATAAATAAGTTTGTTCGCGTCGCATGAACTATTTGCACTATTATGCACTTTTGCACACTTTTGCATACAAAAGTGTATAATAGTGCAAATAGTTCAAGCGACGCGAACAAACCTCATATATATAAACATAAACGTCATTGTGACATTAGTTCAGGCTATTATTTTAGACTGTTTTAGACTTAAAAACGGTTATCAAAAAAAATCAACTGCTTCCCTGCATTGGAATGTGGATCCTATGATTGTGAATTGAATATTTATATTTATATGTAGATAATAGGTACTTGCACTAAAACTTCACAATGTCATTGAATGGTGAAATGGTGAACTTCTGTTTCGTTAAGGAACATCTCAAAAAATAATAATAATTAATTTGCTTCTATTGGCTAAATGTTAAAAAGTACTCAAAAAAGATGACGATCCCGCACGCACATTCAAAATTTACTACTGTCAGGTTGACATGTTCCTCATCAGCTGTTAATTCGCTTGTATGTGTGTGATAACCTCAAACAAAACCGTCAAAGGACTATCCTATCAAGAACTGTTTTGACCAGAGCTGAGCTTGGGGGAGCTTGATTTCTTATTTACTAGGGAAGTACTTAAAAAAGTTGGCGATTCTGGCTAACAAAATTTGCTAACTGTCCGTTCTTGGACACTTAGGATCATATAAACAAGAATAGCAAATTTTAACTGCGCGGAATCTCTACCATTCCTGAGTTTGTTCTAGCCAATAGAAAGTCAAGCTCGGCTCTTTTCAAAATAGTTCTTAAATTTCTATAACTTATAAACCGCACATTCAAGCGAGAACAGTTGTCAACTTGACAGCTAGCAAATTTTGAATGTGCGCGCGTAATCACCATCTTTTTTGAGTTTGTTCTAGCCAATAGCAGTCAATAAGCGGACAGAATTTTTCTCTCCTGAGATCAAAGGTGCCGACGCTGTTTGTCCGTTCTTGTTGAGATGTTCCTTGGTTCTGCAATTCAAAATTGGTCTGTCATAAATCGTCAGTTGTAAAATTTCAATGTGTATATAAATTACTAAATTCCTAGTAACAATTAAAATTGTACCATACTTTAAAAATGTTATCTGCTTGTTTAGGACGAAACTTATGCAATTCAAAATTGACAGCTAAAGAGTATGAATCTCATCCAGTTAAAGATTCAGATTACAGCAATAATGAAGACACGCCTCCCGACCTTCCAAAAACTGAATCAGTTAATTCTGAGGATATGGGTATGATAGATGCCATCCGAGAAATGGCTTGCGAAGAGCAACAATTGACAGATGAATTAAATGACCTGTCTCAGAAAGAAGAAACTTATAAAAAAGCTATGAATTTCTGCACTACTATGTTTAGGGACAATCCTATAACGACAGAAGAAAGCCCAGAGTTAACAAAACTTAAAAGTGTAAATAGAGAATTGACTAATAAAAATAAGTTGTTAGAGGACAGTCTGGCAGATGCCAATTTGGAACTTAAACAGTTAAAGGAAATCATTAACGGGCCTTTGAAGAGGGAACTAGAACGAGCCCGGAGGGATTGTATGGAATGTCAATGCAGATACAAGGATGCAATGGTTGCAAATGAACCGGATATAGCAGGTGGAGAGATCGCTTTTCTGAAAGAGCAATTGCAAAACACTTACAACAATGTTGCTGATATACACGCAGTAAACGCAGAAATACGACAAGAAGTTTTAGTTCTAAATTATAAGTGTCAGAAATTACAAGAGTTACTAATCAAAAATAAAGTCGATGAAATAAATATTTTGAAAAATATTTCATAAATACACCTATAGACGAAAATCAATGTTTTGTATCCGTAGGCCAAAATAAATTACGTGATCGCATATTCTCTTATCTTGCAAAAATAAAATTGAATTGAATTTATTGTATGTATATACCTATAAATATTTTCATTTTGATAGGCATAATACGCATGTCCATTCGCGATAATATAAATATTTTCAGATATATCACAAAATCTATACCCCCTGCGAGAATTATGATAAAGACACTTCATCTTGTCATACTTAATAAGGCACAATAATTGCCTACATATTTTAGGCTTAACGGAAATAATTCAATTTTCATACAAACAATGAACCTACTTGATTAATCAAGATTCTAAACAGATTACGCGCAGTTTATTATTTAATTTCATAAATAAATGTTATATGTTACTTTTAATATATTTTTAGATATATATTAATAACATATTCAACAGGGAAACATTCTTAATCCTTATATAGTATGTAATTTTCTTTGAATTTATTATCAAAACTTGCAGGGCATTTATAATGTGAGTTAAACTTTCATTTCATATTATAATTTTATAAATGGTATTTTAATATAGAAAATAGTACTGCAAAATGAAGCGAGGTGCTGTTTCTAATCCATAAAAAAACTGTTTCTAGTCGAATCAAATTGAAAGACAACAAATAATTTGATTAACTTAATAACGAAATTGTTTTTCTTTGTGAAAATATCAGTTAAAGGTCGAAATGATTCAAATCAACACAAACATAAAATTAAAATCTGACAAATATAGACGCTATGTATGCATGTTTATAAGATAAACATATAATACGGCTATATTAGCTCTGTTGGTTGGATTAAAGTCAATTTACACAATAGGTGCTTTTTATTTACCATCTGACTTACCTCACTTCAGTTTTGTTCATTAAGTTACGTGTTACTTACGACAAAACCTATCGATTAAGAGATCATAGTGAGTAGTGCGTAGCTTAACACACAAAACGAAGTGAGATGAGCCAGTTCGTAAATAGAAAGGACTGATATACGGTGTTCACAAACTAATGCATATTTGTTTTATTTCTTGTTTTCTAATATTGTATATTGTCATTAAACATGTTACTGGTTGAAATTTAAAATGTACTAATTAAATACTAATAATACAAAATAATTGTTTCAATTGAATAAAAAAATGCAAAAGCATACACAAAAGATACACGTTAGCAAATGTATTTCATAAATATACGTTTACAACGAGGGAACGGCTCAAAATTTATAATTAATAAATTCGTCAAATGCTTGTTCCAGCAATGCAGCCTTCAATTTATAACCAAATGCAATAACCAAATTAGGAGAATCTACTATAAAGGAAGGAAGTTTATTGAAAAAAAAGAAACCTGTGTAATAAAGAGAATTTCTACAAAGAAAAGTGTCTGTGTTTGGAAGATTAATAATATTGCAGATACGGGTATTATAAGAATGAATGTCCAACCAGTAAGTGTGACTACTTCTTTGCAATTTGAAAATTTCTAATAAGTTCGTTGTAGTAGTGAAAGTAAGTAAGAAAGTAATACAGTAAGTAGTAACTAAGACAATACATCATGTGTGACTCAAAGAGAGCAAAGTATAGTGTTCTTGAAACATGCTCACCAAGGTTCTGCCTTATGACTAGAGTTGGGCAACTGTCCGGCGGAGCAGATACGTATTGCGACGCGGGCCTCAAATAATGTAATATAAATAAAGCAGATCAATCATATTATCGTAATTTAGCATGTATTTATAAAACATAAGTCATATTAATAGACAAGCGGCGAACAAACGGCCACCTTGCGATGCATTCGCATTTTATATCACTACATATTTAGATAAAATAAAAATTTTTACTTTTTATAAGAAAAACAGGCACTGTTGTTACTGTTTTGCAACTCTACGGTTCATCTACTTTATTGGAGTACATGAGTTGGAGCGCACGTTCTGAATACGAACCTGCCGCGCCGGAAAATTTGCCCAACTCTACTTATGACTCTAAGAGCAAAACAGGAACATAAGCTTCTAGACAGCTGTAGTACGTGCCCGGCCCACCCCAAGGCAATCCTCAAACAACAACCGTCAAAAATTTAACTTCGAAAGAGCGCAAAAGGCGGTTATTAATAAATATGTTAATGTTAATTGGATGTTTATAAAGTAATAATTTAGTTTTATTAGGATGATCTTCTTTATACCAAACCATTCGCAGACTTTAGACAAGCCAGTATTTACCAAATTTTCCAAATCATCATACGATTAGAGGCATGCCACGAAAGAGAAGTATCGTTAGCGAAAAGAACGGTGTTGGCGGGCAACATGTGCCAGGTCATTAATAAATTTGCTTTTTTTAATTAAATGATATCCGTATATCTATATTTCAGTACAACTATCGACTGGTATCTAGACCACCGTCGTGTAAGATACAGTTTTCTTTTAACGTTAAATGATGAAAATCTGATGGTTGTTTTACAATATTCTATATCTCTTTAGCCTATGGCCAAAAAAGAAATATATAAGTTTTTTCGAGAAAGTTGTAGTAATTCTGCAATGCATGCACATTTTTAACACAGTCATTAGCTTGTAAAAAAACCACGTGTCTGGTAATTTCTTTTTCTTCTCCTCCAGTTAGTGCTATTCTTTTTTTGAGCACCATTTTTATATTTAGTTTAAATGACATCTTAAAAATCACTCACGTACACGAAGTAAATTTTCACTATCGAAATTAAAACAATATCGCTTTTTCGCATAATTTATTTACTGTCGGAATGGGAATTAAAGTTAATACCGTCAACAAAAACCGAAGACTGCAATTTACAGCAATACAATACAATAAATGCAATATTTTCTCAAATAGCGTCTGATGCACGTATCTGGTTGTTTAGCTTTGCTCATTTTGGTGTTTACGTATGTGGCCCGTCTTTGAAAGGCGTTATATGAATAGAAAATATTTTGTAGCAAAGTTTTGCCTATTATGTGTCATTATTAAAACGTCTCTGTAAGGACCTTTAACGTGTTGACATCGCGTTTAATAATAAAAAAAATAGTTATTTATAGTTATAGTTATATATCATAAGAAATATAATCGCATATAAATAAACTCAAGTTAAATAGCGCCTTTGATTATTACATAAGTGTACCTATATCTACTTTACGCATGGAGGTGTCTAGAGCGGTGTATTGGTAGCTACATATTTCCAAAAACAAAAGTGCTAAAGTTTTTTCACTTAACTATACATTAGGAATTCTCAATGTAAATCTTGAATACCATTTTTTTTAAAGCTGCAAAGCGAGTGTGGGCCCCGGTGCACCGCACCTGTTGCATCGGCAGAAGTTTTCCAGCCTTGTACCCGATTATTGTGAAGTGCGTATAATTGTTTATATTTGGTGTATTTAAATAATGAAAACAGGAGATTAGTAAATTATCATTATAGTCAATAAACAATAAACAAAGTCGCGTATAGTAAACGAAAATTAAATATCTTCTAACGAGAAGTACTGATCTTCCTCTCTTATTACTGTAAACGACAATTTTTTGAAGCTGAAGAATTTTGTTAAGCCGGAAAGTTTTAACTAGTTAGTTCCGTGAAAAAACCCGTATATAATCTCTTAAAAAGCCTATTATATCGACTTTCCTGAACAGGATTTTTTTTTTGCATCAGAAAGTCATAACTTCACATAACTTGAACAAGAAAAAATTGACATTTATACAAGTACTAAATATGTCTATGATAAATGATAAAGTAAGCACTAAAAAGATAATAAAATATCTTATTGCTATCGGTAGATGCAAAACATAATACAAATGTATGGATATAGGTACGTACATACATAATATTTTATAACGTGACGTACTAAACATTAAAAAAAGAATTGCGATTGTTTAACAAAAGTTTGCTTTTCTTTGTGACTTAAATTAATATGGCTTTGCATTGTTTATATGCTTTCAAGAAGTCCCGTAATTATTAAAAAAATTGATCCATTTAATTTAAAAATTTGTAATAGTAGTACCTAATAAAATAGTTACTGAAAATGTGTAGAAACTTATTTATTTTACTGCCTCGATGCGACACCGCTGTCTGCACGTATGCACCTACATACATATGTATGTATAAATTTGTTTTGGTATCTTGTTTGGATAACGCGTTAAGATTAATGTTAACGATAAACGAGGCGTCTCTCATTACAAATAAAATGTTAAGATTCTTATGTCATCCTATCTCTCTAATTTGTCGTTATGTGCCTATGTTATTTGCTGATTAGTATATTTCTAAATTCCATGGTTGTATGCAGAAGAAATTTGTAAGCAAATTTTGCGAATTATGTATTGTATGGTACAAATTTATCTTTGATCAGATTAACAAATGCTTGTTGGAATTCCACTTACCCCAAGCAATAGTATTTACCCAATAAATCTGACATAGATGCAACTATTAATATATGTATAGTTAAAAATAATGTATTACTGCCATTTCTTGTTTATGTTGAATCTTATTATGTAAATTATCTATATATACGTTTTAATAGAAAAAGATATAATTCACATTTCTAATAGTTCAACCGCTTTAAATTAATTAATAAATAATTACTGTTTCAATTACCTTTGATATGATAAAAGATGCCAAAGATAATACAACTTAGCTACCACCACTATGTTCACAGGATGTAGGTGTAGATTTATACTAACCGTGTGTAGATATGTTTAGAGTCATTTTAGAGTGCTGTACCTTCCCCATAGTTTGGTGTACGTGAATAGCAGCATGTCTTCGGCGATCCGGCCCTCATGGTAGAGCCGCGTGCTTGACCCGCTTACATGCACGTAATACATTGTTAACAGAAAGTAGTTAAGATGACTAAATACCGTAGAGCGATAATTAAGAGTTCCCTCCTGGACGTGCATATTCACACGTATAAACTTTCGATATTCTGTATTTGTATAATAAGAATAATATAGAATGTTGCATTGAATTCTCGGCGAGCTTTCCTCGCGATTCCCTGGTATTCTCAATATATATAGAATAAGTTCAAGATATCCGGATTTGAATAAACTTCTTCAATATTTTCCACAATTTGGTTTATAAATTGCAAAATAATATGTACCTACTTATTTTGAGCACTAAACATGTAAGAAACAATGATTATAACAATAATACTAATTTACTTGTACTTAATGAAGAAAGGAGATTAGTATTTCCTAATTTGAGTAAAATTAATTTTCTTTTACTACAAAATTTGGTGTAATAAACTAGTCATTAAACAAAGTCGCAGGTAATAAAGGAAAATTAAATATCTCTTAATTAGGAAGTACTATCTACTATCTTCCTGTCTTATTACTGTAACCGGCAAATTTTTAAAGCTGAAGCATTTTGTTAAGCCGGAATACTTTTAATTAGTTAGTCCGCGAAAAAAACCCGTATATCATCTCTTAAAAAGCCTATTATATCAGCTTTCCTGATAGGTATATCCTTTCTTTTCACACCAGAAGATCATAACTTGACATAACTTGAACAAGAAAAATTGACATTTATATACAAGTACTAAATATATCGATGATAAATGATAAAGTAAGCACTAAAAAGATAATAAAATATCTTATTGCTATCGGTAGATGCAAAACATAATACAAATGTATGGATATAGGTACGTATGTACATATATAATATTTTATAATGTGACGTACTAAACATTAAAAAAAGAATTGCGATTGTTTAACAAAAGTTTGCTTTTCTTTGTAACTTAAATTAATATGGCTTTGCTTTGTTTATATGCTTTCAAGAAATCCCGTAATTGTTAAAAAAATTATCCATTTAATTTAAAAATTTGTAATAGTAGTACCTAATAAAATAGTTATTGAAACTGTGTAGAAACTGATTTTTTTTTACTGCCTGGATGCGACACCGCTGTCCGCACGTATGCACCTACATACATATGTACGTATAAATTTGTTTTGGTATCTTGACACGATAACGCGTTAAGATTAATGTTAACGATAAATGAGACGTCTCTTATTACAAATAAAATGTAAATATTTTTATATCATCCTATCTCTCTAATATGTCGTTATGTTTCTGTTATTTGCTGTTTAGTACAATTTCTAAATTGTATGATTATATGCAGAACAAATTGTAAGCAAATTTTGTGAATTATGTATGGTATGGTTATACAAATTTTGATCAGATTAACAAATGCTAGTTAGAATTCCACTTATCCCAAACAACAGTATTTACCCAATAAATCTGACATAGATGCAACTATATACATGTATAGTTACAAATAATATATTACTGCCATTTCTTGTTTATGTTGAATTTTATTATGTAAATTGTCTATATATACGTTTTATTAAAAAAAGAAATAATTCACATTTCTAAAGGTTTAACCGTTTTAAACGAATTAATAAATAATTACTGTTTTAATTACCTTTGATAGGATAAAAGAATCCAAAGATAATACAACTTAGCTACCACCACTATGTTCACAGAATGTAGATGTAGATTTATACTAACCGTCTGTAGATATGTTTAGAGTCATTTTAGAGTGCTGTACCTTCCCTAAAGTTTGGTGTACGTGAATAGCAGCATGTCTTCAGCGATCCGGCCCTCATGGTAGAGCCGCGTGCTTGACCCGCTTATATGCACGTAATACATTGTTAACAGAAAGTAGTTAAGATGACTAAATACCGTAGAGCGATAATTGAGAGTTCCCTCCTAGACGGCATATTCACACGTATAGACTTTCGATACTCTGTGTTTGTATAATAAGAATAATATAAAATGTTAAAAAAATGGTTTTTTTTTTTTTAAAAAACACTTGTGCTTGTTTTGTATACCTCCTTGAATATTAAATTAAACATTGTACAGTGTACAGCAAGTAAGGGTTGCAAGTGCATGTCAATTAATAAATGTATGATGATGTATGATAAGTGATAAATAAAGAAATCAATGAAAGACATGAACCATTATATAAAAATTTATTTAAGCGTTTTACATAAAATAGTTTAGACAAAAAGTTTAACAATAAATGGTTTATCAAATAAAGTAGTAGGTAATGTAGGTATTCGTAGCTCCGTACTAAGATATTTTAAAATTTGATTCACTTATTCTATCTAATTGGTAATTAAATTACAATCGCTTTTCTCAAACAGTGCAAGAGGCATAATTTTTTAAAAATTCAAGATATCTTGGGAAATTCATCAGTTTAGCGCTAAAGATAACATACTTTACTCTTGTTTTTTTTTTTAATTTACTAGCGCTTTTAAAAATGCAATAATATTGAGGGTATTGTATTAAAAAATAGTTAAAATACAGTATTCAAAAAAGTTCGATTTTTTTGGAAAAAAGCTCTTGCAAAGGTCTAACGACTTAAATTACATGATGTTGTACTACTACCTTCATCTTGTTACTCCATTTGTTCTTAAGTTATGATGTCGACAATTTTTTTTTAACAAGCTAGGTAGATTTTTTATTATGTATTTCGGTAGTAGTTTTTGTTTCTATTTCAACGTTATAAAACTAGAATATTAAAAAATTGTGAAAAGTTGCCTTAAATTTTGGTTATTGTAATAAACAGAAACTAAACTTGCGATATGGCGTGAAACAATGCCTACGTGCCTCACACCATTTCACATCCTCTCCCGCTAATCATAGCTACCAACACGCTAGTCTTGCCTTGATTCGTGAACAAATTAAGTACGTTAGGCGTGAACTCCATTTCCTCCCCTCGACTTTTCTGCTTTGCATTTAGAGCTTTCTACTACCCTTTCTCAAGCCGATCAATTAAACTCCTGATAACCAGCAAACAATCTCGTAAATTCGAGACCTTAAATCTTCCTAAAACATCACAAGCTCCTTATTCCATGACCCACACCGTCGTTAACCTTCCCAAGCGAGCCCTATCTTCTGATGAAATTTCTGTCCTATTCAATCCTATGAAACCTCCAAAATCCTTACAAAGCTCAATCGTTATTTGATAAGAGGAATACCACGGTGACACTGGGCAATAATGAACAAAAGATCCTATCCTTACCCAAAGTTGGTCCCTACGTACTCCTAAAACATGTAGACATCATATATTGAACGTTTCATGATCAAATCCACATAATCCTCATCAATTCCTTCTGAATTTCATAAATCCTTACTACCTAGCGTGTCCATTGCCCCTAAACTGCACAGTCAACCAAAATCCACAAATCTAATATTCCTCTACGTCCTATTGTTAGTATCATAAACAGTCCTACCTACAAGCTCTCTAAATACCTATCCAAGATTCTCAAACCTTACAGTGGCAATCGTGATTCCTTTATCCAAAGTTCCAGACATTTCGTCCCCAGACTGAGTTGACTGAAAGTAAGATTTACTTGTTAGTTCCAATGTCGGCCCCTTATTTCGTCGTTGTTACTGCAATAGGTTATATGTCAAAGAAAAACATAATTTTTTCAGGAATGCAAAAAAACTGCGCCGTAGTTGACATAGAATGTATGGCCAATTACACCAATAAGGCTGTCGCGGCGCATACGAAATTTTTGAAGATCACACAATTATTTGGTTACTCGGGCGGACATATCTTAGAAACAGAAAAGTGACAGACGACGTATTGCAGTAACAACGACGATTTATCAAAATTCCGATATCCAATACTATCCATTTAATTCGTGAAATCCTATCTTCCAACCTCCAATAGCGCGGAATGAGTCCGAATGACTGAGCTGACTTGGTGGAGATATGCCTTCTACCTATTTCCAGTTCCGCGACTGTTACTACGATCAAGTTTCGGGTACAGCTGTTAGTTCCCTTCTTTCTCCTGTTGTTGCCAACATTTTTATGGAGGCATTTGAGCAACAAATCCTAACCTCCTATCCCCAGAAACAGAAATGTTGCTTCAGATATGTTGACCACACCTTCATAATCTGGCCACATTGACGTGATTCATTAAACAATTTCCTCACATTTATTAATTCCCAACATAGTTCCACTGAATTCACCATGGAAGTCGAGTCAGACGGCACTCTTCCTTTCCTAAATGTCCTACTGAACGTCGCTTTGATGGTTCTTTCGGATATTCCGTTTACCGCAAACCTACACAATCCGATCGTTGCCTGAATGCCTTTTTACATCACTATTCTGCCCAGTAGAGCGGTGTCACGAATGCCTTAGATCAAAGGGCCATTGCCATATCTGAACACAATTCTTTATCCGAAGAGTTATCCCATGTTTCCGATACCCTAATCAAGAATAACTGCCCTAGACACTAGATCCAGCGAATCATAAACCACACTTACACCCTAAATCCAACATAGTCAAAAACCTGCCCCACATCAATCCGCTGCTTATCTTCTCTACATCCAAATTGTTACCGACCGTATAGGAAAAATGCTGTCCAACCAAGACATAAAACCATTTTTAACCTAACTGCAAACTTTCAAACTCCTTTCCCATCAAAGATCATAATCCTTTCGAAGCTTCTGGTGGCGCTCGTGTTGCGGAACACGTGTTGTACTAGAGCGTTTGACCTTAGCTGGGTCTGCGCTTGTTGAGCATAAGCTGGAGACAGGCCATCAAATTCAATACAACCCTGTGCAGATCCTATCCTCACTACTACAGCCATAGAAACCGAGCATCCATTGAAATCCATAAACATCCAATAACGTGAATCATGAAAACAGCTATCTCCTATACAACAGCTGAAAGTCCCTCCCCTTTCCCAAACAACTTAAAAACAACCGTTACGCTCTTCTGGCCCGCAACCGTCGCGACCCACTGATCCGTAACCGTCACCCCTATATAAAATCGTCCGTGTGTGTTAATCTTCCAGTTTTAGGTTAACAGCAGTAGCAGCAACCCTGAAAATACCCTTGCGAGTTAGACGATACGTCAGCTAGAAGAAGATCCAGAACGCGGTTCCACCCCATCCACACAGCAGTGGGTAGATTTTGATGCACTACTTTTAAGTCCCCTCATAGAAAAAAAAGCTTATGACATTACATCTGGGGCCCTGACTGGGCCTCTTCTTTCTACTCATCTTCCTGAAAAAACGTGGTTCGTGACGTAGCACAATAATTAATAAGCTGGAGCGCCATAATACTAAACGCGATTGTTTGGTAGATTAGGATTATTTGCATTGGGGAATAGTGGAACTAAAGCAGAGTTCATTTCCTACTGCAAAAGTTGTAGGTATATCTTTCTCCACTTAAATTAACTACAGAAAAGGAATGGATCTATAATTCGCTCACCAATAATTCGCACTGGTACACGAAAAAACGATTCGGTTGCATCAACTAAATCTAACCATACCCTACCAAATTCGTTTACATAGTGACAAACAATTTTTTTTCAGAATACAAGATATTTACTTCAATCTAAATATTTAGTTAAATTAACAAATAAACTTTATAATTACTTACTTTACTTTATATTATTTGTTTGATTGAATAAAGTAACTATAACATAAATAAAAATATTTGGTTGAAAACAAATAAAATAGTGTTTCCGTGTACATTAACCGAGAAAAAAAAACACTGGGAAATCATTGGAGCGAAACCACAAATTCTCATCATCTTTTCTTAAAATTCTTGTCTATTATCAAAGTCGTCTTCTGCCAACTTATGCACTAATTGCAGTTTGGTGTAAACTCTATTAGACATATTCAATTATTATTAATACTTTAGTTCTTTGTTGCTCATCAATTTGTACCATTTTCATTAATAAAAACTAAAGGCAAATTTTACTCCAGACCAATCAAATTACATTTTATTATTGTTTAGTAGCTAAGGCTTTGTTTTATATGAAACTTGACCTCTTTCTCATTTTTTTTGTGCAAATGTAACAGACTAAAAGTTTTATACTGTTGAATTCTAAACATAAACTATTACCAAAATCAATAAAAAAATACTAATTGTCATTAAAATAAAATATCGATGAAAAATAACAGATGCCTGCAGTTTTTTTTTTAATTATCCACAAAGATAACGAATTTATCGGTTATCTTATTTACACTCTGTATAATAGATTTCATACAATTTAATAGCTCATCAATTAGCGCATGAGTTAGATCTTTGTAAAAATAACGGTATCTTGATTTATTTATTTCTTACGTTTCTTAACCTTTGTATATTTGCATCATGACTAATGATGAAGTATGGATAAATAATTTTTAAAACAAAACTTGATACTCACGTTTTGCAAAACTTTTAATGAGAGAACTATCTAGAAATGTCTTCATAAAGTACGTGTTTGGGTTGTTATTGTTGTCTATTTCTGAATGACTAAGCAAACTTTTTTGGAACAATTTTGACGGAAACTTGCATATGTGCAACAACATATATAAAGTGTTAAAAAGTAACGCACACTTTTATGGAAGGTGGTATGGTTCAAAAGTAATGCAGTGTTTTTAAGAACATGACGATCTTGGTAGCACAAGTCACTTTGGTTTCCTACGAGCCATGTAATTTAAGAACGAACATAAGAGTTGTCCTTCCTCCAATTTGCCATACTCATAATATTTCAACCTTCAACTTCTTTCTAAAGCACTTCCATTGTTTCGAATATGATATAAGTGCTTAATTAGTTTGTTGTTGCAGTTGCTCGGGATCATTTACAGGCGTTGCTTATGCTTTTGTCTCATCCTTTGAAAGAAGCAGCGGCGGCTGATACTTACGTTTTGCAAGGGGCATTGCAATGATCTAATTTTTTCGTATAAGTTCGTAACATGTACGTATTTTAGACGACAGCACACGAACTTCAATCATTATATTGGCCTCGCCTGTGACGTATGCACCAGCCGTTACTGGAAAGAAGGCAGTAACACCAACTTTATCAGTTTCGGTTTATTGCTTTCTGTATATTCCTTATACTATTATGTAGTACCTCACAATGCTAGCACATTCTAGGTGCACATCCATTGCAGAATTCATGAATATTTTTATGGTGGCTTAGCTCTGTTTATATAAATCAGCTTTATCTCGAACCTAACAATTGGAGATACTGCCTTCTATTTTAGTACGGCAGTTTCCAATTATCTTCAAGATTTATCAACTAATTGGGGATCAAAAGGGATTAAATTAAAAGATCTTGCAACCCATCACACAGGGTTGCTCATTCCTATCTATTTTTGTCTACAAGTCCTCTGTAAATGCTCTCTCATGACATGAAATTGTTGAGTTTTAGAGCAGGAGTTGATATTTGAATTATTTCTATCGTTTACTGGATTTTTTTAATGCGACGTTTCTGCACTAACTATAGTGTTGTCATCAGTCACGAGAACGACTGCATTTTGCAAATTTTCATTGTTGAAATTATCGAAACGTATTATAAAAAGGTCATGAACGAGTATTATTCCAGAGATGCATACCATTTCAGCAATGGAATTGACAAGATGTAGTCTTTCTCAGGGCTATCCTGATGACACCAGTAGAGTCACTACCGAAACATGGGATTAAAACATTCCCATAGGCATTAGAAATAACACGGGCACCTACTCATGGACTTCCTCTAACGGCATTCGCAAAAGACCAGACGTATGTACTATCTTCTTGAAATCGTATTTGCCCTTCTAACGAGAGTCGGTAAAAAGAACATCATTGTTTTTTGCAAAAGGTTTAAGTGCCTCGTAGTCGGTTTGGTAAGATAACTGGACTAACAACTTGCTGCAAAAAATACCCATTCGAATATTCATGAGGAATGTATGTTTGTGATGTCTGGATTGCATAATAGCACAAAAATATATTCTGAACCTCCGCATTTTTAATGCTAAAGTTGAAAACTTTATCGACTATGATAAGCAAATGCTTGGACAGGGCATTCTTCGAGAAGATCGTTGTTAGAACAATTATCTAACGGTTATTGTAGGTAATTTGCGGGTAAAGTATTAATATAATGAAATTTGTTTTAAAATAACCATTATTATTGGTTAAAATTGCGAATAAATTGGTTTCATTTTTCATAGGTGTTTTATACTAATCAATTTTACTACCTGAAGGAAAAATTACGAAGAAAGGTGTCATTGAACGATTTGCCAAATACAGAAGTGTTCTACTACATCACCTGGATCGTTTAGCCTTTTATGTTGTGCTATTTTTATATCCTTTGTTATATCAGCGAACAGATACGACAAATGCGTCACTTGTTGTCGGCAACTATGATGTTTTGTCGCCGGAAATATAACTTCTAGCGCTACTTCATTATTTTAGCATCAGTGCCTTCCAATTGTCTTCTTGTTCTTTTACACCAATCATAAAGAGCGTGTCAGAGAGGGCAATAAGTACAATCTAAATTCCAAATGGCCGGTATGTATCATTTGCTGTCATTTGCTGCGTTAAGCGTGTGTAGTTACATCTTTTACGAAATTTGATTAGTAATAAAGACATTATTAGTGTTATCATTAAATAAAAATTCAACAAAAGGGAAACAAATTAACAATAAGTTGAATTAAAAAAAGAGGTAGAATTATTCTAAGTATAACATTTATACCTTCTCTCAAAATTAGGAGTAGCGGAAGTAAATCAGTTTACACTGCAAAATTTTATTAACGTAAGATACTTCTAAATAAAAGGAATAGAAAATAGTGTTATTTATACTTAATATCATGCTTTGATGATGAGCCGCTATCATGCAAACTAGCGAGTGTATTTTGTTGTTTGGTTGTTATGTACAATTAGCAAGCTGAAGTTTGACGTGACAGTGTTTTTCGTTTATATCTGTTATGTGAATTTATTATTTCTTAACGGTAATAAAGGTAGCATCCACCTGATAATATAAATTATTTATCACCTTCGAACCGACGATTCCACATAGAATAAGAAATAAAGCCAAATTTATATTTATAACCACGCACAATTTTTTAACATACAGCTTTGACAGATGCCAGGGAGTTCTCCACGAGTCTACTTTATAAATCAACCTGTTAAAGATAAAAATACTTGAATATTAAACTATGATTTTTAGTTTAAAATAATAAAATCACTTGCGTACTGACATTTTTATTTTAAACAGTACCTAAACTATTTGTGTACCATAGTTCTCACGTTAATAATTGATCACTATTTGGCTAAAATCACTTTCTGTGTCGCTACTTCCTAAATTAGCTTATTAATGAATGCTTATATCAAATTGTCCATTATCCTATCACCTTCTATATTTTCGTAAATCTACGAAACCATATCCAAGTACTGGAAACATTCAATATGTTTGCTATAATGTCCTCAGCTGATTCCAAAACATTTTAGACGTATCCAAATTATTTCTTACATCTAGAGCTAATCGCCCAGGAGTAACATTTTCTTGATGGGGAAAGTGTTGAGGAAGTGCTTGAATTAACTTGTTTTTTTTTCACTTGTTTTTTTGAAAGAGTGCGCGCTTCCTTTGAAAGCAGATGTAGATCCTGTGTCGAAATGGAAGGACGTCATTTTGAACAACTTCTTTAGTTATAATCTATTTTATGTTAAAATGCAATAACATCTTAATAAAAACCGCTAAAGCAAACTTCTTCTGCAATTGCGATAAAATCGCTGTTATTTCGTAAACAGTTAATTTGTGGACATATGTTATATATGACTTTTAACCTTATTTTCGATCATATTACATGCCCTTAAAATCTTTAAAGGATGTTTCAAAATACCCTGTACATACCTATACATATATTCCAAGAATTTCTGAAAAGCTGAACCAATGATTGTTATTATTCGCTATCACAAATGTTCTTGGGCCTTTATATTTACAAACCTTTATGTTCATTATCAAAGCCGCGTCTGTATCTTTAATGGACGTGAACGTGGACGTGACGAATACTTTGACGCTGCTGTAAGGTTGTAACAAAATTAATGGCATTTGAAATGCATTGTTACATCATCAACACTTTTAAAATTTTAGGAGCTGTTGTTAATACTGACATTTTTTATGTGTTGAAAATGTATACATGATGACGGATGCACGAACGAGAGCAGATAAAGACAATGTGTAATATTGTTGTTGCTTTTTCCTATAAGTTTATCTGCTCTTGGCATAGGTTCTCGGTAGTCATGTCTGTTTAAATAAAAATCAATACAAATAAATATTAGCACTTTGTTGCATAAAAATTTATTTGTTATACTATAAATGGCAATATGTTGATATAAATATTTAAATCTAAACAAAATTTTATAGGAGCCTACAGAAAAATGCACACACTCACAGTTGACAATGAATACATTAACGACATGAATCTAAATATGTACATATAAACAAACTATTCACAGGACGTCAGTATTTATCCATCCTCTGTTGGTTACAAAAATACAAATATCTTCGATATACAATAATATATAACAGAAACTTTTAGTGTTTGTATCTCTTTCGTTGATAAGTTCCAACGTTTATTATATTTGAGTCGAAAAATAATATAGTAGGTTTTATTAAACAACAAATACACGTTATAAAAACCGTTTAATGGAACACGTCACTAAAACTAAGCGGTACAACAAAAAGTTGGTGGAAATTTTATAATAATTCTTTGTCAACAAGTACCTATAATTAATAAAACTAATAATAATAACGTGAAGCTGGACGGAAACGTTAAACTTAGAAAAATAAAACTTATACTGAAACTAAGACAATTCTGGAAAAGAATATAATAAAAGTCGTATATAAAAAAACGGTTTTTCTGTTAAATCATCTTGGTGTTGGAGCACTTTTTTAACCAACATTTGGTGAAATTTACTTGATGTTTCAAAATAATATTATATTATTATTTCTTCTCTAAAAAATAATTGTACAGGTATAACTATCATAAGATATTTATATATTAGAATATAAAATGAAAATGGAATTATAGTAACTTTAATTATTTAGTTAATAATTAATTAAACTTAGAATTATTTGCATGTTAAAAAGATAGTAATTTAGTAAATAACCCTCAAGGATTGGAAATTTAAATTTATACTATTCAGTACTTTCAATTTTTTCTAAACATTATGTTATAATATGTATTACACACACAAAATCAAACTTGACTTATAATATAAACAGAAACACTTTCATTATACAACCTGACATTATACAGGTAAATTTTAGATTATAATTATTAAATGTAAAGTAATTATAACTCTATTTTTATTTTATATTTTAATTATTTTTAAGATATATAATATTCTAGTACAGTATTACTTATATAGTTATTTTAAAAATTATAAATTATTTGGAAATAGTCAATTATAACAAATTCGGTTAAAAAAGTCGGCAATATCAAGAAGATTGAACGAAATAATAATAACGGACAAGAAAATCCACAAGATTATAATAAAAACCTTATGTGATTGTTTTCCATGTAAATGTGATAAATTATATTACATATTTTGTGAGATGAAATACAAATACTAAAAATCCTATATCTATTTAGGCCACTGCATAATGAAAAGAAAATTACTTCTTAATATTATAATATATTGGACTTAGTTTAGATACATAGTATCCATTTTTTTCGGGACATATGTAGATAAGGCTTAATACAATTTATATATAGTTTATTATCACATATTTGTTCATCGATATCTCTCTGGTTCAAACAATTTACGTCATTGCAATCAAAGTTATATAATTTGCGCAGATTATATTCAATCGATCGTCTTCGCTTTTACGCCAGCGTCATTCTTTGCGAAAATCCGGCGTAGCAGTCTTTTAGCAAATCCCAAAAAACAAGACTAAGAACTGTATGTGGGCCGAGTCTTAAATAACACGGTCCTATACCCTTATAGAATCCAAAAATTCCTTCTGATTTCGAAACCTTAATAAAACAGTCTAGGAAGTTTTTATAAAGCAGTCCTTTTCCGTTGTTATCGACGCCTGAAACAATAAAATGCATCTTATTAAGTTATAGCGGCAACAATATAAAAGAGTGAATAGATTTTACGTTTAGTTAATTTAATACTCCAGTAATAGTATATGGTTATAAAATTGAAGTCGCAAATGAGCAAATCTTAATTCGCAAATACCTACTTTTTACTATAGACATTAACAAATAAAGAGTCACTTAATTGAATTGTAAAAATTTTACCAGTATTAATTTTGATACGAATAATTAATAAAATTAAAATTCTCTGGCTAATAAAAAGCACAACAATGAATACAAAAATATTACATTTTTAGGAAATTGTTTCAAATTATATGATTTTGAATTGGGGTGCGACTCTGCCAAGAATGAAGACTGAATGTAATCAAACAGTTATTCAATTCAGTTGTGTTTTAGCTTGTTTGCTTACCAAGATTGAATAACTGTTTGATTATATTCAGTCTTCATTCTTGGCAGAGTATAAAATAAATTGAAATTGAAGGTATTTCAATGTCTCCTCAACCAGTAAGTGGTATCCGTTTAACTATGATGAAATAAAATTATTTATCTTTGGTAATACTAAATTCAGGTTATATTAGGTGAATCAAGTAAAAGTTATCAAATGTTACAGATTTACCTTGATTGTATAATCTAATGCACACCAAATCGAATGGTGTTATCATGACGCTAAGAAAAATCCCTGAAACCATGCTAGCGACAAATGTCTCCAGCAAAGGGTAATTACTGAATATTTTGTATTTTTGCGATAACTCTTTTGAATACGTAAAAGTAGTAAGTTGTGCTGTAGATCCTAAAAACGACCTAGGTATTGCCGATGTAGAACCTCTATATAGTCCTCGTATCTGTAAAAATGAATATATGTTAAGGTTATTTACTTAATTGCAATAAAATTAATATCCGCGAACTAATTTCTAGTAGGAAAGTAAAAATCACTGTTGTTGGGTTTTTTGTAGCATTTTTATATTTATTTGTGATTAATCTTTAGAACACAATTTAATTTGAAAAATAAATGATTACAAAATCTCAAACAATATTTGAGATTATAATGACACTGATAATATAAAAATATCTAATAGACTCACGTGCAGATACTCACGTGCGAGTAACGCACAGTTGATTGATAAACTTTTCATTAGACCTTAATAAAACCAATAACGAGGTCAAACTACGTATGTGGGTATATACGTTTAAGCAATATTTAAAAAGATTATCGGATATTTTTTTCTTCCTATATTTGTACATTTTTTTCTATTATATTTTACATATAAATAATAATATGTAATTGCTGATAAACCAAAATCGCTCTAATGATCCAATTTGTAAAAACACAAATACTGTTGCTGCTGCTGATTGAACAATAATTTTTTTAATCATTATATTTATTAATCACTGAAATCAACGTTTCGGCAACCCTTTTTCCTACTTTTAAATTTTTCAAAAGTTAAAAATTAACAGATTTTATTAATGCTAAGTATATTCAATTGATAATCCGTCATTAAAATAAAAATAATAATAATAATAAGCAGCTAATTAGTTAAATTTTACGTCATTGTTAGTACATATATTTCTCAGACTGTTCGAATGATCACTTTCTTTCGATAAGTATATCAACTATGAAACAAAATGTGCAGCCTGAATTTAGAGAATATCTCCAGCACACGCGTGTAAATTATTGCCTAACCTTTCTTGTACGGATTTATTACATTTCATGAATTGGTTTTGTTTTTATTTAATTTAGTTTAAAAGCAAATTGGCTTATGGACATAATTTGCTTTTTTAAAAATAAGAGAACCGATCTTTGTTTGTTATTTTTTTGTTATGACGTCATCACAAAAAAAGCTCTCGATTTTTAATAGTGGAATCCGATGCTTTTTCTACCTTTATGATCACGTAAATAAATCATGTACAATCTCATAATTTCCAAAATTCTGTGAAAAAAAAACCAGCTAAGGTGATTTTAACTGTCATAAAAAGTTCTAAAAGAAGACTTTAAAATAGGATGGATAGGATAGGACAATAAGTCAGCCCAGTTTTTGACGTATCCAGAAGTCAAATAAATATCTTGTTATGAGTCACTTCCGCCGGTGCACCAGGGCCTACACTAGCTGGGGGCCCGATCCTCGTCTTCACTAGATCTACATATCTCTAATTTGCAACTTTTAAAAAAAGAGTATTCAAGATTTATATTGAGCATTCCTTATGAATATTTAAGTGAAAAAACTTTAGCACTTTTGTTTTTGGAAATATGTACTTACTAATACACAGTTACAGACACGCCCATGCGTAAAGTAGGCATAGGTTCACTTAATAATCAAAGGCGGCATTTTGTCACTGGCACGATCTGTGGCACGTGATTCTGCGTTGAGCAATTTATTATCGGGTTGAGTTTATTCGTATGCGATTATATTTCTTACGATATCTGCATAAACAATTATTTTTTTATTATTAAACTCGATGTGGAGACGTTAAAAGTCCTTACAGAGACGTTTTAATAATGACTTAGGCAAAAGAATAGGCAAAACTTTGCTACATAATATTTTCTATTCATATAACAGCTTTCAAAGGCGGGCCACATATGTAAACCAGGGGCGGCCCCTCTTAAAGAACCACGGGGCCATGACCCCACCATTGCAAATTACAAATCAATCATTAAGGCGCTTTTATTATCTGTAAAAATACCGACAAATATACGTACACGCACACACACATTTAAATACAGAGCGAACGTTGCGATTCTCATGATTTAATGCGATCAAACGCGCTTTGTAGTTATTTATGCAAACAAGAGGCGAACTAGGGCCACGTCTTGATTGGCCCCTAATTTGAGATGTTTGTAGGTATCCGCGCGGAATTAGGGGATGAGGGTTGGTCGCAGTATATGCAAAAATTACATTGATGTGGGGCCAGCTGGTTGATCGCGTCATCTCGTCAGTGCTCGGCGCTGTTCGGAGGACAGGGTCTCCCACTATCACGGAGGCAAACACGTTAGTCAGATGCAAACAGGCCAGTCGCAGACGGACTTCGATTTAGACACTTTCCCGCAATAAAAATTGGGTTCAAGAATATGTAATATTCATTAATTATAGTAATAAAGTGTAGTATTATTCTAGGACGACATCGCAAATTAATAACTACAGTATTTCAAATCAAAATGAACTACCATTCATATTTTTTTCTTAGGGTAAAAATTATGAAAATGAAAATAAATATAACAAAGGAGTTATTCCAGGAAAATACATCATAATACTGTTTTAAGTAAAGAAAACAAGCCATTTTCTTAGGTAAACAAGCTATTAATAAACCTTAGTAAAGGTGTAGAACTTAACTTTGCTATTCTTTTTTTGAGCACAATTTTTATATTTTGGTTTAAACGACATCTTAAATCGGATAAGTGTTGGATTACGATCAACGGCGGCTAGTGCATACGTTACCGGGAGGGCTCTGACGAGAATGATTTTTTTTTTCATAAAGTCGCAACATTTTCGTATTTTATACTATAGCATACGAAAAACCTATATTACTGTCAGAACCTTACTGCTGGCGTATGCACGAACTGCCGCTGATTATGCATTAGGTAGTGATAGTGTTGCAAATAAAAAGTGCTAAAGTGCAGGACGGCTAAAATAATACCAGCACAGATCGTGCAATGTTAGCAAACGAAATAGATGAAAAGCGGCGTCGGAAACAGAGTAAGCAAAACAGTGCCGGTTAGTCAGTTGGATATGGGAACACAAGAACTGGACATTTGAAGAATTGAAAAAAAGTCCGGGCCAATGAGTCTAAATTTCTCACATTCGGCTAAACCAGAAGAATATTTGTCGGTTGGTCATCGCAGGAATGAGCACCTGAATTCTGCATTATGCCGGCAACAAAGGATAGAAGAGCAGTAATGACTTGGAGTTGTTTTGACAGAACCTCCGTGACCGATTAAATGAAAGTTGTAGGCGTACTAAGAAAATGAGAGAGATTCTAGAAAGGAATGCCATTTCGTCTGGGACAAGACTATTAGCGAAGATTGCATGGTCAGACACGTCAATGATACCAAACATACTCCCAAGCGTATGCTGTAAATATTATAAACAGTTCGAATGCAGAAAAAATTGTAATTATGAGATCCAAAATGCAAATCTAAAAGTGTTTAAGCTAGGAAAAAATTGATCGACAAGTTTGAAAATCTGCTTTAACGTCGGTAACAATATTTTGAGTACAACGAAAAACATGAAAAAAGTAAAGTCATTAACATTGGCAAAGATCTTAACCTAGACTATATGGTACTGTAATAAAAGTGAAAGATCACGCCGTTACAGAATAAAATTTTCTTATACTTATAATTAATGTTTTAGTTATTTTCTTTTTATTTTTTGGGGGTGGATAAATACTTCTGGCCTGTAGTGTACGCTGTATGTATTATTCAAGATACATACAGAAATAAATAATAATAACAATTTTAATTTCGAATTAACGGTAAAAGTATACATAGCATTTTGCCGTCGCTGCAAAGGTATATTCATAAATGTAAATTGAAAAAAGTAGGTCAGAACTGTGACGTGCAGTTATAGGATAGCGAATCGGTAGGCTAGACGCGGCCAGAGCTCGCGGTGGGCTGAATCTAAATTGAGTAAGGCGCTAGTACACCGCGCGATCGATGCTGAGTCATTGTCGGATCTTAATCGGGACAAATGAATGCAGAGAAGAAAAGCGGGCGAGAGGGCGGCAAAGCAGAGGAGAATAAAGGAAGGCAGAAGAGGAAAGGAAAGAAAGGAGTATAAACCCAGGAAATAAAGAAGGAAAGGAAAAAACACAAATGATGGAAGAATTGAAATGAATGATGAAACAAATAATTAAAGACTTGACCAGAAATAGTGCGAAATTAAAGAAGGAGCCAATCGAAGAAATAAGGAGAACAAACTAGAAGCGAGCAGGAAAGAAACAGAATCAGATATGGAAAGAAATCGATTACAGAAAATAATCAAAAATTAGAAGATATGCAGGGAAACGATTAGAAACATAAGAGAAAGAACAATATTATAGTAAGAGGGTTGGGTGTACGTAACGAGCTAGAAAGAGAAGGGATAGAGCAGTTCTTACGAGATGAATTACATGTGAACACCAAAGTAAAAGAAGCTAACATTATTAAGCTTGCTTTTTTTACTTTTAAGCAAGATCAAGGATTCCAAATAATAAAAGCGGAATTAGAAACATTCAAAGTAAACCAAGAAATAATGACGGCAAAAACTAAATTGAAAAGGACAAGGAAATGCATTGATAATTGATTTAACGGTAGAGGAAAGATTCATCCAAAAAGAATTAAGAAGAATCCTGGGGGAAGAACGAAGTAAAGGAAGCAAGATAAAAGTAGGATACAAGAAAATAGTAATTAACGGAGAAATCGACGAATGGGAGGCAATGGGAGTAAAAGCAAAAAGCTAGTAAAAACAACGAAGCAGGAAAATGATATGACGACATTGGCAGAAAACCGGATAACTAAAAAGCACTTAAACAAAGCAGACGAAAAGCACACAGTAGAGGAAAAGGAAAGGAAACGGAATTATTGGATAAGAGAAAATAAGAACTAAACAAAAAGAAATGAAGATAGAGACATGGAAATGAACCGGTTGCATATGAAGAGACAGTAACAAGAATTCAAATTGGAAGAAATAAGAAAAATATCGCAACACTACACAGATCAGAACTCAGTGGAGAAAAATTGTGAAGAAAATTGAGGAAACATTGTGATAATAGTTATTTGTATCACTAGGCCAGAAACTAGTTTTGCGAGTATGAGTACGGTACCGCCGAGGCCCACAAGTACGAATACTCGCAAAAGAGTTTCTGGCCGTGTGATGCACAATGTTTTTTTGGGCCGACAAATCTTAATTTTGAATTGAAAATAGAAAAGAAATTTTGACATTAGGGAGTTGACAATACAAGTTGGCACACATGTTACATACCTTAGTATTTTGACGTTTCCGAGAATAAATATTTTCTGTAATTTTCTTTCTAGTTTAATATTTATTTATCAATAATAAGTGCAATGAAGACACCAGCTCATCTTAGCATGGTTGAACAGTAGCTTAATGATAATTTATTACACGTCTGTCATGTGGAATCTAGTGTGGCCAAACTTTAGTGACATTTTTGCCTGCCTAGGCAGGAAAAAAGTACAACAAAATGAGTGTTTCTGGACGGAGGCGCAAAAAATAATTTTAGATATGGGCCTTAGAGGCCCAAGAACTTACATATGAATACTAAAAATATAAAAATCACCAAAATTACGTTGTGTCATTAACAAATTAGTTTTCATTTTCTATCCATAAATGATTTAGATCTTTTTACGTTGGAAATAAAAACTCTGCAGCAGATAGGTACTAAAATAATAGAAGGATAATAATTGATGATGATGATTACCCCATGTTCCTTAAAGATTTTTTTAAGGCCATCCCACATATTAGTATGGTGATGTTGATAACCAAAAGCTATTTGTTCAGCTGCTTGCCCTTGCATATGTGTTTTAACCAGAAAAAATGGGCTGGCAATAAATGCTCCAACGTTGCCAGCTAAACCTCCAGCCAAAACGCTTTTGTAAAATACTGTCTCTCCTCTGTCATTTTTCGTGTAGCCTTTTCTGCAAACGTAGTCATACCCACCTGCAAAGAAAGTTATTGGAAATTAACACTGCGTTTGTTTTCGTATATATTGCTATAGTAAATAAATTTCATGTACAAGTTGCGTTTTATATTTAAAGCGAAAGAAAACCTTGTTTTTTTAAATTTTCTTGCAAAAAATTGGTACGGTTGTTTGTCAATATATTTTTAAACGCCAGAAAACTTTCTCCACTTTGCCAATTGTATTGAAAATAATGGGTCAGAATCATTACAATTTTCGCTATATCGCCAGTTCCATTTGCATTTTATTCAAGGACAAATTGGTATTAAAACTTTTGGGCAATTAAAAAAAAAAATGCATCCAATGATTTTACATTTGGTCAACGCAATTTACTAATGCAACATATTAATAAATAATATACCTTTATTGACGTTATATAGATTGATAGAGCACTCGGCTGGGAAGCTAGTGTTCCCAAAAAATAGGAGCGAGCATATGTTAGCACATGTTAAAGAGATGAATACAGAGGTCACGGTTCCACGCGCATATGGACTATTTTGTTCACCCATACACACTGGAAATACTAGCTTCCTAGCCGGGTACTCGGCTAATCTATATATTGAATGTTATGGCACGCACCTAATCTAAAAGTGTTAAGGAAGAATTGGAACCAAAGTGCAGGTGTGAGGCCGGCTTGAAGGGCAAGAACACCATCGTGTTTGGCAATCATGTATGATGCGTGAAATACGTTCTTGTAATGTACGGGATGTTGACCTCGAGCTTGCAATTCTCCTTGCAGCTGCATTCGTATCTTAATCACCTCTAGTGGATTCGAAAATACACCAGCACAAACTGCCGCTAATCCAGCGATGGCAAAATCCATTTTATCCAATCACCAATCAAAGCCAGTTTCTAATAAATAAACACAGATATATTTATAAAAATTAGTTTAAGCTTGCGGTTTGATACTAAAGAAATTTCCTTTAAAATATCTACATGCTTCGTGCCAATTTTGATAACTAATAGTAACACTATTGCTAGTTCAAAAGCTGACTTTACTCCAAAGCAGGCGTTTTTTTTATTTTTTTATTCTGAAAATAGAAGACTTTACATCTTTCAATGGTGTTCCTATTAATTTCTGATAACTAGAAACCAGAAGTACATACTTTAACTAAGTTTTTGAAAATTGTGAAATTTTGTGAAACTTCACACACGGAAACATGTTTATTTACGTAAATGTAATAATACTGATGTATATAACTTATTCAAAAAGTTTCTTCAGATTTTGACCATTGTCTATGGTTTTCACCGTTTTTTGTATAAAAATGCGTCATTCTTTTATGAGAGTGGTGCATTTTTATACATGTACGTCTTGGGTGCTCTCTTAACTTGCAAGGCCTTGCAACAGAAATACGCCATTTTAAAATTATTTTCTAGGGTATTTCGTAATAACCTTTCCTTTTCCTTTCTGTTCCTCCCTCTACTTCCCAAAATATGAATTTTGAGCAAATCAATATGTTTTTGTTATGATTAAACACTAAAGCTTGCTCGTAGGCATCGGCGATTTTACGCGTGCTTTACGGTAAATAAATTTGGTCCGCCAATCAGAAAGAAGGCGAGGGCGATTAAGAGAGGAAAAAGCTAGGGAAAGTATAAAAAGGCACTAAAATGGCGTATTTTCGTTTACCTATTGAGAAAATACAAAAACACGGAAAAATTCGAAATCGATTTATATCTCTTCAACGAAACAGCTTAAGCTAAAGAGTTTTGAAATTAATGATATAAATTATATAATAGCAGGCACAGTAGTCAAGTGTGAAACCACTTTCAAGGCCATTCTCCTTCAGGTGGGCTCAAATTGAGCTGTAAGTAGAAGAGACAGCTCACGTCGATTTAGAGAATGGAAGCTGCGGAAACGATATCCATTATAGCATAGAGAGATCTTTGAATTGGAAGGTAAGGGGGCAGACGTCAACGTTAGTGCGTTAACCTCAACCGATGACGTAAAAGCTATACGGGTCGATGACATGTCAGAATACGCGAAAAGTGTTATGACGCTTAGATCAGCAATTTTGAAGTACACAGTTGCAGGTAGTATTGAGTTTTGCAATTACCTATATAATTATATTACCTTAGGCTTGTGTACAAAATACCTCTATTGCTATAAATGTCTACACTTTCATTGAATTGGATGCAAGTGAGGTCTCTTTTTCTTTTCATGAAAGAGGTGAAAAGAAGGCAGTTTGATGTACTTAATTAGCTACACCCACGACGTCAATCAAAATGTACATTTAAAAATTATCAAGCATGTTACTGACAAACAAATATAGTCAATAATCAATAAGTTTGTTCGCGTCGCATGAACTATTTGCATTATTATGCACTTTTTAGAACTTTTGTGTGCAAAAGTGCATAATAGTGCAAATAGTTCATGCGACGCGAACAAACTTTTTGTACACCATGTTGCATTTAAATCCACAATCTCCATTATGTATTAGGACGTTTTGCAAATAAGCAGAAACATAATAGTTTTAAGTATATATTTAGTCGATGTTCTGTAATTAAATGAAGCTTCGCTAATATCAAAGATTTCAACAGCATAAAAATAGCTTCTTTAGATCATTCAGGCCCAAGTTAAGAGTGACAGAACCTGTAGGAGTTGCGTAAATACGTTTACATTGCCCGATCCCTTTCCTGATACATACCAGGCTGTTTTCTTGTTGCCAAATTGTTTCGTCGAACAAAGATCAATCTATAAATTGATATAAGAATGCATAGGTACTGTATTGGTTTATTTTTTCAATCATTCTACAAATGAAATTGTAATATTAGTGGTTTCTATTTTAGGTCTAATATCACATACATACGACTTGACAGTTCTTTGTCAGGTCGAGTTAGTAGTTTTTTTTTCAAAATAGAATTCTGATTAAAAACGTAATTTTTTTTCTGTTCTAAATAAACATTGCAATATAGTTAGAAAATATTTAACTTCGTTTTCACGCAGTTTAAACACTTTGCTATAAATATTATTCACATCTAATGACTACTATTAAAAATTATGCCAAAACTAACAAGCTACAAAAAATAGACTCTAAACAAATCACAACTGTTTTGTTTAAAGCATACTTAAATCACGCCTTTGCTAGCTGATTTTCTGTTTTAATTGTCCCACAACCATTGGCAAAAGTTAATGCAGACCTTTGTTGGAAATACTTATAATATAAACACACACTTTCTTTGTTTGAAAATAGTATCAAATGTTTAAAGAAAAAAATATTTTTTTGGAGATGTTAGAGTATCTATCTGATCTCTAACAATTAAAAGAAACAGATTTTTTTCATTGATTTCTATTCTCACATAATTTCACTCATTGACGTATTAAAATATATGTACAATAATCTACTTGTATTGTGTTACATCAACAATATTTCTTTTATTGAAAATCTAGATATACGAGAATTAAAGTAATTCTATATCGATTGGTAAACAAACTTACCTAAACAAATGTTGCTGATTACTAGTGCTTGACCAGTATTGAAGTTTATCACATAAAGCTTTAGGCAAATTGTTTATAATCATCTTACGTCTGTACTCTTCTGTGTCTCTTTCACAAACTGATGTTGTCTGAGGAAAAGTAATCCAAGAAATTTCCAAATGGAAAATACTTTTAATTATAGACGTGAACCTTGGACACTGTTTTGTAGTTCCCGTAAAAACATCAATGCTCAAATCATCTGGCTAGTTGGCTAGAGGCCAAAGAAGCGAAAATAAACAAATGCATGCGGGAGGAAGATGAACATACTTTATTTTGGTGCGGTTCTGTTCTTTATAGGAAGAAACAAAAATAGCGTTTGCGGAATATATGTTCTTATAGACACGACTCTACGTACGTGTCAATACGAGGTAAAGTAACTAGAAAGTACTAGGAATCATTTATACAAAGCATCTTATTTGAATGTAGATAGCAGTATTTTTAAAATAATACTTTCAATTATGGTTACGTTAGACACATATAAAACGGTTTGAGGATGTAAATTATAATGTTACCTGATCTTCGTATATGCAGTATTAATTGACATACCCCAATAAATGCTAAAGTTAGTCAGTTACTTATAGTGCATAATATGTGAACTGCAACATCAAGAAGGGACGCAAATTTCTTTTTAATCAAACTTGGCAGCAACCAACGTTATTAAGAGGTAATAATTGACTAAAATTTGAACAAATTATTAACACAATTTAATTTTATTTTTATTAATAAAGTGTTGGGCTGCTCGTACTGGTTTCGCACTTATCTCACTCTTCGCAACATTGATTCCAGTAGGTGGTCGATGTTCTGTTCAGGTATGTTGTCCCAATCTGCAATTTATGCCGGAGAACGTCCAGTGTTTGCGGAGAATTCGCTAAGTTCCTCAGGTTTCTTCCCATAATGCCCACACTGCAAAACGTTCTTTTCTAGTTTTACAGCAAATATTGTTATTTCTTCCAATTCCCCAGAGTAGCTTCATTTCATAAATATGTAATATTCACTAGCATAAGAAAAATGTATCGTATATATTTCCTCGTAAATTGGCAGGCACTTTTTACTTACTTGTGCTGTTCACTTGTACTATTGCATCCTGTTTTAGTAAGCATGTATTTTTACTATGTGAATTTAGGGTCGTGTGCCTATATAGTAATCATTGGTAATTCTAGCAAAAACATACTGTGAGGAAATCTCCTTTAAAATTAAAATAATGCAGGCTGGACTGTACTAAATGCAAGGCGTTTTGTTATGTAGCACTGCATCACTCCTTCACAATATGAAAAATTATGCCAAAGGTTATATCCACAACGTAACAAATTGCAGACATTAGCAACGCTATCGTGGATGTATACAGCGATAGTGAGACCGATCATCACCTATTGCATCAGTAGCTTGGAGCAAAAGAACTAATCTGGCACCGCGAGAATTAACCTCTCGAAAGTGCAAAGATTAGCATGCGTATGCATAACTGGGGCTATGAGGACCTGCCCAACAGCAGCTATCGAGGTAGTATTAGATTTTACCCGGCTCCACATTGTGGTAGAAGGCGTGGCAAAAAGAACCACACTCTGAATGATCAAGGAAGGAACGATTAGGTATAGGCTTCAATCTCCTGACGGTGATCAAACCTGGCACATGCCCCGGGATGACATGTCAAAAAGATTCAGCTTTGGGAACGAATTCACCACAGCTTAGTAATAAGAGCGAGTGGGTGGGATCATAAAACCATCTTGAAATTGAACAGAAATGCCATTAAATGGTACACTGATAGTTCCAAAACGGCAGAGGGAACTGGAATATGAATATATGGGCCTAGAACCAGAAAGCTTGGGAAAATACCCAAGTATCTTCTAGGCTCTAGGCGCAAATATACGCTATTGAAAGATGCGTGCAGTTTAACACTAATAGGAATTACCGTAAGCAAGAGATTATTATTATTATGTCTGCAGCCATCAAAGCACTGAGCTTACATAAAATCAGTTCCAAATTGGTCTAGGAATGCCTAGGGAAATTAAGCGAGCTAAGTAAAAGGAATAAAGTAAGCCTTCTGTGGGTTTCAGGTTACACAGGAGTGGAACGAAACGAGATAACGGATAATTTCGCAAAAAAGGGGCTGGAATACCTTCTGTATTGCCTGAACCCTTTTGTGGGATAAGTAGCAGTACAATACTGAAGAAATTCAAAAGAAAAATGGAGAAAATGCAAAGAAAACCTAATTATTGAGAATCTCCAGGGAATGAGGCGTAAAACTCTTCTGGGAACCTATAACCAAAAGAAGCTTATAGAATGCATCAACCTGAGTAAGAACAATATTCGTATATTAACAGGAATACTTTCTGGCCATTGTAAACTGAGGGGACATCTGAGCAAGCTTGGATTCGCAAAGAAATCTGAATGTAGATTTTGTAGAGAACACGATGAAACACCCATCCATCTCTTCTCAAATTGTGTATCACTGTGCAACCCAAGGGCGTTGCATCTGGGAGCATGTGAAATCGAAGAGGGAGACTTACCTAGCCTAGGCCCCTCTGATGTCCTACACTTTCTGAAAGGAATAAGATTGGAAGGCCAGCTGTAAAACGGCAAGAATAGGGGATACAGTAGATCTCCAAGGTCGCAGTGCAACATGACCCTCCATACATACATACATATCGTAGATAAACTTACAACGTTGATGTTGGATGGATTGGATGAATGAAAAAAATATTTAAGTATTCTCGCGCTGAACCAACACTTCTTAAAAGTGATTTTAATAATTTCAGTTAACTAGGAATAGGGATTTACGAAACCGATAATATTTATTTCGTCAATATATTTTTTATTGGAATAAAAAAAAAAACATAGCAACATAACAACTACAATTATTTAATATTTTAATATTTGATACAGCGCCTGGGTAAATATATGTGAAGACCAGGTAATATCCATCTTGGTTTATTTGCTTATACTGCACGAGCCACATCAAGTACGAACAGAAGCGTGCGCTTCATGCATATAACAACGTATCTAGCTGTTTGGAGTTTGGATGGCTCCTGCGGTATACAATGTTATACTATAGATAAGTACCCAGCTATATTATATTTTGGTATCCACCTATATTATATTTTAGTAATACATTAAATGGGTTCTTTTTCATGTAGGTAATAAATTGTTTGTTTCTTTATTCGATTCAAGTAAAAGTACAGAAAATAACTATTCTATTCATCGAAATTGATATATAGTTCCAAAGATTCAACATTATCACAGGTAACTTTTAAGCAGTAACCAAGCGCAAGATAAGTAAATGCTCTACAATATTTGTATATACAATATCGTCTTTATTTCATTTTGTGTTCAAATTAGCATAAAGAATTCTTAGTTCATCCCAGAACATTAAACACAGGACAGTGTGTGGTCCAAGCCTTAGGTATTGCGGCCCAATTCCTTTATAGAATCCTAAAAATCCTTCGCTTTTCCATATTTTTACTACACAGTCTATGTAGCCACTGTATAATAATCCTTTCCCATGGGCATCGACACCTGAAATTTGTACTTTAAAGTATTGGTCAATTTCAATTAACAAAACAACTATGTAAGTCAGTTGTTTGCTTGTTCTGCTTGCAGAAGTAATAATAATATGGTACATAGTTGGGAGACACATTCGCATAATTGTTACATAAACAACAAATAGCAAACTGCATTAACGAATTTATGTATCATAGCCAACAAATGTTAATTCCGTATTCGAAATAGCAAGAATGAACAAGCGTCTGATCTAAAATAGAAACAAATACATTGCTGCGATGCCAAATGTTGGATTTGTCGTGGGGAACGTGAAAGTTTGAATCTTCCAAATGAGATGTGAATTGAGGTTGGCCCCATCTGCATGCCTGCGCAAAACACAAAAACATTTGGAAACCGGCAGCAATGTTGTATCGATGCAATACATATACTGCCTAGTACTCATGTATCCCAATCAATTAAATAAAATCAATTAACGTTTGTCGTCTAAAGCATAATAAAAATCAAAATGCTGCAAACAGTATAACAGAATAACGATGAGCTAGAAAATTCTCAAAGAAAAAGTACTGCGTTTACAAAGGACCTATATAGAATCAAGAGAAACAAAATGCTGTTAAAATAATAAGTAGATTTTGTTGATCTGTCTCTGCCAACTAAATAAATCAAGGAATAAACACATGCATACTGCATACTGTCGGCCTGAGAAAGAAAGCTACATGGAAATTATATCAAGAAATCAATAAATATTAGATTAAGAGTGAAGTGGCGATAAGGGACTGTTTCCCTGCGATCTTTTCAGATCTGTTATGATTTCCTTTATCTTAGAAGACGCTCTCTAAGTTTGCCTTCTTAATTAGACCTATCATCTTTCAGAGCTATTCCCTTACATAACTATTTATTCTGCAAATAGCATGCTGTACTAGGTTTACAGTGTACACACGTCTATTCACCCTATAGGAACCAGCCAGGTGAGCTACTTCTCATTTTAGCTGCCTGCTTGTCTTTACTCAGTCGGTTCTTAGTACATTTAGGCTTTTGTTCCGTATCGTTGCCGAGCAGACATACGCAGACGCAACGATACACTAGATATGAATACTTTCATAAACAACACGAGCATAGTATAAAGAGTAAGGACAATGGATGAGTCATAGGGATCTGAATTTCTAAACCTAACTTCACTTCAAACACCAGCCTTCCAATGTGGCAGTTTGTTATTGTTTACATTGGTACCTACATAAATTAGGTTACTCATTCGTGTAATCTACATGATTTATTTGTTTTACTTATTTATTTTACGTATTTTATTAGTCTTAAATCACCCCTACAGTTTTAAAAACAATTAATGAACCTTGATAAGGTGCATTGTGCAAAAGGTAAGGTTAGTGGCCATAACATTTACATACTTTGTTATATATTGTATTGTTAGGTTTAAATGAAATAATCGTGAAAGAAGACGCCAATGGGCTTCATGCTATTGTGTCATTCGCTCTTGCAAGATAAATTCTGATGTTAACGATGGTCGTAGTTTCCTTGGATTTCCGAATGAATCTATTATATACAACAGGATAAGAATTAAGAGAGTACATGGATAAGAAGAACTATTGTCGTCATGAAGAGGTTCCTATGTCAGATTACATCAATTATTTGTTAGATACTCATTTTAAACTGTATCGCGGTTTATTACAATAACTAACTTAATTCATTTTATGTTAACTTTTTAAAATAATTTGATTTTGGTCTGAACCGTATTATACTAGTATGAATTTTAATCCTCATTTCAACATTTCACATGTATTCACATTATAGACAAGTCGATATTATTTAGTCTATGTCTGAAACTCTATCGACTTGTGCACCCCCGGACATCATTGTTGACAAACCACTGCAGGGTCGAATGTTAGAAATGAATTAGTCGAATAAAACAGAACAGTCTTTGCATTATACAGAATGATATAGTCATAACTCTTGAATCCTAATCATAATATAAGTTGGTGTGTGTTCGTGTCAGAAATTTGAAAGTCTACAATAAAATCCTTCCACCGAACTCGTTGCATTTTTAATAATTTATTTGAAAAAGAACCACAACATATTTATTTCTGGAAGAATATATATAAATAAAGACTTAATTTCGCAAAAGAAAGAATGTGAACTCGATTACTGTAAAACACTTGCTAATGTATTATCACTTAACAAATATTATTTTACTAGAATCGTGTTTTTTTTTTACTATAAGCTGTTCAGAAATATTTGCAATAAAATCACAATAACAACGCATAAACTTGTGGACTTTTCTAATCTATTTCCCTACTTCTTTAAAATATAAATCACTCCACACGGTTTAAAATGCCGGCAACAGTTTTACAAGATGACAGCCACGCTGAAGGTCATTGGAAACGGACCACAAAAGAACAAAGGATTTTGTGAGCTCGTCCTTACTGGTTGTATACTCTGACAAGCAAGATATTTTGTAGTGTCTGCTACAATCAATGTCTGCAGACATGAATGCACCTTAATAGTACGTAGGCCAGGTGCAGGCGATGAAGCAACAAAGCCAGTATGGCCAAGTACTTAAACGTGTGAAGTACAACAGTTTAATTAATATTTATAGTAATATACGTCAGAAATCATGGTTGTCTATATAGGTATAGCTGGAAATCACATTTTAGTAAGTAAGATATTGTTCCATTTTCATAGGATACAGTTCAATGACGTTTTGCAGCATAGTGACATACGAGGTCTGATCAAAAAATAACCGTTATTTTCAAATTTCGTGAGTTACGTATGTTCGATTTTTGCATTGTTTTTTCTGTTATGTTGGTACACATGTCTGTTATATATGTTGGTAATATCAGCCATTTTGGATTGTCAGTTTGTTTTTGACAGATAAAAAGGTTAGTCGTGTTTTGGTGTGCTCTTCGATTTTTTACTATTCGAAAAAATGGATCAAAGAAACTGTATTAAGTTTTGTGTAAAAAATGAAATTAAATGCGCAAGGACATTTGAAATGTTAACTGCGGCGTTTGGCGAGTCTACTACGAGCAGAACACAAGTTCAATTGTGGTATAACCGGTTTAAGGAAGGCCGAGAAGATGTCAATGACGATGCTCGTCCTGGTCGCCCGAGCACGTCAACAACCGATGAAAACATTGAAGCAGTGAAGAAAATGATTTTGGATAATCGTCGAATCACTATCAGAGAGGTTGCTGGTGATGTTGGCATATCGTTCGCTCATGCCAAGCAATTTTTACGGATGTTTTAGGCATGAAACGTGCGGCAGCGAAGATTGTTCCAAAATTGCTAAATTTTGAGCAAAAACAACGTCGCATGGACATCGCTCAGGAGCTGTTGAACATCGTCAACGACGATCCAGATTTCCTCAAAAAGGTCATAACTGGTGACAAATCATGGGTATATGGCTATGACATTGAAACCAAAGCCCAATCATCCAATGGAAGCGTCCAGAAGAGCCAAGACCGAAAAAAGCACGTCAAGTTCGGTCAAATGTGAAGTTTGCTCACTGTTTTCTTCGACTGCAATGCGTGGTGCATCATGAATTCTTGCCACAAAGTCGTACTGTCAATAAGGAATACTACCTTGAAGTTATGCGCCGTTTGCGCAAAGCAATTCGTCAGAAACGCACAGAATTGTGGAAAAAACAATCATGGATTTTGCACCATTATAACGCACCAGCTCACACATTGATGCTTGTGCGTGAGTTTTTAGCTAAAAACAAAACCGTTATCTTGCCTCAACCACCGTATTCACCGGACTTGGCTCCCGCTGACTTTTTCCTCTTCCCAAAACTGAAGACACTGATGAAAGGAAAGCGTTTTGCTACGATTGAGGAGATAAAAGAAAAATCGAAACAGCAGCTGTTGGCGATACCAAAAAGCGCGTTTCAGAAGTGTTTCGAGGATTGAAAAAAAAGCTGGCATAAGTGTATTATATCTGAGGGGGATTACTTTGAAGGGGACAAGATAGTTATTGATGAATAAATAAATACTTTTTGAAGAAATTGAAAATAACGGTTATTTTTTGATCAGACCTCGTATTGTTAGTCGTACTTTCCGTTAAAACATGTGTTTTAATGGAACGTACTTTTTTTGTTTGGAAACGCATGCGCACATTTTCTATCCTTTTTTGGTACCTAGTCCTGAGTAAAAGTTGAGATTTTGCAACTGTGTTACCTTATATTACAAGATAATGACGTGCGTCCAAAAATCCAATAAAACGATTATACGTACCTTGGTTGTAAAGTCTAGTTGCCAGTAAATCAAATGGCGTCATCATTACAGTTACGCTGATGCCACCAATCATGCTAGCAACAAATAGCTGGAATAAACCATAATCCTCGAAATAACCATTTCTCTTCAGCCATTGTTTAGCGTAATCAAACGACGTAAGTTGTGCAGCTGAGCCAACCATGGCCCGTGGTATTGATGAGGTAGCACCTCGGAATAATCCCTTGACCTGGAAATACTTTTATTGAAGGGCTTTCACATTTATCAAACAGGGTTATTGCTTTCATTAGTACTTATGTACTTGACAGAGGCACTTTTTATGTTTCGAAAAAAAAAAAAAACAGAATGACTCTTTGCAAGTCGACACAGCTGAAGTTTGACTACCATGAGAACTACTCACTAGGAATAAACCCAAAACGGTTAACCTGAAGATTATTGCATTATGCTTGTGTGTAAATGATAAGCATTGAAGATAACAAACTTCTAATTCCGAAAGGATAAATTATGACATCACCTTCTTGAGAAATGTGCGATGTAAATTCCTTTCTATGGGAACCATATTGGCTTCTAAATCTTAATTTATGCAAGTTCAGAAATATCTAATTACATATCATCACATTAGATTTCACTCTCAATCGTGTTATCTATATTGTTACCAATTTATTATGGTTACTGTTTTTTAAAAATTGAAAATTAATGGATAAAAAAAATGATTTCTACTGCGATGAGTGATTTTGGGTTGCATTTGGAGTTATTGTAATATAGATTATAGTATTTGCAAAGACTAATGCAAATAACAGACTGCGCAGATGTTACATACGTACACCTTGTTCACTGAAAATGTTTCTGAATGCTTTCCACATTCCATCGTGGTTATGCTGATGGCCGAAAGCTATTTCCTTAGCCGATTGCGCTTGAATATGTGTTTTGACTAAGTAAAATGGGCTGCCAATTAATGAACCGCCAACTCCTGTTAATGAACTCGCTATAACGGTCTTATAAAATATCAGTTTTCCTTCACTATTTCTCAAAAATCCTAGGGAATCTATAATATCGTACGCACCTGGAGAAATAGATTTTAATTAGATTACAGTCCGCAATTATATATATAATCTGTTACTAACCCAGCCTAAAACCGTTAAGGCATAATTGAAACCATAATCCTGGAACAAGACCAGCTTGCAGCGATAATATTCCGTCATGTTTGGCAATCACGTAACCAGCGTGGAGAAAATTTTTGTACTGCACTACATATTTCGAGCGAGCGCTTAACTCTCCCTGTAACTGCATCCGCGTTTTGATCACCTCCAGCGGATTTGTGAAGAAACCAGCCCCAACTGCTGCCAGACCACCAAGTGCAAATTCCATTTCCTTTTCAGCTTTTGTCAAGTATAAATTGTAAAAACCCAGCGATGCTGGTCATCTAAAAAAATACGATACAAAACTAAAAAAAACCTTCCTGATACCACTATTATATAATTAACGAACACTACTCATTATTGCGCGACACATTTTTGAATTTTTATAAATAAACTGTTGTAAAACTAAAAGCCCGTCATAATAAAAAAATATCCACAAAAAGTAAATATCATAACATCTCTTATATATATTTGAAGAATAAACGTTAATATTTGATAGCCTCTTGCTCTTATCAAAAATTGTTTAAATATAATTTTATGAGATATGTAAGGATCGCAGGAATTACAGATTGTGCAAATCTAAGTTAAAAGTTAGAATTCATAAGTGTTGCGTATAATATACTTTCAAACTCTCACATAAAAAATTTTGATTAATGAAAGAAAAAATCTACACTTTCTTTGTCGTTAATAAAAATTTATTAATCAAATTATTTTTTTAAATAGTTGCTACGGAACGTTTATCAGGTGCTAAGTAAAGATTTATTATAAATACAATATACACGAGATAAGTATTTAATTGATTGTAAGACAACGGTGTATTTGAAATAATAAAGCAAATTAGTTTTCTATTTCGTTGACCGAAATGCATTATTTCATTAAGTATATATACAAAAAAAAACTATTTGTGTAAGCATCAGCGTTCTCTTAAATATCAAATCATATGGATAAGTTTATATTTTAATTAACTTAATCCTTATTTCTTAATAACCGCCGCTTTATTATTGAAGAATATTTTGTTAATAAATTTTGTTCTTTAATTGAACATCTGTCGTTCCTTCAGTGCATTTAAAAAAAATATGAATTCTTCCCTGTACTTTATATAAGTACATATAATTGGTGAGTTAAGTAGTTTATTATATAATCTTAAATGTATATATCAATCGAAACATATGCGATGAAGGAGCTGGCTTTCTAGCTCTCATTTTCTTTAAGCGATTCTAACACTAATTAACATAGCCTTTACAAAATTAGTCATATGAGTTTTATTAAAGTTCCTTAACATGTACACTCTTCATAATTTATTGTTTTATACGATGTATTGTATCATTGCAAAATTGGTCATCATAACCATATACAGTAGGACGTCGAAAATCCGAACTAATTGGGGACTAGTGGTGTTCGAATTATCGATTTGTTCGGATTTTAGAAAATAAAATATACGACGTCATTATCAATAATTTATAAAATATTCATATAATGAGCACTTAATATGCATTATATTATGACATTAGAAAATTTCTGATAGTTAAAATACAACGAAAAATATTGAACGATATTACAAAACATGAAGCGTAAGCCACTAATATATTTCATTTACGTTATGCTTCTACTCTCTATGTTTAAAGAAAATATTAATGAAAGTAATCACTAATTTTTCTTTCCACTATTGTTGAACAACGTTTTGCGGCTGCTAGATCTCGCACTCTTTTTAACAAGAGTAATTGCGTAGAACATGATTCCGCTTGTCGTTCGTACCAAGTTAATGCTGTGTCCAATGCTGTAAAGGCTTCAGCGTGGGTAGGTCCAGTATCATTAACATCTTGGTTTGTTTCATCGGAGTCATTGTCACTAGGGCAAGCTTCATTTACACTTTTAACAATATCATCGTCGCTTAAAATAGTACATCCTGTTAAATTGGTGTCATTGTTTAACCATTCTTTTGCATCTTCTGCATCACATTCTTCAAATCTGTTAATTGTGCTAAAGAGTGCGGTCATTTCATTTAAAATTTGTTCCTCGTTACTATCAGTTCTATTTTAGTCACTTATTTCTCCTGCTTCTACGACTGGCCACAATTTTTTCCAGGCATTCTGTAAGTTCCTGACAGTGAGTGAGTCCCATGCATCAGCTAACATGTGGCAGCTGTCCTTTAAGTGAAGTTTCTTAGCGAAGGCTACGACACTTTCGCAGTCATTTTCAGACAAAAGTAAACGACGGAGGACTTGCTTTTTGTAAAGTTTCTTTAGTTTTTCTATCACTCCCTGATCCATTGGTTGAAGAATTGCTGTGACATTTGGTGAAAGGATCATTATTTTGAAATTATCATCCAAACTATTCAATATTTTGGCCGAAGGATGTGAGGGAGCGTTATCCAAAAGGAGCAGAACCTTTCCACTTTTATTATTGTCTTTTCTAAATTTATTAACAGACGGAATAAAATTGTTAATGTACCACTCCGTAAACAGATTGGAATCCATCCATGCACGTTTCTGTGCTTTATAAGTCACAGGAAGACATGCAACATTTTTGAAACAGCGCGGTTTCTTTGCTTTTCCTATCACCAACAATGGCAAAGAATGGGTACCGTCTGCATTTGCACAAACCATAGCTGTTACTCGCCCTTTACTGACTTTATATCCAGGAGCAGACTCTTCTCGTTTAGACGCTAATGATTTTCTGGGAAAAGATTTCCAAAAAATCCCTGTTTCGTCGGCATTATAGACATTGTCTCTTGAATAGCCTTCCTTTTCAATGAAGTCCTTAAATTTTATTTTAAAAGATTCCGCTGCACTAAAGTCGCCAGATAAAATTTCTCCTTCAATGTGGAGCACCCGGATTCCATGTCGTGATTTGAAGGTTTTTAACCAACCTGTGCTGGCTTTAAATTCGGGAGGACTCCCCATTTTTTTATTCAAATCCAAAGCCTTCTCACACAACAAAGGTCCAGAAATTGGCTCGCCTACACTACGTCGTTGCGTGAACCATAGAAATACTGCATCATCAAGGGTTGCGTCCTTTGCTGTCCGCATTGTTTTACGTTTTTTTGACCCATCATCGGAATCAAGCTTCGAAGCAAAACGTAAAATGTCTTTTTTCTTGTTTTTTATATCTGTTATCGTAGATTTTCCAACATCGTAAAATTTGGCTAACGATGTTGCGCTTTCACCCTTTGCAAGTCTATTTAAAATTTCAACCTTTGACTCGATAGTTAAAAACTTTTGTTTTCTTTTAGAAGCCGATGATGATGCCATAATGTTGAATTTTAAAGCATGAGTAGGGAATGTAATTAAACTACATGCACAATATATACTCAAGAAAACACAGCTAATATATAGTTTGTGCAAAAATTCAAAGTTAACAAAAGATGAAAGAAAAATATATAAAAGCAAAATAAAACGTACCTACTTCTTGACGGAGAAAGCAAAACTAAATGATGAATAAAAGAAACTTTAAGAATATAGTAAATTATGTGCGTGCCTATCGAATTACGATAAAAAACAGCTGCGGCGATTGTTATTAGATGACGCATTAACTGACTTCAACGTAAGCTTTATTTTACTTGGCAAAAATCACAGGATATTTAGTTTTGGTAGTACGTGACTATTGAGGAGTTCGGATTTTTGACGGTTCGAATTATTGACGTTCGGATTTTCGACGTCCTACTGTACTCCTATCAGCCAAAGATAAGCAATACAATAGATCTGGAATTCGTATCAGAAACAATTCAAAATGGTATTACATCAGTGTTCAACGATAGCTATCCAACTACAATGTCCAATGTAGCTTACCATTAATATTACAAATATTATTATAAAGAGTTGTTATATGTTGTAATATTAATAGTAAGCTTCGTTGGACATTGTAGTTGAGGGATCGGAAACTTGAAAAAGACAATAAATGTCGAAATGTTGTTTTAAATAAGAAATTTTATTTCAATTGAGCCATAATTCCACAAATAAAATTTAATCGCCAAACTTAGCAAGATATACAGACTTGCGTATTTAGGAATAATACCTGAGAACTGAAGAACTACAACAGCTCAATAGGAATTATCTTGGTACCATAACAGATTTCTGCAACCTGCGTCACGGGATGACGCTTACCACACTCTGTGCAATGCGAACCACACTCTGTGCGAATGCGAGGCTTTGGAGGCCAAAAACAGGTAATTTTTAGCAAGCAGAAAATGAACCCAGAGGATTACTTCTATCAACCAGCCAGAGTACACCTATATGTAGTACGGGGTACTTGGACACCATCTTGGTTTTCCAATCATCAATCTCAATTTATATAGTATGTGCAGCACTGGTAACACTTCAAGTTTTTTTTGCTATTTTTATGAATTTCATTATTTTCCATATTTGTATACGGAAGTAGACGTAAATGATCCTAGATGACGTTAACCGGATTTTACGCGTAAAAAGTTGCCAAATCGTTGCATCGCAGAAACGGTGTATTATATTATGCGTAATACCCATAACCAACTCGCGTTGGCCTATAATAATAATAATTCACTTTATTGGCTCATAACTAGATGTAAAATACATATATCGTATAATGTATATAAATCAAAAAGACCTAGGCCGTTCGTCCATCGAGAAAACCAAAATGACGCAAACAATTGCTTACGACCAAGCAACCAATCTCACAAACGACCGTTACATTTAAAACTGTATTTGCTCGTCCACCGCGGCCAAGATCCGTATATACGGACCTTGCACCGCGACAACTACGACCTATTGCACTGCGGTGAACAAGCAATTAGAGTTTTAAATGTAACGGTCCCTTGTGAGATTGGTTGCTTGGTCGTTTAAGCCATCGGTTGCCTCATTTTGATTTTCTCGGTGGACAAACGGCCTAAATCACCTGTTGTGTATGAACAGTATTTTCCATCCCGGATAGGCCTAATCCGATGGTGTACATTTGAAACTTTATATATATATCACAAGAAAAAGCCAATAAATGAAAGAAGATCGTTTAAGAACGTATTTTCACCGATCCCAAAATTAGATTAGAATCCTATTTAATAAACGGAGTGTAGTAAAACATGGCAAAGTTACAAAAAAAAAAATAAATAAATAAGGACCTCGAAGAGAATTCTCTCGGGCGCACTTCGCTGACCCTAGAATTACTTCTTCATCACTGCAAGACTGCGATAAGACAGAATTAGAAATAGCAAAGTAGGTATCCAGAGAGCACTGGCAGGTGGCAAAGAAAGTGGTGAGTATGGAAGAAGTGAAATAGGCAATGAACTCGACTATACGCCCGCAAAAGTCACCTATAACCTATGCAAAATTCTATTTTACATTCCTAGTACTCAATTTGTTATACACAATTATCGTCTGTTTTTGTATTATAAAACCCAATATTCTTTTAGTAACTGTAGCAACAATGTAACCTTAAAATAAAAATAACTAACATAAAATATATAATTTCAAATACTTCAAAATTATTTTTCTTTTGGATGTTATGAATAAATTTTTTTGAAAACAATAATATATAACTATGATTCAATAACTAGTAGATGGTGGTAATCCCGTTTCTCTAGAAGGAATAGTTTGTAGAAAAAAGAATATGGGATAATTTTTTTAATTATTTCAAGAGCTGTGGAATCTGGTGTTGAGAACGAAGCCTTCACCATCATTCAAGATAAATCGCTCGCTTCATAATACGGCTTGAAGCAGATAAGTTTATCTCATTCATTGCGTAAACGAAACGCTTATGCATTAAGTAAACTTTTCACATTGCCTATAAGTTATTTGTTTAAAAATTAAAATGTAACTTATTATAAATGCCATAAATGCAACCGAAACTGCTTGTTCAGCTACCTTTCACGAAATGCTTAATTTTTTTTTAGTTTCTGGGGGACCATTTCATCCTGCTTATCCGACTAGACCCTTTGTAAAGCAATCCTTGTTTTTTTTTTAAATCCGTCTTCATTTGTCTAGGGTTACAAGACAATACAAAAAACTAGTATCATTTATATTAAATAGTATACCGATCAAAAGATACTCATACTTGTATATCTATTTATCAATACAGTTCTTGAAGAAAGTGTATTATATATTATACATCTCTCGACTTGCCTAAAATAATAACTACTGTAAACGCAATTAATCACAAGAACTAAAGGAAATAATGGTTTTGATAGTAATAGGCAGTGGTTGTGGTAGTAGAGAATTAAATATCATGCAGTGATTTGAAAACTATTGGTATATGTAGTTTAATTTAAAACTAAAGACGTATCGGACTATCCAAAATAATTTTTGGGTTCGCTATCATGAAATAATAGAAATCTTGAAATATGCCGCTCCCACGATATTGTATTCATAGTCGCATCATAGGCGACGGCTCATTTTACTTTACAAAGTTGATAGTTAGACAATCTAATACCCAAGATTTATAATGAAATCGTTAAATGTAAATTCCTATTGAAGGTGTATCAAATAATAATAATAAAACGCATAACTGAAGTGAAAAATATCAAGACAATTGGAAATACAAAATTTATTTTGCAGGAAAAGAAACATGGACATATTTATTGCTATTTAGAATGTAATAGTTCAATAAATAAGAAAGTTTAGGTCAATTATTTTATAAATTATGATCAATCTGACTGCCATTATTAATTAAATGTGCCAAATATTGGTTTCCTATCACAAAAGCATGTTGCAAGATTTCTGATGTTGTTTATTCTATAGCTGCAATAATTACATTTCTCAGCTCCTCCAACGTGTGTATCCGATCCCAAACATCGAATTCAAAGTTTCGCGAAAAAAGTAAATATAAATGTATATTATTATATTCAAATGTAGGAATGCAATATACAAACAGTCAAACTAGCACTTGATTAGAAACGAAAATAATTGTTATATATATTAAGCATTTAGTTTCAGTATTTTTTATTATTATTAGTAGAAATCTGTGTTTCTTAATACTTATTTACCATGGCGAATTATGGGGCGTAACACTTATATTGCTATCTTTGTTGAACTTTGCATTTGATTACTGATGTTTATTCTTATACTAATCATTGTTTTTCAATCTACTAGAGTACACCAAGGAGGTACATCACTGTCCTTGGCATTATTCAATTTTATGTTAGAACATATTACACGAAAAGCACAGGGTACTGACATAATCGTAAATAAAGAATCGCAAATAATTGCATAACACTCACAACTTATTGTTAGTGATAATAATCGCGCAGACGGTGTGGACTTGAAGCGCTGCTCAATAAAATAGATAAACAATCCAATGAAATGAGACTAACAATTAATGAAGACAAAACTAAATATATGGAGGTGATAAGAAACGAGAATGGCTGCGCCCAAATTGCGGAGACATTGGTAATTGCGCATTTGACAGTGTTACAATATAAAATACAGCGGATTGAAACCAGGAAACAAAAGAAAAGATTCGATTGGTATATAGAGGCCTTTATGCAAACAAACGTATATTGACAGATGCAAATATAAGTAAAATAACAAAGCTACGCATTTGTAGGTGTAGTATTTGTAGTAAAATTAGTGATAATAAAGGGGTCTGAGATATGGCTTGACCAAACGAGAGAAGGGACAGTTGAGAAACTTTGAGAGGAAACTTGTAAGAAAGATTGCAGGGTCCAAGTAAAAAGAGGTACAAGAGGAGATTGGATAATGACGTTTTGACAGAATGAGGAGAAAAGAACATCATTACTTTCATAAAACCACTAAGAAGAATATTTGAATTTTTTAAAATATTCTTCTAGCTAGAGTAAATTATACATCTGTCAATGAGCACTGAGCTGGAAATGTATTATAATATATATGTAGTTCTAATTGTGTTTTTTTATTTATTATATATTACGTATTTTTCTCTTAAAAAAATATACAATAAATACGCAAATTAAACCTTACCTAAAAATCACGACAGTCACAAAATAAATTTCTGATGTAGCTATATGCAAACCGCTGGTAAAACAATGCTAAAACGCCTACGTTGAAAATGTTGCATTTGTCAACTTTTGCGAAGTACAAACACATAAGTAAGGTAGTTTATACGTAAATATAAATACTGCCAGTTGTTCATTTTACATATATGCCGGTTTATTACGCTTATCATATAACCACTATACAAATGTTTACCCATTTATAGTTAGTATTGTATATCATAGAATTAAAAACAAAATACCAAACAGATATAGATAAGGTCTTATCTTCCGGGTTTTAAGTGAGTTAGCAATTTATTAATTGCAGTCAACTGTTGCTTCTTCTTAGCTTCTTAACTATATCACAATGAAATATAAAATGAAACGAAAGGAGTCAGTGCAACAAAATGGCTAAATCCAATGCTTTTGTAACGTAACTGAGCCGCTTTTAGCACCGACCCCGTCAATAAATTGATTACCTTACAATGCTTTCGTAGCTTCTAGAATTTTTTATCTAACTTAAATCTAATACATACACCAAATAATTTGAAACCATATAACAAAGTCGAAGGAAAACATAGAAAGCTTTATCGATAAAACATACTAGAGTTACCTGAAATAGCCTGTGTTTATATTTTGCTATATATATGCTTTATATAAATAAAAGAATAAGGATTCCTGGTTTATTTATTTCTTGACAACCAATAATATTGTTTTTAATGACTATTTTAAATGAAGTACCTACCTTTCCTTGTGCTTTTCCTGTAGGTATAAATTAAATTATATTTAATATAGTTATATACCTAACTGTAAAAAGTTTTTCCGGGCTGTTAACCCGTGGTCTAGTGGAATTATTTTTGTACGTTTCGTTCACAACTGCGGTGTGTACTATAAGTTAATCAAACCAACGAACAGATAAAACAATAAGCGTCACCAGCTATCGGCACCTTGGATATTTTGTTTTCAAAAAATTACTCTTAGCTAGCGGTTTTCGTTATTTTAGCATCAGATGCCTCAGTTGTCTTCTTTTATTTACACCAATCATAAAGAGCTTGTGTCAAAAAGGAAAGTACAATCTCAAGTCAAAGTGGCCGCTATTCATTATCTGCTGTCATTCACTACGTTAAACATACGCAAGTACATATTGTGAGGAAATTTAACGGTAATGAGGAAATTATATTATTGCTATTACTAAATAACGATTCAATAAAAAACAAAAAAAAAAAAAAAGTTGAATTAAAAACGCAATAGGATTACCCCAAGAGTAAATTTTAATGATTCTCGATTACTCCAAACGACCGTCAAGATAAACGTCAGAATAATGACTGCAGTGGCGTCCTCTTTGTAAATTGACAGCACTGTCAGAATACCAAAATCGTGCATGGATCCCATTAAAAATGACTAATATTGGTGCTTGTCTTATCTCTTCGCTGATCAAACTATTTACTAGGTACCTTTTTAACATGAATTTCGGGCACTTTCGATTGATCGCGGTGTATATGCTATATTGTATTTAAAAGTATAATGTTCACTCTGTCTACTTGTTTTTTACACTGACTAATGAGAGAGGAAAAATGAACAAACCACATCCCCTATATAGACATTTTTTTTTCAAATGCATATATGTAACTAATGAAATCGTAAAAAATGGTAAATTGCTGTATGGTTAACTTAATTTTAATCGATCTGATAAATTTATGACATTATTAGTGGCTAGTTTTTATTAGATTTCCGTATCTCTAAATTTAACCGTTTTGGAAATAGGGGAGGCTGGGGCTGGTTGTGGCAGGAACAGGTAGCTACAGCGGCAACTGTGCCTAAACAGAGAACGCTATATTAACGTTAGGAAGTGGCAAATGATCGCACTATCATCCACTGAGACAGATTGTTTAGTATTTAATATTTGCCATTTATCCCATAAAATGCGTTTATAAGCAAGAAATATTTACTTGCCGTCTTGCCGTATGTTATGGTGGCTACGGTTCTTACATTATTTGGTAGGATTGCAAGATCATTCTTTTCCTTATATTTTTTTTTTAAGTGTTAGCGAGAAGAAACAAACAAAATTGTCTTATTGATAAAATTTCGCAGTAACGTTGGAGTCCCCAACAACATAAGACATTTGTAAAGTGTAAGTGTACCTGCATAAGCGCCGGCGTTTGTTTCTATTTGGGAATGACAAAATGTAATTTAATTTTTTAGAAAAAAAATAATACGATTGCATTTGCTTTGGTGACCTATGTTATCTATAGTGGATTTTTTTAAATGATAAGCTTGCGCGGTATTTTAAATAAAATGTATATGTGATATCTACAAATTACAATCTGCTTACTCAAGTATGCAGCAATAGGAAAAGGTTACATACGCACAGGCATATGAGAGAGCGGAATGCTTAAAATAACATTTTTTTATACTCTAGGTTTATAATTTTAGAAATCATGCTTGATTTTCGAATAAGCAACTATAAGCCCACTACGCATCAACAGCTTCTATTATACGCATGTGCACATAAGTATATTACAACAATTATTTTGTTTTACTTACGTAAATGTTGCCACCGCGGTAAATAAAGTCTACCACCCAACTATTGCAAAAAAATTCAAGTTAGTCAAACGTATTTGTAAGTTTATTATTTTTAAATGAATGAGCGCGTAAAGGTCAATAATACGTTTGGCTATTAGCGAAATACGTGACGGGTGACGCAACTGAGATTTAAATTACTGGAGATAGTTAGCTTTGCCTATGATGTACACGAAATAAATCATTTTAAAATCAAGTATGTGTAACCAAAAGAAAACATTATGGATGTTTAAGAAATTATATATTTAAAGAAACCTCCTCTACCAAAGAAATGTGCTATTTAATTAAATAATACTACAAATTCAAAAAAAAAAAAAATCAGAACAGAAACGTAAATATGTGAATTTTAATTTATTTTGTGTGCTAATCTCAAAATCAAGTCAGTTTTTCTCCATCATCCTTCCAAATTTAGAAAATGATGAAATTTATAAGTATATTTAATTTCAAAATTTATAGTTTTTTATGTTTTTTGAAGAAAATAAAACTCGGTAAAATACAGCTCTCGTAGATAAAACATACGTACATAAAACTGTGATTGTGAACTAATAAATTACTTTTTCTTGTGTAGGACACTAAGGCTCCCTCTCAACAGTAGTTGATTTGTCCCATCTGATATCTTGATAGAAGCCAAGTCCCTGCTCATCACTGACAGTGTCAAAACTTGATGGAAAAAGTAAAGATGGACCTGCAAAAAATGAACTTTCAATGCTTTTTTAAGTTAGGATGGACACCTATAGTCCAGGCACTTGGGCTAGGTGTTCATTGTATCGTCCCTATTAACTCTCTTACTTCCACACGAGCAGCTTGGTGTTCTCTACAAAGCCCAGTATCTTGCCCAGTGGAAACTTGAGAACCCTCAAGGGCTTTAATAGTCCTTCCCGAAATGTTTCTGTCTGAGTGCTTCCAATTCGTTACATGTTCAGATTACATGTAAACTCGTTTCTTCCTGTAGTTCGCATCTCCTGTGCCACGGTTCGCTTACTCGACCTGTGTTGTATAGATGCTTTTTCAGGGGACAGAGCCCAGTTACCAGCTCAGTAATGGTTTTAGCTTCTTTCTTGCTGCGTCTGAGTAGGTTATCAGAGCATTTAGCATCCCCATCCCCTACTGGCGCTTTAGTATGAAGTTGACTTTCAGTCTACCTCAATTTCTTTGTACTTTCATTATCTAACCAGGTCCAGATCCCCCTTTTAGCAGAGTCCTTGGTAATCCCACATACGTGCTCTGGACCTATGAAGTGTATTTTAGAACCCTCTTTGGCTAGTTCGTCGGCTATTATATTTTGCCTTGGTGGTGGGCGCCCTCGATATTTTCAGCTATCGATAGTTAATTATCGATAACTATCGATAATGCCCACCACTCCACTGAAATAACATGTCCTCAAAATTACATACATTGTATTTCGATTATTGCTATTTATTATTTGTGTGTTTTTTTGTTGCATGATAATTGTCTTAACACTAGCATTTCGTTTCATGGTTTCACCAATACCGGCTACTATAGATACTACAAAAGAAAGAATTAGTTCCACTCAATGAATAGTTGATGACTAATAACACAAACGTTTAGCTTATTTATAAAAAAAATAAATAGCCCATTAAGACGATGCTTGTAGTGTTTCCATTAACTGTGGGCATCTTTTTGCGTTGTAAACTAAATATAAATATATTCGTGATTGACACGACGACGTTTAACTATCGATATTCGAATATCCGTAATTATCGATAATGCACTATCAATAGTTATCGAAAGTCGACTGTCGGTATTCAACTATCGACAGTTATCCATATTCAACTGTCGATAATTATCGATAGTTAACTATCGATAGTTATTGATAGTGAACTATCAATAGTTCATCGCTATCGAGTGTGCCCACCACTACCTTATCCTCATGTTCCGGCTTTCAAATCAGAGACACCGCGTAGTTTCGTGCCAGTGTATTGAGGGATTGTTTGCAGTCTCTCATAGTTTTGGCCTAGGTACAGGGTTCGAGATTGCCTTGATAGCAGCCTGGGTATCAGTCATTATACTTGTTTTCCTTCTCATGCAACCCCCTTTGCAATCATTTCTGCAGAATGCAAGAGCGAATACCTCTGCCTGGAAGACCGTCGCATGCTTCCCCATGGTCATGGATATGCTTTAGGAAGGGCTCGGTCCACAAATACCGGCTCGTGTGCCCTGGCTGGATTTGGATACATCCGTGAATCAGTCATTAAGAGCAGTGATATCACTACGTGTCTGGTCTCTGTTCGGTATGAAGATTTTCACCTTTTCAGTGAAGATAATTTCGGGTGCCATACTGTCCGTGGACATTTGCAGCAATGGCCCGTCCAGTATCGTACCCGTGTATCAGTGTGCCCTCCAGCCCTAATCTTGGGATGCCACAAGTTGTTGGTTTTCAGTATAAGTATCGCATTCATAGCCACCGCTATCACATAAAGCTCCAGCGGGGGGAGGCTCACAATGGTCCCCAAAGAAGTGGTCCCTGTGCTGTCAATTGCACCAGTGATTCCCCGAAATGCCTGTCTCTGGGCAGCGGTTAGCAGCTTCACTGCGTAAACACTTTTGTCCTTATAGCAGTATATAGCCAATAGCCTCGACTTTAGCCCCAGGTTATACCAGCAACTCTCCTCCAGCGCCAAAATAGTTGCGTAGCCCTGGTCGTTGTTTGAACTAAGTGATTTTCCAGCTCAGTTTCCCATCAAGGGTAACATCCAGATACTTTACTTCTTTGGTTAACTGTAGCTCCTGCCCAAACAGTCTAATGCCGTCTAGGTCATTGAGTTTCCTCATGTTGGTAAAAGCAACCAACTTTGTTTTTTTGTGGATTAACTGAAGTCCTTGTGAAAGGCACCATTACTCCACCATTCGCAGTGCATTACGCATGATGCCTGCCACTACGCCCAGGAACTTCCCTTTAGCTACTATGACAAAATCATTATACTACATATATTTTGATGCGTCCTGTAGAATTTGCTCCTCTAATGCCCGGTAACATAAACAATAGTTACCAATTTGTCAAAGTTAATCAATGGATAACTTCAAAAAATCAGTAACATAAAGATTTGTTAGGAGACAATCATTTGTTAAATCAGCTGTTAACTTCACCACCGCTATTCCGGTAGTTACACATTTGTTAAGATTTACCAAAGCACGAAATTTGCCGAATGTGCAAAGAAAGTTGCCGTGCATGATTGCATCAGTAGATGCCGGAACATTTGATACTTAGGCGGGAAATCTATTTGACATTTTGACAGAATTTTCATTTTTAATTCAGTTTGATCACTGTTCAGTTAACTTGGAATGAGCTAATAGCAGTAAGTTTAGAATGCGTTTAGTGATTATTACATTACGTTTTTGTAACTATGGAGACTAGGCGAGATTTCAACATTTGATTTCTGACAATATTATCACTAAATTTGAGACTATGCATCATAATTAGTAGGAAAATGCAGGATACCGTGAGAAGAGCCAGAAATTTTACGGAACAAGAGAAACACACATTGTTAGCGATCATTGAAAATTATAAAGTAGTTGAAAATAAGAAAACGGACGGAGTATCTATTAAACAAAAAAAAAAACGAAGTATGGGCAAACGTTACATATGAATTTAATTCTCAGAGTGCTACTGGGTTAAGAATGAAATAGTAGTTAATTACAATATACAACTTTATGAAGAAAGAACAAGCAACAAGACCGAATAATTGTTTTATTTGCCTTTTCTCTAATACATGATTCTTCTCTGAACAGTCGTGGTCTATGTCGTCTCGCACATATGTTGTCTAGTATATCAAATAGTTCTTCATTGGAGGACGATGATTCATCATTCCATATATCTATTGTGGTTGTAATCTTTATAATAAACTTGACATAAGCCAGAAACAAAACCGCAATTACTGAATTTCCAGGTGAAAATGTCAAAATTTCAAGTTGGCTCTCTATCGGAACTAAACTGTACTATCAATTTTAGTAAACTTACAGTTAACTAGTTTACAACAGCCATTAATCAGTTGTCAACTAATTACTCGACAAATTGATAAGTTTATATTACTCGACTTTTACTTAACAATTTGTTAGTGCTACCAAATGATTAACTAATCACTTGGTTACACAAGATTATGTTACCAGGCATAAGTAGCAATTTTTAACCCCATTAACGTTTTCATAAAACGAACAATTAAGCTGCTCAGTAACCCTCATAACGAACGTTAAAATTATAGCGCAAACCCTGTACATATTCTTTTATATGTTATTGTTTGCGACCGTCAAATAAATTGCAAATTAAACCGTGTATTTGTTAAATTAAATCATCGTGCATTGTTATAGTATTTCTGTCAAATTTACTTACCTGTATATATTTCTGTACGCGTATCTTTTTTGTCTTGCTGTTATTTTGAGGAATAAAAATGCAAAAACCAACGATTTGTTTTACTGGATCACATATTATTTATTGCGTACACCAAAGATTAGAACCTTTGCCATTCACTCACACTCACAGCTACTTCTAGAGGATTAATTTAATTCATTTAAATTATTATACGACGTTTAGTAAGTACGCAATATAAACAAACATCTTCGCGGGTATTTATGATCGCACAAACTGACAGCCGCTACTAGCTCCACCACGGAAGATTCCAGCACTACACTTTATCAGTTACAAGGACCGCTCATAAAGTCCTTAAGCGGCCGACAGGTAATGTAATAAGCGTATTTCAAAAGTAATTACGCAAAAATCATTAAAGCAAATACACACCCAGTAAAACCCAAGTAAACGTCGTTAAAATCTCATTTATTATTTTTTAGATATCAAAATAGATAGTTTTGTTTAGTGTTCAATTATATTGGAAATAAGTTTGCTGACACCAGTTAGGCCCTTATACCGAAATAGCAGAGGATCAAACTGTGTTATTAATTCATTTTTTTCAAAGAAACGCAAAAGCTTATATCAGAGGAATGACGCTCAATCCAGAGGAATGAGGCAAACAGCTTTTTTACTAAAATTTATTGAAATTTTTTTTATAAAATTTATTTTATTATTCAAAAAAAAAAACAAAGTTGTTCAAAAATCGGAATATTTTTTTGTGAAAGAAAATATTGCATCCATTCGAGAAGAAATTGCAGGAGATGGAAAAATATCTACAATGTCATCTGTGGGAGTAGTTTACCTAGCATCTTGAACCTGCGCTCTTCGCCCTCTTCAGTTCGCTGCGCACCTCCCCTCTCACAATAACCTAACGTAGTAAAACATTACACTACGCCGTGTATCAGCTCACTTTTATGTCATCCGTATTACTTGGTTATAAAATAATCTTCAGTAATAATAGTATACCTTTCCTGACAATGTTAAGTGATTCCAACAATGCACTGAGAAAAATGGACTAAGTAAAGTGTTTACTTGATAAAAAAATATTTACAATAGATAAAGTTTTATTTGGAACTATTCTCGTTAATTAATACCTGCAACTAAACCCAGTTTCCTGAATGCAAGTTGTTACTGTAAATAGTGCTTTTATTAACGGCTATTACACAGCGTACCTGACAAATTTGTGGTAAGTAACGTATTACTTATGACTACTGGTACTGTATCTAACTACAGCACATGCTTAGTAGAAGTAACAAAAATGCTATTAAACTCATGTATTTTCTTAAATAAGTAACAACTTGCCACAACTATGATTATTTGAGTTTTGCTGCCACCCCGTGATTGTTTTACTATTCCTGATTGGTTATTGCCGCGGAGTAATGAAATAGTCCCCGAGACGGCTACGCCTGCAGGCGAAAAAGGGTGTACAAAGAGAACGACCATTGTAGGCCAGTTAAAACGCAAATATATTAAAAATACCGGGTGGGTTAACTCAAGGCCCCATCCGCATAAAGAATCCCATCGAAAGAAGAAGCACCGAGCCTACGAGCAATCGGATGTTTCAAGATTGCAGTTTTAAACCACGTGGTGGGATATTTGAATTCCCCATCATTGTGATCATATCTGCGCCTGCGCCCGCTGGTGAAGTTAAAGTGTGGATGCCGCCGCTACCTAAGTGACAGCCCAAGTGCCACCTGCAGTTACGGATACCCCGACGAAGTAGCCGTTTTCGAGGCGATCACCGGACATAACCACCACGTACGCCGACAGAGGATCAACCCGTCGGGACCACGCCCAGTGCAAAGAACCAACAGAAACCGCAAGTTTACCGCTTATATTATTTCTTTGTTTGTTATTAGTGGTAACTTCAAAGCCATATTTCTCTTTGTCGTTTGTTTAGATTTAAATAATTTCAATAACTAAATAATGTTTCAAGAGGGCTCCATCTACCTTTACTACCTATTGCTTTGTTCATTTTTTCATTATTAAGGAATATATTTTATAAGTCATTACGTTGTAAATTGTTTTTAATAAAAAAAAAACTGTTGTTAAAGTGAAACCAATATCTTTCATTCATATCAGGTATTCACTGTGTTTGTCCTATACAAACTAAAACTAGTACTAATAATACTGCTTTTTTTCTTAAATAATAAGTATTACGTACCATCTTTAGCAAATTAAATACGAATTTAATCTTCGATTATTAATGCAATCGAAGCTACAGCACACTCAATAGTAATTAAAAATTGTTCGCAAACAATTTTGAATTACGCATTGCTCGGTACGCAGTACTTATAGTTGGGGTTGCATAAATAATCGAAGATTTGTAACTCTTTTTTTGTACTTTATCAGTTATTCACACAGAGTACACAGTAAGCTACTTAATAAATATTTACTAAACTTTCTCGTTCCCTACACTACCTATAGTTGAACAACAAATTTAAGGTAAGTATATTGTATATTTATAGCAAACCGTTACCTTCTATATATCAGGTACCTATTTAGTGAACGTGCATTAATGATATTCTTTCCTTATCACAAGTAATCTAAATAGTAGTATGTATTAATTATGAAGGTGTGATAGCTGTTATAGAATAGTTCACTCACAGCAATACACCTACTACTTGATAAGGGCAAATCTTTGCTTACTGTAACTACATATATTCTTTGGCTTAACTACTTCAGTTTAATTATCATAAGTTACTAGTATGAAGCAGACCGTAAGTAACTTAGATTGCTTCTTGTTAGTACTAGTGTTTAGGATCTCTTTTCTACTAGTGCTAAGTAATCTGTGCTTTTGTCCCCTATTCAGCTGAACTTTTTACTTACGATAATTGTATTTTTATTTATGATTATTAAAATTTTTTTCTCAGTGTGATAGTGACCAATCAACACTTAAAGGATTAGTTACGGAAGCGTGTGTGACTTTAAACTAGTTTAGCCCTAAATAAGATGGGCACTCAAAGAAATAAATATTGGCCTGGGTTTTCAGGAAGGCCGTGAAGAGAAATGAGGCAGTGAATGATCTGGCCAGGCGAAGCTCGCCAAGATCATTCATTACAGTTGGTCCTTCCTTTAGCATTACCAAATTGTAAATTAAAAAATCCATCAGTGAATAAATATTGCGTCCAAGAACTTCAGTATGTGTTCCTGCAAAGGTTTCTGTAAGGGTAAAAATATGTAGAAGTAGTTCTTCTCACCATGCACATCGCCGTGCGGCCATAAAGAAATACCTAATAGAAACTTTTCTGCGAAAATATATTGAAGTGGTTCACATTGCTAAACCGCTCGCCGCTCACCTCGCCATTCAGAATCAAGCTGGTGTGGTTCTTCCAGATCTGAAAATGCCTGTGATTGATTATTTGAAAGTCATCTACGCCTTTTGTTCACACACGTCCCTGCAGCTAGTATTTGTATACTTTTGTTTTAAGGTTAGTGACTAATATTTGAATATGGACGGATAGGAACCAGCTAATTAGTGCAGCTTCCTAAGAGCCACAACACGAAACCAAAGGCACAATGCACACCACAACAGGTACAAGAGTCCCATTTAGTGGCATTATCTGCTTGTGGATAATTGCTATTACTGAAATGCTTTAACATTTTCAATAGAAGTAAAATATTATTTATTACTATTTCAACAATATTTTATAACCAAGCAATGTGAGGGATTTTAGCGAATGACAAAAAGGGCGTCACGCATGGCGTGGTTAAATGTTTCAATATGCTAGGTTATGGCAGGGTACAAGGTACGCGGCGAAATGAATGGCAAAGTGGTGCAGCTTCAAGAAGTGAGGTGAACTACTCCAACATGTTTGTACCTTAAGTATTTTTCTGTTAGCTTCGGCATTCTTAGTGACGATAGGGTTATGATGTGTTTTCGTATTTAATTGCGCGATTATTTACGTTCCAATTAAATGTTTATTAATTTTCAGCCGCTTTACTATGGGTTAATTAGCGATCCAGCGATGCAAAGCGTTATATCGAACTATGCCTGTTGCTTGTAGCGGTGACTGCTCAGCTGTTCGCGCGTAAATTCGCGTAAGATTGTTGTTTACAGTCGTATACTTTAGTCGTACAGTAACGATTTAAAGTTAACCTTGATGAAATAGCATCGGTGTACACCAAAGGTTGCCTAAAGTACCCTTAAGCAATCACCACGAGGAGCTAATAACAGCATTGATGCCTTCACACCATCTGTCCTATTATATATCATAGCGGTTGTTTCCAATAAAGTGAGACATTCCTCTAACAGCATCGTCTCATCGAAGATAAGTAGTTTAAATTTTCCTAAGTAATTTTCTTCAATCCTCGTTGTATTGGCATAGTACAACCGTTCTTCCATCATCATCACGCATTTTGTAAAGTCTTCCACAATTGTAGATTCTTCCATTAGTTGTACCTGCACGCTCTTAATCTTCCCATTTGTGAATCCACAAATTCCTATATTTTTTCCTAATCCATCACTATTTTTACTAGGTGCTTGGAACACATAGGTTTCAGGATCTCCGCCAGTCACTTTTTAACTTTTTTTCAACTTTCGCCCTTCTGGTTCTAGAGAGGTCTGTATGTTCTGGTGATCTCACACTAGAAACTTTAATTGCGTATCAAAGAAACGCTTGACTATCTAATGTGATCTCGTTACCCAGACAGCGCATCTGCCGGTGCAGTTGGAGGTGCAAATTCAAAATTCAAAAAAGACGAGCTAAAGATATTGATACTCTAATTATGCATTGTTGTAATTGTTGATATTAATATGTAATGTATATGTAATAATGTAATATGTAATTTTGTTTTATCTTACTTAAGTCTATTTTACATCCTTACGACACTAATTATTTGTTTACAAATCTCACTTAAAAATATTTCTGTTTTACACTATCTACAATTAATTCTAAGCATGATTGTATTCATAATTATTAACAATGTAAAGTGGACATGTTAACTTTTGATCGTCCAAGAGCAGTTGGATAGAAGTGGCACCATGAAAGGAACCGACAGCGTTGACATATGCAGCGTACAGCAACTGATACTGCCATAGTCATGTCAAATTGCTGCCATTATATAGTTAATAAAACGAAATCAGCAGTATTTGGCAATAATATCCGTCAGTGACATGAAATGTCAAATTTGAATGTCCTAAATAAATAAATTTTGGTTCTAAAGTGGGGCGGAGGTGAAAATTGTATTTTCTTAAAATTAAGTTAACGTTGTAACCGCCGGTCGAATATGAATATCGCAAAATTGTTCAAGAAGTACAAATTTTCAACAGAAGTACGACTATCCTGTTATAGTGCATTTTTAAATGAAATAGAACTAGTTCTGATTTTGTTTTAGTCGAACGATTCGGAAATATTACAGAAAATGGGATACTCAGTGGAGAAATTAATCGGCGAGGGTACATACAGTAAGGTGTGCTTGGCTACCATGTCATCCAGGTTAGGAACCGAAAAGGTTGCTTGTAAAGTTATTAACAGAAAGTATGCAGGACAAGATTTTATAAAGAGATTCTTACCTAGGGAGTTAAAGTATTTATTTCGAAAATCACTCTTACTAAAATGCATTCTGGCAGTTCTTTCCCGTTGCAGAATTATTCGCTTCATCTCCCATCCGAATATTGTATCTGTGCATGATATTATTGAGATTAACAGTACGATTTATGTATTTATGGATTACTGCAGAAATGGTGATCTTTTAGAGTACATTAAAAACCATGGACCCCTATGCGAAGAAAAAACAAGAAGATATTTTAGGTAATAAAATAATTCTCTTAAGAATTTAACAAGAGTTTCTGAATTCGCTTACTTGTTAGAGGAAAACCCGCAAACAAGTATCTGTTCTGACTAGTTAGTTGAGTTAGTTTAGTAAGAGTAGTACTAGCATCGGCATGGTTCGATTAACCGTGCCGTCCAGTGCGACCACCCGGGTATATTGTTGAACGGATTTTGTCTTAGAGTTCATTCAACAAATTCAGCACCTCAAGGTGGCTCAGTATCTTGCTGAATGAAATTGTTTTCAGGTCTTCTAGGGAAGAGTCGGCCTTTTCGAAGGTTACATACTTGATTCTTATAGTAACAAAGCAGTGGCAGAAAATATGCTCAACTGTCGCCTCGTTTTCTACACACTAAGCCCGATTCTGTGCTTTCTGAGTTTCTTTTTATATGTATAATACCATGGGCGGGTGTATCTCGAAGAAAACAACTCGGCCAGAAAGACCTATTGTGCCTCTATGTTAATTTTTGCCCTCTCATTCTGGTTGCACCCTATCAAAAAAGTTCGCAATCTACCTAAAAGTTTACTTACCGACTCTGGGTTCGTCCTCGCTGCCAATTTTCATTCAGTTTTTGTCAATTTTTTTTCAGTTATGTTTTTCCATACTTCCTCTACTCCCGACCATAATATCCAGTAGCCCACCGCTATCTGCTTAATGCCATGTCCTTTTCTTTTAGCTAAAGTACGTGCTGCTTTTCTGCTCATAGTTTCTTCTTTACTTCTTAAAACAATTATTTCCCGTTTTCATATCCCTCATAGTTGGCATTCACCTTTGTCCACTACTTCCATCCAATTTTTCCGATTTCGACAATTTATTGACATTACTCATAACCTTCCCCTGTCTATTCTCAATATTATTTCTAAATTGAGTTTCTCTCTTTTTCATTTCGTCTTCCCTTTCCACCTTCTTCCATAGGATATTCTTCCCGTTCCATATTTCCATCTGATTAAATTGTTGTTTTGTTGTTTGTTTTTCTCTCCTTTGTTGATTGCCTATTCGTTACTGAGGTCTCTTTTCCATTGTTCCCGTCCGATTTTTCTAGGCCTTACTAGTTTTTTGGATGTGGCGCCAACTTGCCAGTGTTTTGGCCCCATTTCCATAGCAGCTGGTTCACAATCAGCTTTTGGTATCCTAATTTTGTCTTATTCCCTTTTTATCGTTCCGCAGCCGCTATCTTCCTTATTTCCTTCTGAATTTGCATCTCTTATCTTGTTAGTTTGCCGTTTATATAAATTTTCTGTACAGTTTGTTTTAGTTTGCTGTTGTTTTTCATACAGTCGCGAGCAAATGTTATAGGCACCTTTGACAAAACTAATGGGTTTCATGTTTCTTGCATTTTTTTTTGTGACAGTTAATTCAACGTTTATATAATCGTCTTTATGGATACAATAGTCTTTATAGATACTTTTTGTAAATGTATTATTTTTTTTCATATATTTTCAAGTCTTCGAGATGTCACTTTCCCCCTCCCATCTAAAAAGTATTATAGCTGTACTAAAAAAATTCTAATATGCAACAAATTAATAAGATCCCTTAAAATACTACATATTTATAATGTGTTACCTACAAGTTTTTATTTTCTCATTTCTTACTGTGATATTCGCCCAAATTTAGGGTGCCTATAACATTTGCTCGCGACTGTACTTTTTAATTTTGCTTCGCATTTATTCAACTCTGCTTTGCATGTTTTTTCTCCCAGCTTATAAGCATCTTTTATTTTATTTTTTTTTTCCAAATTTTGCAGTGAGAATTTTTTTTATCTTTTATAAACTCTGTTCTATCACTCAAATTGATTGCCAACCCTAATATAATAGTATTATTCTTAATTATCTTTTCTTCTCGCCTCTCTATGTTCTTAAGGTCTTAAGGTCTAATTTCGATGGTTTCTAATTTTAAATCATTACTTTCCTGTTTAATTTCTTTAATTTCTTCCTGCATAGCTGCACAGTCTTTTCTAATTTTTATGATTTCTAATTTTAATTAATTTTTCTCGTGTTTGAGTTCTTTAAGATCTTTCTGTAAATCTGCTTGGTTTTGTTTTACCTTCTTAACCTTCTTTCAGTATTTCTTTTACTATGTTTGTTAGTGCATCCAGTTTCTCATCCTGCCCTCTTTGCATAGTTGTTGATCTTTGTAGTTTTTTCACACATCTTAATTGCACAGATTTTAGTCAGGAAAATCGTGGTGTGTTGTCCAAGGTTGCAATATCTTCTGACTTTTGGACTGCGACAAATTATTTCTGCGCCCACATCCTACTTTGTTTTCCAAAGTGCGTAAACCAGCAAGTGCCTGTCTGCGGAAGTGTTGTTTCGTTGCATCTCCATTCCTCTCTGTTTAGAAAGGAGGTAGTGAAGTATCATCAATCATTGATCGAGTGCAGTTCATGTCCGAGGCATTCCTAGCAGGCTGCCAGCAGTAACCGACCAGCAATTTGTTGGTCACACAGACAAAAAATGTAAAGTGTTCTTAACAAGCTAAGACTTCAGTTGTTCTTGCAAATCTTCCAGTAGGTACCTGTATATGATATTGCCTTGTTAATCATAAATCGCTGATAACCATTTCCGTGATGGCTTTCTGTTAACATTGAAATTATACTGCAATGCAAATATTCATTAATCTTAAGATAAAATTTAAATATTCGTTCTAACTTTGTAGAAAGTATACAAAGCAATTTAGTTCCCTACTGTAGACACCCAACATTTTTTATTTACCACAATTTGTTACTCTTGTAGGCAACTAACGAGTGCAGTTCGATACTTACATGCGTTAAATGTAGCACATCGAGATTTGAAATGCGAAAATGTGTTTCTAACTACCAGTAACAGTATCAAGCTCGGCGATTTTGGGTTTTCTAGACATTGTCTCAATGAACTTGGACAACCTATTTTATCCAATACTTTTTGTGGATCTGCTGCTTATGCTGCACCAGAAATCTTGCAGGTAAACGGTGCTCCTTTTTTAATATTTTTGATAATATTTAAGTATTGAACTTAACTAATATTTCACAAGGAGAGTAGTACAATTTTCTAAGTCATTTATATTTTGCATCTGAATCCTTGCTTTGTGAACTTACAATTAGTTCGATCGTATGGGTTAGCTTTATCTGAAGTGTATATTTGCTGCTCTGTATTTCTTAGAATCGGTGCTTCCTTTTACATATTAGTTTAAGTAGAAAAGAAAGAAAAATATATATAGAGATCGGAATTCAAGCTCGCAAACCACTGTTATTCGCAACTCAATGGAACCGACCACAGTCAACACAATTTGCTGTGTGTAAAGAGCACAATAATCAGAACAAGTTAGTACCAAAATAAATATATTATATTACACTACATTAATATACAATAGCAAAATTTTCTCGAAAGACCTATACATGGCGCCCTTCTTTGCTAATTTTTTAGCAATTGATCTTAATTATTAAATTCATTTCAAATATTAAAAAACAGCTGTTGCAATGAATATCCCAAGCCACAGAACCGTTCATTTGGTGTTCTGTACCCACATAACGTTGCTAAAGTTTAATCTCTTCTTTGACTGAATTTCTGCCACACGACTTTAAAATACAATTCGTGATAATGACGGTTTTCTGAGACATATTTTTTAGTGCGTGAATACATATTTAACAGAGGTGAAACCCTTAGCATTCATAACTTTTACTATTGGACGGAGGAAAAATCCGCACCAATTCGTGAGTCACCAAAGAAGTTAACGTTTAGTTAGTTAACGAATAAACTATAGAGTTATTGGACAATTTATCTGCCGAATCGTCTAGGTGCTGCTGAATACATCGATGCTTTGAAAGGAGTTATATAGTGCAGCATGCTATTGAATGTACAACCCATCGTGCTTGTAGCACGATGGAGCTTTCGCTCACCATACTCTTAATGTTGGAGAGTGGCTGGACGAGCATTTTCCAAACAGACAGATTGGTCGTGGTGGTCTAATATCATGACCCACTAGGTCACCCGATCTCCAACCAAATTCTAATTTTAGTGCATGTAATTCTTTAATAATTACAATTTCTGTATTAAATTAAAAAGGCTTGTTTTGCCATTTAATACAGTAAAAAAAGCCTAACTTGCACGCTCGGCTATTAGTGCGGAGTCCGGAGTTCAAATCTCACTCTGGTCAGTTACGATAACCGGTTTTTCCGGGGTCTTAATGCTGATTAGGAGGGAGATTTGGCTCTGCGGGGCCTGACAAGCGAAAGCTTAGGCATTGCAACCCCTTAAAAAAATTGAAAATAAACAACTTCATCTTTCTATACATCCGCAAATCAATACAAATTTGAGTAACCATACAGCAATATCACCACAAGTAGGTTCTTTTTTTAAAAGATCAGTGCTGCGATCACATTTCAATGCCAAACGTATTGTTTTAATATTTTAATGACAATAGTACATTGTATTTTTTTTTTGACAAGCCAAAAAGGAGTATAAACTGTGCACAGCTTTTGTATTATACCTAAAAAAAACAATCTAATATATTTGCGGAATTACTAATAATATATAAATAAGTGTTCTTTCCAATCATTTATTTTTAAATTCACTGTCTACCGGTTCCGGCTTAAGCCATCTTCTGGACAACAGTACGTCTCAAAAAGAACTAGAAGCTAGGTCATTTACATCAAATACAAATACACAGGACAATGCACAAATAAATCGAAAAACACGTTAAAATTTGAAAAAATGTTTTTCATACACATTACTATTATCATATATTTAACAAATTTTAACGTGTATTTCGATTTATTTGTGCATTCTCCTTGTTTTTATTAAAATATTTTATTGTAATGTTAATTACATCAACTTTAAATGACGTAGCTTCTAATTCTTTTTGAGACGTACTGTTGTCCAGAAAATGGCTTAAGCCGAAACCGGTAGACAGTGAATTTAAAAATAAATGATTGGAAAGAACACTTATTTATATATTATTACTAATTCCATACATACCACCAATCTGAAAACTTTCAATAACTATATAAATATATAAGGGTTTCAACTATACGTGTTATAAATATATTGTGTACAATACATCTTACTAGCTTATGTGCTTTACATATGCTACTTTGATATTAATAATCATATACAACAATAACATAACATAACATAATAAGCATAGCAAATAAAACTACCAGTACGTGCATGTTTTCAGAAATAAATATCTGTTAAAACTTTTATTGTTTCTGTGTACATTCCTACACAGAATTCGTTCAATTAATTGCAGTGGCGGCTGGTACTAAAGGGGCACAAGGGCACGTGCCCACCCGATCACCAAGATAAACATAGAAAGAAATTCGCATGTAATTCAGTGCATTATTTTATTTTATTATTTTTACGTATTTCTATAACGATGGTATCAAAGTTTCCTTCCGCACGGCAGACGCTAGCGTATATGCGAACGCTATGCGAAGCGAGCTATGTTCCGGGGCACTCTTTCCGATGTACCTATTTGGAGTATGAATCGGACGGCTCCGTTTATCTTCGCTATATGCGCTTATACGGTCGCTTCAGTGCACACAATGCCGTGTGGCTTGAAGTGACGTTTATTATTAATGATGGAAGTTAATTGAGTGCAAAATCTTTAAAAAAACCCGCTCTCATTTGAGGAAAAACTTTTAACTAAAGAGAAAGGAAACACAATCTTCCGAAGACTAAGGTATGGTGACATCATTCCTGACGTAACTTTTGCATCGGAGGCTTTGGTCCACGTTGTTGCAAGCTGGAGAGTCGTCAAGGCCTACGCTGGTAGCGATCACCAATATATAGTCTTCGACATCACAAAAGGACAGGCCGGAAGGCTGGTCAACGTACATACAGCACCCTCCGGAGGCGAGGTGGAACCCTGCCAGGCTGGACGATGCCGCGGGTGCGTCGTTCCGGTGGAAGGCGGAAAGCCACCTACTAGTGGGCGGAAGAAATCGCTGAGCTCAAGAGAAACTGCCTGCGTCTGAGGCGGAGAGTCACCAGATTAAGGAGATGGGATCCAGACCTGGCAATGGCGGAAGACGAGCAGTACAAAACCGCCAAGAAACAACAGAAAAGGGCGATAAACGTCAGCAACAGGACCAAATGGGAGGAGTTGCAACAGGAGGTTAACAACGATCCCTGGAGACTCGGCTGCAAAATCGCTACCAAGAAGTTGGGCATGAAGTCTGCGCGTCCCAGCCTGGGAGCGCCACAGAGTTTTTTCCACGAGCATGGAAAACCCAACGCCTCGTGCTTATTAGCAAGGGCAAGGGTGACCCAAACACGGCATCGGCGTATAAACCACTCTGCATGTTAGATGCGCTAGAGAAGCTGCTTGCCGTCGCCACCGGAGGCACTATCTCTCAGGCAGCACGCCTTCAGGAAGGGCCATATTGCAATTAGCGCTGTACAGGAAATAGTGGACACCTATCTCACGGAAAGGCGCAAGAACAAACACACCAGGAGAATAGTGACGCTCGTCACCCTTGATGTAAGGAACGCTTTCAACAGCGCTAGATCGGACGTTATCCTGGACGCCCTGGAGAACCGCTTCCACATCCCGCAATACCTCCTGCGGATGTTGCGGAGTTACCTGGCGGGCAGAGTGCTTAGTTACGTCATAACGGCGGGATGGCGCATGAAGGGATAATTGGGGAGGAGCCGCCCAGGAATCAATCCTGGGACCAGACCTATGGAACATCTCCAAAGATGACATTCTCCGTATGGAGATGCCTGCTGACACCTACCTGGTTGGCTACGCCGACGACATCGCGGTCGTGATTGTAGCTACCGACATGAGGAGGGTCAACACTGGCCACCCAAAAAAAACGGAAGTTGTGTTGCTGACCGAACGTAGGATTCTCCTGTGAATACCACTGAAGGTCCATACGGAGACGATCACGACATCCAAGTCTGTGAGGTACCTAGCAGTGTTGGGCAAGATAGGAGAAGTGAATAATTTCTACAGCGACTAGATACACTCGTGTTTATTCGCGCCTTGAGTAGGGAGCAGTGTTAACTAGTGATTTACCGAGAGCCGACAACACACGAGTATGTCTAATCGCTGTAGAAATTTATTTACTTTCCCTAACTTGCCCAACACTGATACCTAAGACCCTAGACAGTCGTATGACGTACTGGGACTACATTTGCTTCGCGGCAAACGAAGTGCAAAATAGGGAAAATGCCCTATCCACTTTCCCTGTCGGTATCAGGACAAAGGCTGTGATGATGCTCGCCATACATGCAAGGTCTCCACTTTCACCAAGATGATTTTGATGACCAAGGAGCAGAATATGGACGGACGTTAAATAAGGGCATCACTCGACGGAATGTGATAAACGATACAGAGGTGGAATCCGAGAGGACATTTCGTGGACATTTCAAACAATTTTTTATAAAGAAGAACTCTTGATATGACAGTATTTGGGAATCTAGTAAAACCAAATAAAGAATTCTGGATATTTTCATTTTCACTATTTATTATTATTATTTTGTAACGGAATGGAACCTTTGTATTAAAACGAAGAGAAAGGTCCTTGTGCATACGTATCTAAAATACTTACGCAGAAAAAAAGACAGCAAATGTACACTTCAAAATTAATGAAAAGAATCAGATATTTATAGTAAAATAAAACCATGAGAAAATTACAAATCAATGAACTGAACTATCTCACAAAGGCACCATAAAAAATATCATTAGTTCTCAAAATTCGATTGTTAATCATTTGTTTCTAAGATTTCGAGTATCAAACATCAAATTTTCAAAAGCTCTTGATTCCGTCACTACGTACTTTCTTCCTGCATGTGAAATCTTTTTTAATACTTACACGTTTAAAGTACCTAATACAGTCAGAATATATTTGAAATTAAATAATTGCAATTTGTTTTTGTGATAGATATACGTAGAAGTACGAAGACTTGAAGAAAAAACACCCGACCGGTTCAAACCTCAACAAGCAAGAGAGAAAATATCGGTTCCTAGTAATAATTCATGCTAAGGCATGAATAATTATTATTATTTATTATTAATTATTAATAAAAGGGATCCGATGTCTTCTCTCTCGCTCGCTTAACTTTTTTCTTCAAGTGTATACATATGAATGTCATAAATGAATTATTCACTAATATTGATTTTCAGGGAATACCTTACGACCCCAAGATGTACGATATGTGGTCACTAGGCTGTATTCTTTATATAATGTTAACAGCTTCAATGCCGTTTGATGATACGAATATCAAAAGAATGTTGAAATCTCAACTCAGCAGGTCCTTGTGCATCGTAGCATTCAAACACTGGAGAAGAAATTGCCATCATTTAAAAAGTTTATTAGCGTAAGAATATTTTATTTCATAAAAACAAGTAAGGCATCTTTAAGAAACTCAGTCTATTCTAATGAATTATGACATTCTTTCCTGTTAATTCTATTGTATTCAGCGGCGACTGATGTATCACCGGGGAGGCTATGACAGTGATCGCAGCTTTTAACGGTTCTTCGTACGGTATCGTGTGATATATCCCTTGTTACGAAATTACAAAAGGCTTCGATCATTATCATGACCTGCTCGGTAATGTGCCCACATGCGTCGCTTCCTATATTTATCTTAGAATTTATGCAGGGCTGTAATTTCTTCATAATTATCAAGTAGCTAAGATATAAATCACATGATTGGTATTGATGTGTTAGGATTTTATTCAAATTACAGTTAGCACTTTTGATGCCATTATTTACTAATCCAGTTCTAAACGCCGTTGGTAGATGTATACATGTATACATTACTTGCTGCGCGTGGCAAGCTGCCAATAATTGCGTCAATTTGACTTGTGTTTTCATGGTAGATTAAAAAAAACTAATATAGGTGATGTTTGCCATTGCTTGTATATGACATGTATGTACACTGCCCGACTTATTTAATGTCGTCGTCCACAGCGCAGTGACTATCAAATCTGCTCATCATTTGCACAAGTGCGCGTTCGGCTGCGTTGGCAGGTAAATGAGTTATTGGGGTATGCTGTTGTAAAACGCTTCGCAATTATGCAAATCAGGTAGAAAAAATGGATTATTCAATATCACAAGTAAATGTTGTATATTACCCTTTGAACGTAATTTGAATTCAAATATCTCTTTCATAACTTGGACTCAAATGACTCTTAACACTGAAAACTCACATAGAAATAAATAAAGTTTGGTATTCCTGGTAAATATATCTTGTGGATTAATTGTTTTAAAAACGTAGGAAATAGCAAACAACAGAGGAAAACTTCAACAAATATTAACTATTGTAAGCGTTTATTAATTACTATTTTTTTAAATGGAGCCTTCAGTAATATTTACTATTGCGAGATCCACCCACGTGTAACTAACGTAAAATAAATATACACTATAGAAAAAATAAAAAATAACAAATTTAAAAAAATATATAAACAAAACAATATACATATAAATTAATAAAAGAATAATTCTAAGTGAAAGGATTTACACCCTAATTGTAATAAACAATATATTAAATCAATTATGACATTACTGAAAATAAAGCTTTTCCTTGAAATTTTAATACCTAAATTATAAATTCATTACTTTTATGAGTATTGCCCAAATTTGCATTTGCTATTTACTGACAATTACAAAACTCGGCCGTCTGCCATAATTTCCACTAATACTCTATGTAATCCAACGACGTGTTTTTGGATGAATGTATCAAATGATAGTGTTTAGTTGGACGATAAATTTTGATAAACATTTTTTTCATATTTATATTTTAAAATGTTCATATAAATATATATAAAAAAATTACATAAATCTCCAAAAAAAATCATATAGACTCATGTTGTTGTCTTTACGAAAATAAAAATATTTGAATGAATCCATTATCAATTTTATAAAATTTTTAAATTATATTCATATTTAATTATACTTGTTCTAATTTTATTAATAATTTTGTGGTGCAAGTATTTCCCTCTAATTCTAAAATTAGAAACATTAGTAGTATGTAGTTTTTTCAATTTTTTAAATTCATTCGTCATATAAATAATAAAAAAAGTTTTTAAAAAAACTATTGCTTACTATGTAAAGTATATGAACTCGTTATTCAGTAAAATTTGACTCTTTGGATTCATACTAATTGTGGTAAGCGGCCGAGTTTTATAATTACCACAGATTGAAATGCATATAATTAATGAATTTATAATTTGGCTATTGAAATTTCAAAGAAACGCTTTGTTCTTAGTAATGTGATAATAATTTATGTAGTTTATTAAAATTTCTGTTTAATATAATTGCACTGTGAATCACATCATTTAACAAAATGAATGATCTGCAGGACATGTGTGATTTTCTTACGATCACGAATTTTACGGCGTTTCTTACCTGCGGGTAATTACAACAATAGTATTTATTGAAACTGAAGGTAATGAACTTATGAAGTGTTACTCTTTTGTTTTCTAATACATTTTCTATTTTAAAAATAAATTATATGTAAATAAAATAAATAAGATTTAATAGAAATAAGCAAGCAATTAATACAACTCCATTTTTTATCTATACATTCACTTGATTATTTTTAAACACAAAATCAGAGCTTTAGTTTTAAAAGTCACTTGGTCTCAAGCTGTAAAACAGACATTTCAATTCAAACTGCGTTCAAACCATAATATTAAAGGTTTCCTTTCGATATTAAATAATCTTAGATCTACCTGATTTGCATAATTGCAAAGCGTTTTACAACTGCATACCCCAATAAATCATTTACCTGGAACAGCCGAACGCGCACCTGTGCAAATGGTGAGTAGTTTTGATAGTCACTACGCTGTAGACGACGACATTAAATAAGTCGGGCAGTGTACCTGTATGTTCAAAAATCCTTAGTATAAATTATACAATGCAAACTTCATTAGTAATTTCATGATGGATTATCGATCGATAACTATCAATAGTTTTGATAGTTGCCTATCGATAGTTTTGGGTAGGTTGTACTTCACAGTTCTTTAATAGCTTCGTCAACTCAATACTTTATTACAATTACCAAAAAAGTAAGAAATTGAATAAAAAAGACAATATAGATTTCGGAGCGAATGGCCGAAAAAAGAAATTTCCTTGCTGGTCAAGCAAAAACCATTATAAACACTATTTTTTTAAATAAGTTAGTCGTGAAAAATATTCTGTGCTTACACCTATGTCACCCATCCGACATATTTCATATTTACCTCAAATACCTGATGTCACTATTACAAGTGGGTATATCTTTAACTCGTTCAAATTCTCTTGACAGTGCGTATATTTGCAACATAATTCGCTATCATCGAGTGGTTCTAATAATCGAATGATTTCCAAACCCATTATTCATCTCTCTGATATTTACATTAGATATGTTTGGCAAAAAAAAATTCACTTATTTTATTATTTATGGATTGTAGAAACGTTATTATGAGTTCGCTCAAATGATCTTCAATATCTGAATAATTCAGGTTTCATTCATTCTATTGTGCCTATTACTAAACTGGCACTGGAAACGTATACCTGCTTCATTGTACTACAAACAACATAATTAATTAACAATTTTATATGAAGTTCATACACTTGTATACCTCAATTGTTAGTAAACGTTTTATGAATATCTTCTAATTACTTACAGGTACTTGCTTGAACCAGATGTAGTACATAGAGCTACCATAGATCAAGTGGTGAATAGTAAGTGGTTGAAAGAAGGATTAAAACATAACAAGAAAAATGTAGTATCTTCCTCAGAATCTGAATTATGTTAATGTGAGTACGAATAGAAAATAAAGAAAAATACACACGATACAATGGATTAATATATTCTCAGCTTTAATTTATATCGATCATAAAGAATGTGTGTTAAAAAGGGAAGCGCAATCTCAACTAATCTGAATTAATTTACATCTGCTACGTTAAACGTATGCATGTACTTACATCTTGCCTAGAATTTGAATGGTAATAAAGAAATTATTATATTATTATTAAGTAGCAAAGCAGCAAGAAACAAACCAAATAATTGGTAAATTTAACTAAAATCGCCTTAGAATCATTCCAGAAATAATAAACCGTCAAAATCAACGTTAGAACATTGATTGTAGTGGCGCCTTCTCTGTAAGTTAACACTGATGTATGTACCGCTACAGTGCGCATGTGGACCCGCTAAAAATGACTACTCGGATAGCAGAGTGACGTGAAATCACGCTTAATGGACGTAGATATTACGTCATATTGACGTGTATTAAACGTCACCCTGCTACCTGTCTAGTATTTCCTCTTGTTTTATCTCTTTGCTAATTACATCTCTGGTTACTATCAGCTGACGATGTAAATAAGTGAACCTGACAACTTTTAAAGATACAACGTCATTAACCTATGATGACAAAACTCGCTTGCTAGCTTGAGAGGCCTACATGTTGGAATAACAAAAATACTCCAAACTGTGGTACTGGTAATGCTGTAAACTTCTTCTAGACCCCTCACCACAAACTGCACTAAACAGAACTAGTTCAGTGTTTCTGCTGATGATGATAGCTTTGCTATCGAAACGTACGTCCAGTTTAGTGCAGTTTGTGGTGAGGGGTCTAGGAGAAGTTTACTACATGTTAGAATGTTTAAAAGATGACGTCATACGTAGCTATTTCTCCCTCAAAATATAACGTTTATCAATAATGACAATTAATCAATTAACATAATATGATCACTTTTTTCGATGCAATTTTCTTTTTACATCTAACAAACATTAAAACAATCTCGGTAAATGCAGTATCTTGATTAGATATAGTTTTGGTAAGAACTGGATAGTAATTATATTTTTGCTTATCATTTACTTATTTAATGTCATTTTCGAAAATGACTGGAAAACGATTGAATTCGCAGCCCTATCAGCAAATTATTTCAATCTGTAGATTATTTGAGAGAGAAAAAAACCAATGGGTCAATAATATTTGTTAATGCTGTTCATGAAGAATATATATATTACTCTACTTTCCCCAGCACAAACACCCGGAATATTCATTTTTAAATTTAAAGTAATATAAAATACTTCTTTATAATTCTTGATTTAAGTGTAAAATAAAATCTTTATTTTTCAGATTTCAATAAATATTATTAGGATATTCGAATTTTTTATTTTTTATTACATCCTAGCGACCTTTCTGTTACACATTTTATTTTTTTAATCTCTTCAGTATTTACTTCTCCAAGGGGAATGTTAGCAGATCTTCCAGGAGAATCTTAGACACAAAAAGAGGATGTTGGATGGAATCTTGAAAGGAGGTTGAGGAATAAGTTTTAATTTGTGTGAATGTAAAAATAAAGTTGTCAATGAAAGACGATGTTGAAATAAAAGAAAAACTGTGAATCATTAAATAGAGAAACAAAAATAAGAGCCATTTGGAAGAAGGTCACCTAAACGGTCACTTAGACTATACGACAATATCCGGAAAAATTGATTGGTTGTATGAATTCTGTGAGAAAAAAACTGCGGTACACATTTGTTAATTTAACAATGAAATTATTTTCAATAGAATTTGCAAAGTCCATCTCGAGTACCTCGAGGACAAGCACCAAAGGATTGTACTCAAGGTTCAATTCTGCGCCCGTTTCCGTATTCACTATACCGCAAGAGCCATTCAAACTCCAAACAGCTAGATACGTTGTTATATGCACGAAGCGCACGCTTCTGTTCGTAGTTGATGTGGCTCGTGCAGTATATACACGACGATCTAAACAAATGCAAGATATTACAATATGCGGCAGATGTTATTTTCAGATCGAACAAAAACTGCAATGAGACAACTTTATTGATAAAATGTTTTTTTGACTATTCAACATTTCTCAATTAAAATATATAATTATTGATATATTTCCATTATTATTGTTTCATATCCTGTTATAATATTGTACCGCCAAGAAACAACTGAAAAGGGCGATAAACGTCAGCAAGAGGGCCAAAAGGGGGAGTTGCGACAGGAGGTTAACAACGATCGCTGGGGACTCGGCTACAAAATCATTACCATGAAGTCTCCGCATCCCAAACTGGGAACAGTACAAATGGATCGCATCGTCGAGGAGCTTTTCCCAAAGCACCTGGAGAGAGAACCCGATGCCGATGGGGCGGAATCTTGCAAAACCCCGCCGTTTACAGAGGACGAGCTGACCGAGGCCGCACATCTCCTTCAGAGCGGAAAAGCACCAGGGCCGGATGGAATCCCCCCGAGGTTTCCCCAGATCCTTTTGCATACTTACAACCAGTGCCTGAAGGAAGTTTTTCCACTGGCGTGGAAAACCCAACGCCTAGTGTCTATTAGCAAGGCTAAGATTGACCCAAACACAGTATCGGCGTGCAGACCACTCTGCATGCTGGATGCGCTAGGAAAGCAGCTGCAAAGGCTTCTAAAGACGCGGCTCCTGGCCAGCGTTGACGCCGCCGGAAGACTATATCAGCGCCGTTCGGGAAATAGTGGACACTGTAACTTTATAACTGAAATACAATCGAGATTAGTTTCGGAATGTATTCAAGCACTGAATAGCCTGACAGGCCGCAATAAAGTCCTTTTGCTGTGGATGCTCGGACATTCGGCGTATCGAACAAAACGAAAAAGCTAATGAATTAGCAAGGAAGGAATCATCGACTTTATATATGAAGGGGTCAGTGCAAAAGTGGCTAAGTTATATTAATAATACACTGGACTTAGAAACTTTTTGATCTCACCCCTTCACGTAGACCGAGAATCTGTTCTAGGAGTGTCCAAAAAACAGAACACGAGAGTAGATAAAAAGTTGGGTAAAAGCAAAAGACAGAACACTGGGATAAAGCAACCAGACAAATTCACGATTCAGTTAAGTGCTCATCAAAGAAAAAGGATTGAAGAACTACTGCAACTTCGTAGAAATCATCATCGTACAAGCCACTATGCACTGAAAGAACGTTTATAGAAGATTAGAATCAGCACTGAAGATATCAATTGCAGACAGTATAATAGGATGACAGAGACCGCTTACCACATTCTAGGAGAATGCGAGGCCAATTTTTAGCAGGTCAAAATGAACCCCGACAATTAGTTCGTTCAACCAGCCAGACACCTGCACAGATTAATATAGGGTACAAGGATATTCGAATGAGCGGTGTAATTTAATAGATAAAAGAAATAAAAAACTAAATGCAAAAGCCAAGAGTTGCAGTGTTCCCGAGACTTCAGGTTAGACGGTTTCCACAAAAAAAAAACCGAATACCCGAGGGGCCGTAGGTTTAAATCTCGCTCTCGTTAATTATAGTAACCATTTTTCTTTCCGGGGTCGTAATGATGATTATGAAGGAGATTTGATTCTGCGGAGTGCCTGATAGGCAACAAACTGTTTGGGCTTTATCTACAGGCAAAAAAAAAATCAGGAACGTTTAATAAAACAATCAATATATTAAAACCTTTATTGCGAAATTTACAATGATTTTTAATATTTTCCATTGGCAGTATTATTTCCAGCCAATTATTATAGAGAAAGAGGCAACTTTTAATAAAAGACTTAAAGCTTGCAAGATCAAATTGATAACACCAGAATCCCTGACTGTTAAGTATATATAATATAGTTTACTATTTATTATTGAAGTGATTAATTATTCCTATTAAGTTTTAATTGTCAACACTGTAGTTAATAATATATAATAAATATTAAATAGAAATCATTATTTCTTAAACTTTTAAAATAATATCCAAGTATATACTGTAATGCTACTGACGTGAGTAATATACAGCTTGGTATAAAAAAAAATGATACTTTAATTTGTATGTATAATGGCCAGTTTCCAAGATATCATACGCACGAGACTTGTACATCAATTATGATCAATTTTGTATGATAAAGAAAACATTTCAGTGTGAATAAAAGTGGTTTTATTTAATAATAAAGTTCGAAATATGAACCTGTGTAAAATACGACATAAATAAGGATATTATTATTTCAGGTAAGTTACGTGAGTTCGCTTAATTAATAACAATTACGTTTTGCTAGTGATTCCACTTTTTGCAATATAAATTTATCACAGAAAACATAACTACGTTTAAAATTAAATTTCAAAATCCTCGCGTTTTCTAAATGTTCAAACTGAGTTATGCTATGCTTAAAAGACGGGTGAATTAGCATGGCCAACCTTGATGGTAAAATTACTGGATATCGGTTCGTACCGTAAATACATATCAAATATTAACCCAGAAAAGTACCAACTTCTACAAATTTTCCAGAGTGATTGCAAACTGTTTGAGCGCTGATACAAATATACAAATTCCTAACCCCAAAATTTGCTGAACGTATAAAAATGAAATTTCTTATAAGTATATTTAAATTTAGATTAGGATTAAAATAATACGTTTATCTGTAGGAAGATTTGACGAGGAATACCTTCTAAAAGGATAAATTGAGCGGACATCAAAGTGGTCTGGGATCGTCGGGTAGCTGAAAGGGGCCCTGGTACATCGTACTTCTAAACACGGAAGGTACCTCGGGAACGGAACATCTCTCAGGAAATTCGTCGTTGGAGAAAATTACCCAAAAATTGTAGGTAATTTGGATAAAATTAATGTGACAAACTTTGTTTAACAATTAACAATCATTTTTAGGTTGTACTTTAGAATAAAATTGGATTTTATCAAAATAGCCGTTAAATTTTACGAAATAAATTGAGACACGTCTGCCTCTGACGAAGGTTTTTCAAATGCATATAAAAACATTATTAAACTAAGTTTAAATAAAATAAGTACACTGTAAAAAAAAATTGTTCATTTGAATTGAGCTTGGATCCAACTTTTATCTGTCAATATCTATTGTAAAAATATACTAAATTCTACTACTAAAATTCTGATATTCAATTTTGATATGTAGGTATATCTTTGCTGATCGTCTTTACTTCCTGAAGGGAATATTCTGAAGGAAAATGCCTTGAAGAACTTGCCAAATGCAGCGATTTCCTACATCACCTGGACATCGTCTGGCTGTCTGTTGCTACATTTTATATCCTTTTCTTCTTGTTATATCAAATTATTTTTAAAATATATATAAGTAAAATTAGTAACTTCACACTTAAATAATATCAAATACACATGACAATACGTATATATGTATATAGATTAAATTCAGGTAATGCTGCGGAAATGACCTGTTCTTAGAAATCGATTTTTAGTCAAAACCGATTTATAAAATCGGTTATGGTTTTATTTTTAATGCAATAGAATGTCCAACCGTTTATATTACGCGTTGACAATATAAATACATTTTTCGAATTGTACAGGATTACTTCTATGTTTAATAAATACACGCAAAATTTTGATTTGAACATCAGTATTTGCAGCTGATATCATATCGGTTGTAAAACCGATTTCAAAATACGTTTGTAAAACTGGTTACGGTTTTTGTTTTGAAGGCGATTAATTGCCACAAATAAAATCAGTTTAACATAAAACTGGATTCGATTCGCAGCCCTGAATTTAAGCATATGTAGTTACCATAAATTATACGCCCCCAATACCTGCATATAATTATATAAGAAGCGCATTATATATTCGTAGACAAAAATATTTCATAATTCAACAACTTCCTAATATTTCAAGCCAATTTCATACCATCAATAATTACGATTATAATTCTGGCTATAAGTAATAAATTATGGATGGTCTGAAAGAGAAAATATTTTCAAAGTCAAATTTATAACCATAAAATTAGAAGTTATTGCAACCACGTACAACGGTCTTAATAATAAATATGTTATATGATATCATAAAGTTAGCTATTCAGAGATGACAAGAAAAAGTCAATGAGGGAGAGTCTGAAATCATATAAAATAGTAATCTTGTTTGGCCATCATCAACTACTTTCACTTTATTTATACATATTTTAATTATTTTGTACAGATGATGATCTATAATCTATCTCATAAGATACATAAGTAGTTACGCAATATTTTTGTCCCGAAAGTTATTATTTGACTAATTAAGTAAGTTGAAGATTTAGCATACAATTGTATAGCTCTTATTGCAATATTGTTATCATAAAATAAAAACTGCTATCAGTAGCACTATTTTCAAATAAATTCATCTAATTTCATATTTAAAGATAAAACAGTTCACCTTACCTCAACCAATATTTATTTACAATAAAATAAAATTGCAAGAGAGCTATAAATAATTAAAATAAAATTTTATATTAGCCTATTTCTCATTTTCTCCTTAATGTGTAATTGCCCAAAAGTGGAAGACTAGTCAATTATCTTTATTTTAAAATAGTGCATTTCGGCGCAATTGGTTTATAAAGTTTTCATTTCTTCTCTAGTTGAAGTATCCACTATACTAGAATTCGTTGACGATGCTAATGGGCGCGACTGGAATCCTGATTTCACAAGTTGCGCCACTTCTAATGGGTCACGACCTCTGGTTTCAGGCAAATATATCCTACACAAAGCAATACATCTCATTATTATATTTTCACGTTTACTTTTATTTTTAATAATTTATATAAAATGATTCATAAAATCATAAAACATCTACAAATTGGAGGTACCTGACAAATATAAATAGCATTGATGTGATGAATGCAAATATGTAGAATGAGGCCGGTCCGATTTTTTCTTGTAGAAGAGGAAATATCATGGCGACTGTAAAATTTCCTCCCCAATTCGCCATACTTCCTAGGGCCATTGCTATGGGTCTCGGTCCCACTTCAAATAATTCAGAGCCGATAAAATAGGGTATAGGACCCAATCCAATGCCATAAGTACATACGTAACTTAACACACCAAAAATACAAATGTATGGCATCCACGAAGTGGCATTCTAGAAAGTATTTTTTATGATGTACAGCATGTGTTTTTTATTTGTTTCGGAGATACTTACAATGCATGTAATGGCAATTCCCAAGATTAATAAACAAACGACTGCGCATGATGCACTTAACAAAAAAGTAGGACGTCTGTTAAATCGTGATACGATGTATATAGATATCAACGCCATGAGAAAATTGACAGCTCCGGCTCCTACAGTAGCGTACTCGCTATTTTGTTCAGACAGACCTGCTTTTTGAAACGTTGACTTGGAATAGTAGAATACCTAAAATAAATATTGCTTTACATTGGTATGTATTTCACTTAGGTACCCATCGAATTTACATTTTTGTTGAAGAATTTTGTTTCGCGGTTTAATTATCTACGCCTACGTATTCTTTGAAAAAAGTATACCAATGCAGTCAAGGAGAAAACGAGGGCCGCCACATATATCGCACAACAAAGATACAGAAATATTGACAACGAACACATTTATTTACAGCACTCATATTTATACATACGCATGGCATATGAGTGTCAAATTGTGACGCATTTTTAAGATTCTGACACTTGGGCGTAGTATAAGAGAAAATACTAGTTCCGTAGCACATGTTTTAGCCCTCTAAGCAACCAACGTTGCACCTGGTTGCACGCAACATTAATTGTCCCAGATTCGCAATCAAAACTTATAACTTCTACACTGGGTGTTCGATTTTAATAAAACTTCAGCGGCATGGTATTGAGCAAGGAAGTATTAGTAATCCCCCAGTTCTGAAATTTTATGACTTAAATAAAGAAGTGAAATTTTACGTCGATTTAATTTTGAAGACTTTGGAAGAAATGCGTACAAATGTTAAATCAAAATTAATTTTTAAAGCAGCACACGATTTACTCATAACTGTGAACCACAATCTCCCTGTCTAAGTTACAGTTTGGTTTACACGGCTTATCGAATCATTCAAATTTACATTAAATTGAATATTAAGCCCCGTTTCCACGACCTGTGACTTGGCGAGTCTGAACTGAAGTTTGTCATACCTCGCACCGTTGGAACGCAAAGACTCGATATGCGGGTATTTATACAGAAGTTCTAAAAAGTTTATCGTTCGGCTGTCATCGAAATATTTTGAAGGGTTATCATAAATTTTTCGGTCAATGTCAAGCGTATTTGCCGATGTTTGTTATATATCTGGAGTGGAGAAATGAAATGATAATAGAATTTCTGATCTGTACGAGAGGGCACCTTAATTAATCATTATTAATTAATTAATTATTGAAAGGTCAGATAAGAGTAAATAAACTCGTTCTTTCGTTCATACAGCATTTTAATATATGATGACTAGTTTTTCGGCTTTTAACAGCCATCTTCGGATCAACGTCAATAGGTAAAATTGTCAATTTATTATTAAACGAGTTTATTTACTGTTATCTAACCTTTCAATTTAAATCGTTCATTTTGGATACTTAGAATATAATTAATTATTATTCATTCTACTTGAAAATTATTTCAAATAAAAACTAAAATCGAACTATTATTAAGATTTGTTTAGATTTATAGCTTTTTTTATATACTTGGCACGATATAATAAGGTTTATACTAGTTTCTAGAAAATTTAGAACTTTATTTACAATTACATACTGTACCTATAATCAGCGAAATTGAACAAGAAATCATTAACAACTTGACTTATAATTTAGAGAAATACACAAAATGCACAAGCAAGATATAAAAAAGGAAATTACAAACGCGTCGAATACCTACAATGATAGCAATGACAGTTACCGCCTAGAATTTGTCGTACGTTTTAAAACTGATATGGAACCTCTGGCAAATTGACTCGAGGTTACTCGAGATTTGCCAAGCCACGCGTGGTGGGAACCACGGTGGGAACGGTGACATCTGTCAGAGTTCGATTTACCACAAGTTTACACGGATCATCTTGAGCGGCTCAAGGTTTGCCAAGCCACAAACCGTGGAAACAAGGCTTTACACCAGACTCCGGTAAGTAACGACCTCTGCGTGACATTTGAAAACTACTTTCTCAACACGTCAAAGTGACAGTAATGGAGGATACAGCTGATGACAACCGGGTTTATATCAAAACTAAATAGTACAAAACTATTAACCAAATAATTATACAACTGAAATAACTAATAAGATGAGAAATACAGCTTTAAAAACCTTAATAGCTCAGTTTTTAATGAAGCGAACAGGTTGTTTAGAATAATTTTCAGAAATTATAAGGTTGGTTACTTGTCAATATGACATTCATTTAAATTAGATTTTGCTGTCACAATCCTTCAACCGATAGGTAAGCAATTTTCCCAAAAAAAGTCCGGTAAGTGAAGCCAGTGGTGAACACGTGCAACTCATGATTTGACAGGCCGTACATAAAGCAGTTATCAAGGAGGTCGTGCTGTGAACAAAGAAATAAGAATTCCACAACTACGTCCACATCGACGAAATAGAGTAATTTCAGAATTGCTGTCATGATTGGTGTCTTTACATTTTGATCCCATCTGTGTGTAGCAACAGTGTATATTGCTTTAAAAATAAAGATTTTGATGTTTATAGAAACTTCTTAGAAGGGGCTTCCGTAGAAGCGGAATTTCATTTATGAAAAACAAAATGGTAACTGCAACCAGAAGTGAATCGTACCACATGTGCAATTTCAGCTCTTGGAGAGTGTAATGAAAGCTTATTTCCACATATACACAAGCTTCTAAAAATTTTAGCGACTTTACTTGTCATAATCTGTACCCCTGAAAGGACATTTGCATCTGTGAAATTTAAAAAACTCTTTAAAGAACTCTATCGGTTACGAAGACGGGACTGCTCTTCATGTCAATCCGTCGAAGGATTGATTAGACTCAGCCTCAGAATAGACATTATTCTGAGACTGAGGAGCTGATAGATTTATTCACAGCGAGGAAAGCTCGAAGGTTCAATTTATTTTTACAAGAAGTTACTTTCGAATGAATAACTTCGACCTTTTTGCGAAAAGATCTATACGAGGATCAAATGCAGAATAGATATATTATAACGAAGTCATGAACAAAAAACTACCTTTGCTGGCAGTTGCAGAAGTCATACGAATAAATATTTTTTAAAACGCTTTTTTTATTATTTTCAAATGTTAATTCTGGGAAACAAAAAATAATCCTTATTCTGCTTTGACAATAAGTAAGTACAAAACTTTTGCCTCAACTACATTGTTATGTATGAATACCTTCTCGCCCCTGCCCTCCCAAGATCTTTTCTAGCTACGACCTTGCTCGAAGGGAAAATTCCCATTTAAGCACAAGATAAACTGCCAATGAGGTGTAAACATTAGTGAAAGCTTTATACAAAGGAGTACTTCATTAGCCACAGCCGCACTATATAAGTGCGATAGAATTAGAACAGACAAGAACAGAGAAACCAAATTGCCCAATCGTACCAATCACACGTTGATGTTACATTTAATCTACAATTCCACATCTGTAGTTTTAAAGCCATTAAGTAAAATCATAACTAATTGGGACAAATATGAATTTAACCGATGAAACGAAAGACACACGCGAGAGTTCAATAACTTGCGAGAGATCAAGTTATGTATTTGATATACTTACCGCATTAATTCCACTGAACTGTTGACCAGCCTGCATACTGCATACCAATAGCAATGGCAATAGAAGGAAACGATTTGAAACGACTTGACAATATCCAATTGCATTTCCTCCTTTCTTCTCGCTATTCTGAGCTTCTATTTCTAGTTCATTAATCTCATCTCCTAAGTCACATGCCTTTAAACAACGCAGTCTTTCTAAACCTAAATGAAAAAAAGACAGGTAGGTAGCTATTCATCTGTGATATATTTACTGTAACTTATTACAATAAGTGTAACGTAGTAAGAGACACATAAACTATCCGATCACTCCGTATTGAAATTCATTAAAAAGATAGGGACTCTATAATGGTTTTATCTATGTGAGAAGTGACAAAACCGCGACAAAAAGCTTATTAAATTGCTTTTTCATAGGATTTCGAATGTTTAGGCGATATTTGTAAAGAGGAGAATTTCAACATATTTTACCTCGTGAAACACATTGAGAAACTTTTTAGGTAATGCAAAAGATAAATCACCTAAAAATTTGAGAAAAATTGAGAAATGAAAGATCGAGGCTTTACAAAGTCGTGGTGGTGATTAAAATAATGTTTACTTCGACATTCGAAACGTGGTACCGGAATTATATCTAAAATAAATCGGACATAATATTAATATAGGAAATCTTGAACTAATAAAGCGTATGACTTCACCAAGGGAATTACGTGCATACCAAACTATATCCATGTGAAAATATCAAGTGCATAGCATTTATTGGAGTAGAAGGTTTGGTTCTTTCCACATGCATTGTTAGTTTTTGACATCTAGCAGGTGTGGAAAACTACTTGCACAGTAGAGGCATAAAGTTGTATAAGAAAAATGAAGAAAGATAATAGATTTTTCTTCATTAGATCGTCGGTTGAAAATGAGAATCTACGATTTTTTTCCCCAGGTTAATAAAATCTGATATAGAGCCAAATGATCAAATATTTTATGCGTGTGTTACATAGATTTCAATATCCTGCTGAAAGATTTCCGTTTTAGTGTGAAAAAGGACCCTTAGAACGTATGTACAGTCGTGCATGGACTTTCGGAATGACCGCCTGTGCAGCAGTGAGCACCGCACTATTCACAGTCTGTTCTATTGCATTTCACCACGTAAGTAACGAAACATTCTATTCATTCATGCGCATCCAACACATCTACCCATATATCGCGAAATAGAATAAACTGTAACTATCGCGGCGATAGCTGTTCTCTAGGCGATCATTCTGAAAGGTCACGACTGTACAACATGAAATAAGCGTTTTGCCTTTGAACCTAATAGGATTAAAAAAGTTCATCTACTACGGGGTAATCTATTAATATTAACCGCATAAAAATTTGAATTCATAGCTTCGTGCTTTAAAAATATTTAAACTATCGAAATTTAAATATAAAAAAAATAGAATAATTAACAAACAAAACTTTAGCAAACCACTAATGCAAAACGGCATCGTAAACATAGGTAACCTAATTGAACATTGAAGGCATTTGTAGATTATTACTTTGTCCCCACTTCTATAAGTCAGTTATCTTCAATAGAGCAGTATAAAAATATATACAAATTGTTGCAAAAATCACTATAAGCTGGTAGTTTTTTAATATCCAAATCTTCTGCCCAAAATAGACAAACTTGAACGATCTTTGCGCAAAGACTCAAGGACGCTGCTTATGTGGGTAAGTGCTGATTCAATACAGATCCATGCTCTTGTTTATGCTCTACTATTAAATTATTATGTGAGTAAGCTTTCTCTTTCTGTAGTAGTACTACATTTAAACACGAAGGTAAACGACTTTAGGTAAACAGAAATTGTATGTGTCCAGTGTTGCTCTAGCGGAAGCAGGTTGCGGATTTGATTTTGAATATTGTGAAAATCTGTTTTTCGCTATATTAGCATTCTATAAGTCTCTAAGCGGTAATTCAATCAATACTGGTGTACCGAAAGGTTCTATAACAAGACCTTTATTATTCACGCTGCTGAAATCGCCGTTTGCTACGTCTGGTAGGGTAGTTAGGTCACCTTTAACTGTGTTCAACGGAATAATTCGTTAAATTTCAATAGAATTCAGTAGATTTGAAGAATATTTTGATCATCGATAACTACTGAAAGTTGTGCCTATTGATATCTATAGATATCAGTACATTTTCACCGGCACAAGTGTCGAAGTAAATATACTACTAAAAAACATAAACCACACTAAGGGAAGGAGGAAAGACTTATGTCGACCTGCTACGATAGATAAAGCAAACTATAGATAACAAAATTGCAATGATATAAGAAATAAAGAAAATATAAGGAAACTGTGAAAATGAGCTGTTGTCTTGCTGACAGTCAATGGAATTAAAAAAAAAAGTAATCGAAATGAGATGGTTAAGGATGGAAAAACAAAATGTAGGTGCTGTAACAAAAGCCAAAGAAGTACCAGACAGAGTTTTTTATCCAACGGGAAAATAACTCTTAATAGTTCAACGGTAATTGCAGTCGTGATTCAGTTGGTGGGTATTGGCTCAATCCATTTGGTGTACGAATCCACCAAAATAAAAATATATCTACCATGAAACAGTCCTGCATAATCCCATGTACACGCTGCAATGGCGTAGTAGCATAATCCCACGGATGCACTTCCACCTTGGTAGGATTGTTCTTCGTCCTGGAATACGATAAACATATCCGTACTGTTTCCTCGATATCTTGATCAATTCTAGGCCACCAGACGTAGCTTCTCGCTAGAGCCTTCATCTTGACTATACCGATGTGAGCGATGTGCAATTCTTTTAGGATACGCGAACGCAGTTTCTCTGATATGGTTACTTTAATTCCCTTCAAAAGATATCCATCCTGCACAGAAAAGTCCGATTGGATAAATCCCACAGGTAGCTTCCCTCCAGTTTCAACGGCTATATATAGCGCTCGCAAGGTCGCATCCCTTTTTGTCTCTTTAGATATTTCCTTCTTAGTGACAGGTAGATTCTCTATTTGGCTTATTTGGAGGAGATTTACTGCATCGCATCGTCCGCTTGTAACTTCAGGTAGAGGCGCTCGAGAGAGATAATCCACATTGGCATGCAGTAGGGTTTTACCTATGTATGATGTCGTATTGGAATCCCGACATGTAACAGGCGTAGTAGAGTAAACGTACAGCCGATGTGGACGGCAAACTCTTGTCCGGGTGGAAAATTCTCATCAACGGCGGATTATCCGTAACTAACGTGAATTTGCGTCCATAACAGTAGTGGAAAAATTTCTTCAAACTCCATACTATCACTGTTGCTTCTCTATCTAATTGGCTACAATTCCGTTCAGCGGAATTTAAGGTGCGGGACGCGAATGCTATGGGCCTTTCAGTGCCGTCGGCATAATGTGCGATAGAACTGCTTCATACCATCCGTCAACCATCGGACAAACCGAAAGATATGTGCAAACAGTTAAGAGGAGTCTGCCGAACCAATTAGCTGAAGGTGGAAACTTCAAGTTAAATCTCAGCCGATTTTTACTACAATACAGGAAGACACCTAATAGTACAACTCAAGTAAGCTCAGCGAAACTAATGTTCAACCGCACAGTCAGAACTCGACTCGAGCTGGTAAGAAGGAACGTTGGCGCAGACCTACAAGAAAAACCTACCTTGCCACAGAAGACTGTTAAAAGTTTTAAGATTGATGATAAGATTTAGGCCAGAGTTTACAACAATCCAGCAAGGAATTGGGTATTTGGAACAGTTGTCGCGAGGACGGGACATCTGCATTATGATATCCTGATTAATGGAAGTATTCATAACAGGCACGTCGACCAACTGCTACCGTACGCGGGTGTACTGCCCGTGGAGAACCGCCATCTGCCAATGAACCCCGACAGAAATACATCACCTACTAAGGAAGGAGATGCTGCGGGAATTGAAGAGAGTCCACCAACGCCGTCCTCCCAAGAACATTCTGAAGGAACAACAACCAACGATGACGATGCTGCTAATAAAAGATCTGTTACAGATAACACCGCTGATTCAACCATGGCTATTCCTAAGAGAATTCTACGTCGATCGAAACGAACACGGAAGGCACCGGTTAGGATAAGTTAAGGGCGAGATGATGTTATGTATTTGCAATGAACTTCGCAGGCAACCCATGCGCATGCCCAGCAGCAGCAGACGGGGAAGCTACGAACACATTCTTGTCATTGCTTTGCATAATTATCAATATTCGATGTCATATTCAAGTACGAAATGAACAGTGTCGCAGTGTTGTGCGTTTTTTATTTATCTGCATACACAAGAGATGAGGATGTAATTTTTACAGCAGTGGCAGTTCCACAAACCCAGTAGACCAAACTATGGTAAAATATGTACACATCATGAAAAGTAAAGAAGAATCCAAGGGGGCAACCTATGTTTTGATCATCGACAAGGATTGCTTGGTGGTGTTGAACATGGCATTAAACTCTATCTAATATTAACCTAGCTCATTATTAAGGTTATATGAGGAAAGAATATACCAGTAAATGCAGAAGATAACACAAATAAACCATTAGCGCAGCAAGGCAGCCTTTGCCACCCTATGTAAGCTACTAGCTTCCACGGCATCGACATAACTCCGATACAAGAAAATAACTGGTTGAAGAACTAGTGGCAGGTCTTGGGGAAGCTAAATGTAATGTAATATTTGACTTACATGAGAGTAAGAACTTCCATTTTTATCAAGAAAATATTAATATGGCGGGCACAGACTTACAAACCATAAGACTGGAAGACAGCAATCGAAGCACCACAAAGAAAGCTGGTACTTGCTTCTGCTTATCTTTCATTTGATGATCGGAATTATTTACCTCGCCTCCCCCTTTCCAACCTGTTATATATGAACCTGTATGTAGACTATCTAAGAAGAAGGTATTTAGAAACAGCTTTCCATGTTTTCTGGAATGTGCCGTATTAAACCAGTGGAAGTTGACACTGCTGGGGGTCAATTAACTCTCCGACAAATCTGCCGGAAAAAGGTTTACTTCACAATAGAGATGGTACAAAATGCTTATAACATGTATTTGGTAACAGATATGAGCATAGAACAGTTTATAACAGGTGCACGATTTAATATATACCTCTTATCTCATACTTCTTCCGTTCTAATGCCCAAGTACATCAAACATCTTTGGGAACGAGTATAAGTATGCGCACGCATACTGATATTTTACCCGTAAAATACTATTCTAGTTAGCAATTGTCTGGTAACAGATACTAATACTGATTTAGATAGGTGGGCACTGGTTACCATAAAACGCTATCTTCGGTGCTCAGTAACAGGTATCGGTAACAGGTAATAATAGGTGTGAGCTGAGAACAAGAATAGTTCGTACATACCTGTTATCGTAAAATACTGATATTTACCATCTCTATTTTACAAAAACCTTATCTGTAGTTGTGTAGAACTCGGAACTTCCAGGGGACGGTTTCAGATCCTGAAGAGAGGCTAATCTTAATTTGTTGAGTGTGTGGTGAAAAATTCTCTGCGAATATCACATGGACAACTAAAATCGATGATATTCGTTGATCTCAATTGCATTATCTCTATAACAAATGCTTTCCTGATTTGATTGAATTCTGTGGTAACCAACTTTTGAGGCTCATTTTTCTAGCAGAGAATGGCTTTGTGGAGATATATTAGTTATTTTAATTTTAATAGAAATTATTCATGCCTTAACAGCCCTCGCCAGTTTTTGTCAATACAGGAATCATCATGAAATCACTTAATTTGTTTGCCTTTCAGCATTTGCCAAAGAGATTAGATAAAATCTACAAAAACCTCACTCTGAAAGTAGGTCCTAGGTTTCGAACACCTAATCGATTGATATAGAAACTACCCTTATTTCCCTGCATTCCTCAGGCATGTATCGATGTATCGCCAAATAATACATTCCCTGAATAGCGTCATTAATACATGGAGCAGAGCATCTATGCCATGCTGTAGTAGGTCATAAAACTCACTGACTATCCAAGTGAGTTGAATGGTTGGAAACTTTTGATTGCTTGAAGGTTCCAGGGTTCCCATAACACCTTCTTTATTCCCGCTCAATTCTCTCCCGTTGGAGCAGCCGCAGACTTTTGAAGGCTTTCCAGTCGTCCACAGGTCTGGTTGATTCAGCTTTTTTCAATAGCTTTCCAAGTTTAGTTTTCATCTTGAAGGAATCTCTATCCCACCATGGATTCTTTTCCCATGTGGTCTCAAGCGGGCATGTATGCTTAAAGGCATCAACGACTTCGCTCGCACCCCAGCAATTAGCTCGCAGTGGGCATCAATGTGCAATCTCAGTAGGGCATTCACGTTTTCCGAGATATTATCTAGTAGCAGCAAATGTCAATAGAATATATGTCATTCATTGTAATACTTGAAAAACATTAAAAACTCTTAGGTTATAACATGCAACTAGGGACACAGTTTATTATGGTCTCGTCTCGCCCTTCGGAATTTGAAATTTTGCTCCCCTATCTCTGGAGGGGTCCATTTATTTATAAACGCTACTAATACTGCACCCCGCGTGGTCGTGGTAGCTGCAGGTTCAAATCTCCTTCCCTATATCTAATGAATACCCAAAATTGAAGGTTTACTTGGTTCTTACATTAAGGAAATAAGATAACCGCGGTGCTTGCTAACAAGGAGAGAGATGGCATAAATATAATGTTTGCGTAAACACCTATTGAATATCAGAAATAAAATGCGTAGATGCTAAGAATTCTTTTCGGTTAGCAACAGTAGCAGATGTAAAAGTGCGGCCGCATGAAAGTTAACATGTCTATTTACTACTACGTGGTGGAACTATTTTTACATTTTGAATTACTAAATAAATGGGTAACGTTTACATATTACGTTAACTTTTAAAGGATTATCTAACTTTAAACGTCGCGTCGCTTACAATTGAAATATTTACGTCATAAAAAATTTCATGAAATCAACATCAAGCTGTCATTATCTATTGGTAAAGAGATACAGTTTAAGAACACTTCGCATGAAACAATCATAATAATAATCATTGCCGTGGAATATATTAAAAATACCTGCTCTATTGAATATGAAACAAAAGAGTTTACTCTCAATGAATAAGTGGAAAAAATAGGTAAGTAATAAAACAGAAATTATTGACATTAATTGCCCATCATGTGCATTGAATATTCATAGAACATTACTATATTTACCAGTGATAGATAAGTTTGTGGTGTTATATAAGATATTTCCAAGTTTATCCAATAAACATGTCTCAATTTTTATAATTTCACGTGAATACTAAATGTAAATTAAAACATTCCTACATTTAATTCCACAACAAGAAGATAAACTTACCTTGGTTTATCTTATTGTCGTTTATGCGACAATACCAATGAAATGTAAGCAGGGAAAATACGAATAGTTGTTTGAAACATAGTTTTGACGTAAACAAAGGAATTAAAACTCAATCCACCCACGATTGCACATGGACAGATTCTAAAAATTAATTTTACGTTTAATTCGTCAGCGAAAACTATAAATATCAATGTGAATGCAAATCTCTGCGCAAGCCGAAAAGGTTACCGCATTTTAGTCGCATATTGAAAGGGTATTATCTTTCGGGACGATTGCCGGTTCTGTTTATTGCAGTCGGCCAAAATAGTATTCCTAATTCTGTCTATTCAATAGAGCAATGTTTACAATATCCCATAAAAATTATATTCACTTCATCTTTCTCTTTGCGTACATCTACAAATGTACCCAAAAAATCTCCAAAGCCCACATATTGTCGAACAACAAGTGATTTTTGAAACAATCGGTACACTTAGAGTGTTTCGTAAACTCATAAATATATAAACCATAAATAAAACTCATTACATGGGTACAATAAGTATATCAAATAAAATGAAAAAAAACCGTCGAATTTTCTAATAACTTGTTGAATACTGCACTATTACGCCACAGTTGTGTTACTTAAATCATTAGATACTTACTTGCAATTGCTTCCTTTGTCTGTTTTCTTACCACGTATACATACTTAGGACTCTCTGGTAAGAACGGAAACGCCGTTGAACATAAGAAAACTAATACTACGTAACAAGATAAGAGAATAGGCCACCTATCTTCAGTACCTAAAACATACATATATGATTACTACTAATTGTAAGATAACAAGCCAAGCAAGAGCATCGGATTCAATTCTAAAGAAAAGAAAGACTTTTTTCTTTTTGCTCTTACGATCTAGTTCTTATTAAACTATTTCCGAAAAGTTTTGTCGTTATTCCTATGAAACAATCATTTGCTGGGTAAAGATTAGTGTATCCGTGAAGGCTAGATATTTGTTTAAGTTCTTAAGTAAACAATTAAATTTTAACAGTTCATATATACTTGTAATTGTATTAAGGAATGTTGTATAATGTTATTTTAAATATTAACTCCCCTTTCACTCAATTAATTACTTTGTACAAATCAACATATATAAGAAAGTAATAAATGAGAAAATATAGTTGAGAAATGGTTGTGGCGAAATTTTTGTGAAATAAAAATATATGGAGACCGTGGACTGCCGATGAACATTCAAGAAACGATGTATTTGCGGGTAGTAAAATGTCGGCAAGTGACAGAAGTGATGCGATAGAAGACGATGTTGATAGTGCAAGAGATCATTGGTCAGCACTGAAACACAACAGATAATTCTGAATGTATACAATAATTTAATGAGTGAGAATTATGGGACTAATACAGAGACAATTGTTGGAATATCGAAATTAACGGTGTCTTACAGAACAGTGCAAAAAAAAATCATTCAAGATGGTGCATTTAAAAGAAAAACAAAGAATCACAAGGAACGATCGAAGAAAATTAGTATGTGTAATTTTGATATTATGGGAAGGGAAATTTACCGGTTCTACAAAAGAAAAGTTTCTACATTGAAGTTTGTGCAATTCCTTGAGAGAAAACAATAGATTACAGTGTTGCATCATTACGTTGTCGGGCGCTATAAAAGAAAACGGCTTTAAATATCGCACAGTTGATAAGCGGCGAACAATTTGGAATCGCAAAGACTACAGGTATGCGAGATGAATACTTGACGTAAGTAAAGGTACATGCCACAGGAGAAGAACGTTTTATTTACTGCTTGAACAAAACGTGGCACCCATGATACTATAAAGAAAGGTTGGATTGATGGTTTGGAAAAATGTTCCGTAATGTTCCTGTTTTTAGAGGGAAAAGGATTATTATTCCACATGCAGGATCTATGGATGGCTAGTTTGATGATGTAGTATTATTGTCCGCAAAGAACATAAAATCGTCGTGTTTCGATTATCATGAAGATATGACAAATTCCTTATTTGAAGAATGGTTCACCAAAAAGTGTCATTATTATAGGTAATGCAGTTATCACTCACGACAAGTTATCAAAATATCTACTGCATCAAGCAAAAAATTATTATTATTAATCATTCGAAGAAACAACTCATTGAAATCTTACACACGAAAAAAGTCAGAAGCAATATTTTATTGATAATGCTACAGATGTTGCAGGTGACACAGTACAGTCTACCTTCATATTACTGTATTACCCCATAAAGTTAGTTTTGAGTGTACTAAAGCAACATATTCGTAGTAAAAATACTACTCCTACATTTAGCGAAATAACAAAAAAGACAATCCAAGAAGCCATATTATTAATAACACCAAATACTTAGAAAAAATGAGTACAACATGTAATCGGTATAGAGTATAGAAGAGTATTTAGAGCACGCAAACTGCATACCAAAATTTATAATACATGTGGATGACGATGAGTAATGATTTAGATGACTGAAGCAGTGTTAAGATTGTAAAGCCATGATAATCTGTATGTACTTAGCCAGTCTTCTTTGCCCATGCAATTCTCATTTTCTTTATTTAATTTATATATTTAGTTAATTTTAATTTTTAAAGTATTTTTTAGCAATCTTCATTCTTATTTTTGTTGGTATATCTAATCAAGATTTTATATATTCTTCAGTTGGAAGTTACAAGTGTAACGAATACGAGTTATGCAAAATGCGAATGAGATGTACGTTGTTGCTGTAATATGTAAGGTGTGACAAGAAGTTGTATTCAAGATGTATATTCAATAAATAAACGAACACGTGTGAATTTGATATGTTGGTTTTCCTTGTACGTGGGTCTATCACCTGTTGTATGAAACACTATTATTATAATATATACAAGTGGGTACTTTTGGACGAGGACGATGCGCTAGAAATTATTTTCCGATTTCACGGATATATCTAAGCGCGAAGAAAAAAAACCTAATGTGCTTTCTTTTGAAAGACTAAAAGAGAGATTTGGATGGATTAGAAAAATGAAACAGCAACCCATAGAAAAAACGAAATTTTAGTAGTAGCAAGTGGGTAGTCGTAGGCACAATAGGAATTTCATCGAAGTCTTATAACGCATTTTAAATAAAAATAACCTTCATGATTGATAATGATAGGGATTATCAATTCTTCCAAGTACTCTCAACGTGATTTTAATCCAAAGTTCATCCTTAGTCAGCTAACACCAGAAATAGAGCAAAGAGAATCATACTTCTTTAATAAGATATTATTAACAGTAGATGCAATTGTTTGGAAAATTGACACTTTGAGTTTAATCTCATCCAAGGAAAACAGTTTTTATTTGTTTCTGATAAATGGCGTGCAGTTTCCTCGGGAAGCATCTCATTTTTCATTATAATTATATGGTTAATCAGCGTTAAAAGTGTAAATCATCAGGATCGTAATCGATTAAGAATGAGGAGATCTTATCGGTAAGACTTAAGTCCACACTTTTTTCGTAGCTGTGTCTCACTGGAACACTACACTTTCTTGAGAATGAATTTAGGGACTGGTGACTTATCACTTGATGTAACAGGGCAAATGTGGTTCCAACATAATGAAGCACCAGCTCAGTCTGTGCATGACGTAATTAATTATTTCAATGAGCATTATCCTAATAGATGGATAGGAAAATGAGAGCCAGTTTACTGGTCGGTAAAACGCGCAGGTTTGACTAAAGGTCTATTCACACTATCGATCAACGAATGGTAAAGTCATGGACCAGTCACAGTCAAAGCAAAATTTCTTTTCTGTTAAACAAATGCATTTCACGGCAGAATATTCATACTTCTAGTCCCCTGCGATCATGCGACGGACATGTGACTGCGGCGATCATTTGAAAGAATATTAAACCGGCACAAACCTGTAGATTTCCGACGAATGCCTGCAAGTGTGAATTATACTGTAGTCAATTGACACTAAAAAATATGGCCAAAGTGAAGCAACAGAGGAAATTTACTTCGAAATATTGTATTTTCCTTTTTAGTACATTGTTAATTGCTCGAAAATTCTTTGACTGACTATCTGAAATAGTCAAAAATATTTACTTTCGTGGTCTAAGAGTTGATTGTATAATGTGACATATTCTCCTTCTATGTTTCTGCGTTTTAATAGTTATTAACCCAGAAACGTTTACTCTTCTGGATCTTCCTATTTTTGTCTTCTTCGTCTAAAATATGCGCAATTTTGATTAAAGTTGAAGTGGAGAACATTTTTATACAATTGCAAACACCAAACTGACTCGCCGGTAGACCGTCAGTGTGTGAATTCATTAAAAATTGACTGGACCATGACTTGAATGTTCGTTTATCAATAGTGTGAATATACCTTAAAGATTAAGCATTGGAACATTGTTTACGTAGGTACTTATAAAGTATATTACATCTTTGTTTATTGCAGCATCTAATAGGTGCATTAAAGCTGAATGCAACATATTGGTAGATTAATTCTTTAATCTATTATTACACAAAGGCGATAACCTACAACTGTTTAAGTTACTAGCAGAAAAGTTTAAGTATACTTACCAAGTACTTCCCGTAGGGACATTATTTGAGCAAGTAATACACCAAACGTGACTCCTAATGGACACATAACACCCATTGCCCCTCTCAAACGCAATGGTGCTAATTCAGTTAAATACATCGGCATAATACAAGTTATGGTTCCTGAAACGTATAATTACGCACAATTTACAGATATAAATCCATTAATGGTGTGATTACTAGGATATTCTTAATGAATTGATACGTTAGCAAACACGTTGCGTTTTCTTTTGCTTATTGCATAGATATATCGACAGAATCGTCAGATAGTCTTATTATCTAACTATTTTCTACTAGATACATTCAGTTGACAGTACAGAGCAAGTGAGAGAAACATATAAGTATCAGTGCACTGCAGAAGGATAGTTACATCACCTAAGCCAGCGTTTCTCAAAGTGGGCGATAGCGCCCTCTGGGGGGCGTTATGGATTTTCAAGGGGGCGTTGGAATGAGAAGGGCGTTGGTTATTTTGGAAGGCGGCGAGGCGGCAGTGAACGCCTAAGGCCTTGAGCGACTCTGTTTTTTTTTTTTGTTTTTGATGGGGAGGACTTAAATTCCCCATTTTTTTTGTAAAAATAACATATCTATTATTACTATCTTAGTGCGCATCACTATTAAAAATTCTTCAAAAATTCAATGAAAATTCTAAACACCGCAACGCACATACAATTCATGTCCCAGCAATGCTTTGTTAGTTTTTATGGTTTCTAAAAAGGAATCTTTAATAATTATTATTACCTATGAATATAGTTTTTTTTCAGCTTGTATAAAACATAAACGCAAAAAAATATGCAGGCTAATACATTGTAAATTAATTAGTATTTATCACTCTGGTAATTAACGTATATATACATATGTAGTGCGTTTTGGTCGCTACCTCCACTCTAATATATTTATCGGAGACTTGTATACTTGAATATCTGGACACTCTCAAGTAATCAATGGGAGTAAACAACAAAAAAGGCATGCGCTCGCTCAGAATAGAAAAAAAAAGACTTATTGCATATTAATCTTGCACAACGATATAATTTTTTTCACGGAATTCTCGTTCGACACATTATCCTTATTATTCCGGTTATCGCATGCAAGAATCCAATATGTGTACAGTGCAACTGCAATAGTAACAGATTGTTGTTATATTCTTACCCTTGAAAATGCAATACCATCGCAATCCGCGATGTAGGATAAAATGTAAAAATAATTTATAGAATCTGCGCATGCGATTTCTAATTGTTTTATTTATGTGGAAATTGGTCCCAATGACAGCGATTCATCCAATTGACAGAGCCAACACCCAGGCAAATGGCACGAGCCCCGTTAATTGGCAGCTAATTGCCAATAAATGTTTTATGGACATTTTTAAATATCTTGCACAACCATAATTAAATGGGTGCGACCAGAATTTAATTTAGGCTCTCCCACTTAGAATTGAGCAGCCGTTATTGATATATCCATAAGAGAAAATGGTTTTAGGGCAGTACGGGAGATTTTACTAAATCAGGGAACAGGCTTAACGTATGTGAAAAGCGTGTCTTATGGCTGCAACTAACAGAGCTGAAATCAAATGTCCCTAAACTTGATTTTTGTTTTATTTTTAATTTTAAGGTTTTTTGATCACACGCAAAGAATTAAAATGGGCAGACTTTTTTGTTTTACTTAGTTCTTCACTATTTGTACTAGAACAGGTAGGTGCTCATGTCGCAAAAAAAAATGCTAAAAAACATTATTAATACTGATAACTATTGCAATCGTGTGAAAATACTATTAAAGCTAGAAAGGAAACCATTATAATAATTATCCGAAAACTTTCTATGGACTTAAGGTACATTGAAAATAGACTGACACCAAAAGTACTCCGATATATGTATGAAAGCGAGAGGGGGCATTAATTAGCTCCTCGATTCGGCAAGGCGATGGACCAAAAAAGTTTGAGAACCGCTTACTTAAGCGAACAAGCGTATGTAGCGCTATTTAATGCCCGGTTTCTGAAGGGTTAAAACAGCTGTTATCTCTTCGTTGCATAACTTAAGAAGTCCGTTTTCTCGAATTGAGTTACACATGTTAATACAGAGTTCCGTCCCTTGCCCAATCCATTAGCGCTGCCGGTTTCGACCAAAATATGAAAAGTCCTGCATAAACTGTAATTGATAAGGTTTTCACGAATTTTCCAACAAAAGTATAGAAATCCTGCGATAGAGCTAGTAGATTTAACATCAAAACTAAACAAGTCCAGGTGGCATCAAGATGGTTGAATTTAATACTTTGTCGGGAGATTATGAATTAAATAAAATGTTCTTCTTATAAGCTGATTTCAATACACCGACTCGTTGAAGCACCCAGTCTTTCCGCAAAACTAAATTAGCCCAAAAGTATTCCCGTCAAAATTTTATAAGTCCATGCTTTGCGAACAAAATACAACAAGCCCAATAAAGAATGCAATTTCTTCAGTTAATAATTAGAAACTTCCAAAATTTTTACACCTGTACTAGTATAATTTAACAAATAAATTCCCGATTTACAGAATTCTTGAAAATCTTGCATGGACACTCCTAAAATACCAAACACACAACTGCAGTTTTAGCGTTTCAGATACCGGGAATAAATGACCATCCATCAACAATAGACGACCCTAAACTACGGATTAATGAAGATTCTTAAGAACGGTATATTACTGTGTGTCGGAAGGAACATCTCAACAAGAGCGACAAGAGCGGCGGTCAAACAGTGTCGGCGCGTTTGATCTCTGGGGTAAACATTTCTCATCTTTAGCCCGGTTATTGACTACTATTGGTTAGAACGAACTTGGAAAAGATGGCGATTGCGCGCACATTTTCAAAATTTGCTAGCAGATAGGATAATATGTTCCTTATTATAGCTGTGACTCGCTTAAACTTGCGTTTTATTGTCAAGAACTGTTTTGATAAGAGCTTGGCTTCCTATTGGTTAGAACAGCAATGAAATGCTTCTTATACCTCCCTGCTCTCCATTTGCTGATGATGGGCGGGGCAAGAATGGAGCAGTTCATATTGCGAGAACTACCAAGTGACAGATATACTGGATTGTGCCACAATAATATTATCCATCATGTGAAAGGCAATCCTTTGGGAATGAAATCTGATGTTCACGGGATTTCGACATATCTTTTTAACAGAAAGTTCGAGATGGAAATCATGGACTGAATAAGCTGGAATCAATCCAACTACAGAGGCGGGTTCGGAGAATAGATTACAGATGGATCAAAAACCGAAAACGGGACTGGAGCTGGAATCTACAGCAAGGTGAGAAATACAATTATCACCCTTCCACTAGGAAAACATGCCACGGTCTTTCAGGCAGAGACATACGCAATATTGAATTGTGCAAGTGAAATTACGCAGACGGCTTATGAAAATAAGCGGATCTATATTGTGACAGATAGCCAGGCGATACTGAGGGCAGTAGTGAACTTCAAAATACAATCAACACTGGTTTGGAAATGTACTAGTGAAGTGAATAGTCTGACAGACCAAAATAATGTCACTTTGCTGTGGGTGTCCGGACATTTAGTAATTGGAGGAATCGAAAAAGCCGATAAGTTAGTAAAAAGGGGATCGTCTGCTTCATATATAGGCTCACAACCTGTTTTAGGAGTGTCTAAAAACGAGAGCAGGTGAGAAGTTGGATCAAAGAGAAACACAAAGAACACTGGAATAATATCACCAGGTAAACGCATGGTTGGACCTTTGTTAAGGGACCATCAAAAAAAGAAGGCTCAAGAACTATTGCAGCTTAGTAGGAGGCATCTTCGCATCGTAACAGGTCTCCTAATAGGACACTGTACACCTACAGAAAATTGGGAGCAACATTGGAGATAGCAAATGAGAGGACAGAGAACGCCTACCAGATTCTGCGTGAATGTGAGGCTCTGGACGCAAGAAGACAGGCAATTTTTGACAAGCCAAAAATTATCCCAAAGGATTATTTCGATCAACTAGCCAGAGATCTATACAGATTAGTACAGGGTACTACATTCCAGGAATGGCCGGTATAATTTAATAGGTGAAAGAAATGGGAAACTCAATACAAAAAACCAAGAGGCTGCAGTGTTTCCAGAGACTTGATGTCAAACGGCTCCCACAATAACAAAAAGAAAATGGTTATCTAATAATCATGAAAGAGAACAAACGTGTCTTTGTTCAGAGAGCTAACAAAGCTTGCTCCTTTGACTGTATTTAACCTAGTAATATTGCTCAATTCAGCATTTGGTTTATTTAACACCTGTCGTTTTCAAAGTATAACAAAGTAACGACTATAAAAATCAGAAATAAAAATATCACCTTTTATTAACCCAATTAGCGTAGAACTTCTTGAGCGAAAAGACAACGAAGTAACGCGTTTTATGTACTGGCATGATATCAATTGGGGATATATTTTATGGTATTGCTCGTTCAAAGAAGAAAAACGCGTGTGTAGTACATATAACGCGTTTCTACATAGAGCCTATAATTCAACAATTTAAATCATTTCAATACAGTTGCCGATTTTAAATAACTTAGCTGATGTATTTGTGGGTACTTCGGGTTAGGAGTTAAACAAAGTAGGTATATATGTTATGTTCAGCGGTAGTAGAGGTATGCAGCGCCCTGATATGTATAGGTTACCTGTACTGTCAATTAGGTAAGAGTAGCAAATAATTGTAAGTACTTAATTTATGTATCTGCTACCGGTAGAAGATGGATTCGACAATATTCTGACGTTGGTTATAGGATGCATCAAAAACTCACCAGATGCTAATCCAATGACAAATCTAGCTATTATCAGCATTTCGACCGAATTCGCTAGTTTCGTACCAAAGAACAATACACCAGCGGTAATTGCTAAAATCGCGCTTCCAATCAAACCATCCTTCCTTCCAACTTTATCAGCTAACCACGAGCCAGTTAACGACCCAATAGTACCGCCTACCAAATATATCGACACGATTACAGGCCACAGAATATTCATTTGATCATTAGACAATCCATGGCCGTACTTTTTATAAATGCTTTCATTGCAAAATCTTTTTATAATCTGTGACATTAAAAGAAAAACAATAAATAAATTATTCCGCGTATGGGTTTCGCGGGTGTGATGGAAACATTTCTATTTTATCCAAACCTTACACATTAAATTCACTTCTTCACTTCAAATTTACCATCACCACTTACATAAAAAACACCACTATATAAAACATCACCACAATCACTACAAAGTGATATATTGGATATTCTTACTTGTTCATAGTTCTATATGGATGTAATTTACTGCTTCAGAATTGTGAATTATAAAGAAAATTCAAATACTTACGTCCAAATGTGGTCTTTGTTAGACTTACTAAGGGGACTCACAAGCGGGCTTGTCCCTATGAGCATGGATTTATTATATATATATTAGGGCTGTTGCTCGAAACCATATAGTCGTGTACGTAAATTTTACGGACTACCTGATTTCGGGTAATACTCGATAGCCGGGTAACCCGGAATTGGGTAGTACACTGAACCAGTACCTGACTTTTGAAACAGACTGCTTTTCGAAAACCCTAGGTGTTATATTTAGGAATCCAATAACTGAAAAGTAAACCTTCTGTGCTCAGTGAAATATATGTATAATTACATTTTTAAATAAAGGTAAGCAGCTTTTAGGGTAAATAAACCAAGATATTTTACTTAACAAATTTGCTAAAAGTTTTGTGCGTTTGATTATTAAAATTCTGAAATTTAAAATAATTATCAAAATAGTTGTTCTATAATATTTCTTTTATCTATACCATTAAACTGTATCTATTTAATTTATAATCGCTCTATTATTACTATTTTTTGTTATTTACCCGGCGATACCCATAACGATGAGCAAAAAGAATAGCAGTTTGATTTAATGATTAACAAATGTATAGAAATATCAATTTAAAGTAAATAATAGTAAAAACAATAAACACATTATACTATGCTAATTGCATTAAGTATAATAAATGAAGACAGCCTTTGCTTTATTTTAGTTTCAAGCGTATTCTTCATTCTTCTTACAAATAGTATTTTCTTCAGGATTTGAGTTAAATGTATTAAAATATTCGAAAGCTAAAGATAACAGAGGGGTAGATGCCGTGACTTCCAGATAGATGTCTCAGCTGCTGTCTACCAGGTCGGTGGAGACGGAGGAGGGACATAAGACCATCTCGGTTAGTACGACCAGAGAACGCCTACAGGGGGAGTTACATCCCCACTTATGTGGAGCCTAATAGTAGACGAACTGTTATGGAGGCTGACTGATCTAGGCATACCTTGCAAAGGATATGCTGATGTTATTGTCATATACGCAAGAGACAACTTTGAGAATACCCTGTGTGGTATAGTTCAGAAAGGATTGAACTTCACGAGAAGGTGGTGTCAATCGATGGGACTCAATGTTAATCCCACTTAGACTACCTTAGTAGCATTCACTAGGAAAAGAAAATCCAATCTCAAAACCATAAAAATGGATGGGCAAAATATAGATTGAAGAACAGAGGTTAAATACTTAGGCCTTATCCTACACAATAAACTTCTATGGAAGAAACATGAATTTGAAGTAACCAACAAGGCCAAAAAAGCCCTGATGGTGTGCAGAAACTTTGCACGGAAAAATTCAGGATGCAACCCAAAAATACTATTTTGGATGTATACAGTGATAGTGAGACCGATCATAACTTATGCATCCGTAGCTTGGAGCAAAAGAACTAATGTGGCCACCGCGAGAATTAAGGTCTAGAAAGTGCAAGGATTAGCATGCGTATGCATAAGTAGGGCTATGAGAACTTGCCCAACAGCAGCTATCGAGCTGGTATTAGATCTTACCCCTCTCCATATTGTGGTAGAGAGCGTGGCAAAAAGAAACACACTCAGAATGATCAAGGAAGGAACGATCAGGCAGGCCTCAATCTCCTGACGGTGATCAAACCTGGCACATTTCAAAAAAATTCAGCTCTGTGAAGGAATTCACCACAAAGCTACTATAGTAACAAGAGCGAGTGGGATCAAACACCATCTTGAAATTGAATAGAAATGCCATCAAATAGTACACTGATGGCTCCAAAACCGCAGAGAGAACTGGAATAGGAATATATGGAGAACCAAGTACTTCGAAAGCTTGGGAAAATACTTTCAGGCCACTGTAAAGTGAAAGGACATCTGACATCTGAGGAAGTTTAAATTCGCAAAGAAATCTGAATGTAGATTTTGTGGGGAACAGGATGAAACACCCATTCATCTCCTCTAAATAGCTTAGCACTGTGCAACTCAAGGGCCTTGCACCTGAGAGCATGTGTAATCGAAGAGGGAGACTTACCTGACCTTGGGCCTTCAGATATCCTACACTTTTTGAAAGGAATAGGATTGGAAGGCCAGTTGTAGAACAGCAAGAATAGGGCATACAGTAGATCTCTGAGGTAGCAGTGTAACATCACCCTCCCTACATATACATACATAACTTTTTCTGTTACGTATTTATCTTGAAAGATGTCCTATTGATCCTTACAAGTGATTTACCTATTCACAATTAATTTTAATATAAAAACTACAAATTTAATTTAGTCCCTTTTAAAACGCTCTATGTCTATTTTTCATTTTATTTACAAATCCGTAGTGGAAAAACTGATTATTTAGCTTATTATTTCATTTATTTTTTTTTTAATGTGATTTTGTACAAATAAAATAATCCTATAAAAAATAAAAATAAAATCAAATCTACGATTACATACTGCTTGTAAAACCCATGCGGCAGACACAAATAGCGGTGTTGTTTTTTATACGCGTATCAAAACCACCTAACTGCAATTTTAATAACGAAATTAGATTCAACAAAGAATAACCTGTATATTTGTTATCTTTTTAACCGCTTTCGTCAACATAGATTAAATTAAGGGTTCTAGTCCAGAAATATTTATAGGATCAAATTCCACAATTTGGTAAGAATTTTCGCAAATAATGAAGTTATAAAACCTGTAAATTCTCATATTTACAGCCACCGACATTAATATTTAGCACCATCAAGGCGTCGAGCCATTCGTTCGTGTACTAAATAATAACGTCGGTGATTGTACATGTCGGTACCAGGAGCGACTACCCAAAAACGGTTCTAGAACCAAATATCTTGAAAAACTCGATTTCTTATAATACATGATTTCGGTTAAAGCTCGATTTCGTATAAAGCTCGATTTTGGGTCACACTTTATTTTGGATCTGGACGGGTTTCGACAAGGCTAATATATACGGATAGCGTCCACGTAGAGATTGAGAGAAGGAGCTAGGACTAGCAAAGAGACTTATTCCTATGCAAAATGTAGGTATTTAAACACGATCACCATGGCGAATAGATATGCAATCGTCTAAAGTCATATGGAATCCTATATATTTCAGAATATTTTGCCAGTACTCGCTTCATCTCACTTTCTATCCTCTTGAATGATATGTGCTTCTCTCTCTAATGTTAGAGTCAATCGGTAGGAGGTACAGCTATCCATACGTATAATACATCCATGCTTATGAGAAACTCAATAGTCATAACCTTCATGGCCCGTGGAGGGGAAAATGGCTTTAAATGAGAGCTTGTGCAAAATATTCACAGATATTTAGTTGACATTTTGTTGGCAAATCAACGAACTGCATATTTAATCAGTACGCCTACATTCGTACAGTTGAAAAAATTCACACATTTCTAGTAACAAAAAAAATCTTGCACCATTTTGTGTAGCAAAAAGTCTAGTATATGTACAACTAAAAAAAATGTTTTATTTTTTTTTTTGCTTGTGGGTCCCCTTAACAATTATACATTACTAAGGGCCATTACATATTACAATGGCGGTTTAAACCGTAGGTCAATAATCTTCGGTTTAAACTTCACTTTAGACGTACATGGAAACTGGAACCTTAAACCACGATTGTAATGATGGCCCTAAGAAGTTAAAATGAATATACCAAAGGTCAAGATTACTACTAAAAACAAATCAGATCAAAAGGACGAAACATTTTTTTTTTATAATGTAGGATACTTTACGGCAAAAGTATATTAAGGTAACAATATCCAAATTCTTAAACTAGATAACAAAAGATAGGTGATTTTGGATTGACTGATTGTTTAAAAGGCGATTATATTAATTATTATTGAACTCATCTTCTCGTCAGTTGGGTTAGTATTTATTGTTTATCTTGATGGGAAAGCTTTTCACCTGTGGTTTGATTGCTCTATGAGGCTGAATAAGCGTTAGTGCCCCAAACCTGCTTTCGTTAAGTGGTAGGGTAAGGCTTTTATAAAACTTTTACTAAAACTTCTTTTGTAAAAGATAATTGACAATCAAAAGATTCTATGTAAACTATTTTATAAAAGTTTTGTAAAATATCAATGTTATTTGTTGATTAAGGGGTTTATTAATAGCGTATTCCACTGGTTGCACTGGGGCGGACAGAGTGTAGTTGCTGTGCTCCATTAGTAGAGTCAACTAGCACTGGCATAGTATTTTATATTCCACTGGCATACTGGCACCAAAAAAAGGTGCACTGAGTGCAAAAAAAAACACTCGCTATAGGTCACGGGGCCAGTTCAGTGTAGGAAGATGCCAAACAATTTTCGGGAGTTTATGTTATTGGGAGACTTATTCGTTGAATGAAATTTCATCATCGTTTAATAACTACGAAATAAATATATTTGTGGAGATAATAAATCAGAAAAATAAATTATAATTTAATATTGTGATTAAAAATTGTTGGTTGCCATTTTCAACGTGAACTTATCTTTAAATGTGCGTTCCACTGGGAGTGAGACTTTATAGCACCCAGCAAGTGTTGACGTGCGTAAGAGTAAAAAACTGAAAATCTTGGTGCGCCCTCGGTGCAACCAGTGAAATAATCCTGTAAAATTGCATACCATTCGGATTACATACCGGTAATCACTTAATTCTGCGGTCAATGGATTAATCCAAAAATTAATTTACAAAAGTTTTGTGTGTACATGTGAATGGCCATAACCTGTTTTATTATATTTAAGCGTTGTTGGGATACAATTTCGAAAATGAATACCAGATCGTCGTCATTTGCATAATTATTGGAACTAAATATTTCAGTAAAATATGTTGCTGAATTATGTTAATAAAGTTCATAATTTTCACTTTGCTAAGCTATTTTATCAATTAAAGATCGCATCCATATAAAAAGACCGGAAGAAGTAAGTACGAAAGGTAATTATTTAGATTATGTCTTTATGTCAAATATCTTTTATAAGAAAAATGGATAAAAAAGCTAACTATGATAAAGAATTGTTACTATAACTTTGATAAAAGTTAAGCCTAAGCTTGGTTCAAAACGATAATATGCAATAAGTCAGTAAAACAATAAAACATTGGCTTAAATTGAGAATAATATCAACAGTATATTATATAACGAAAGTGACGAATAATACTTGCCGACGAGTTTTAAACGCTATTTTTACGACCATAAATTTAATAAATCTTTATTGATATATTTACTTGCAGTTTACAAAAATTTCGACAGTTATTAAAAATGACAGCCACTTCGGTAATACTTAACGGCCTTTGTAATTGATATATTTAAGGCAAGTATATTGTCAACTTCAGAGCTTGATCGTGCAGACACTGTCACTTTCGTATAATATGGTCGTGGAAAAACAATTAACTTCAACATAGAGAAAATAATTTACAGTACATTGTGGCTAGAACTCGGAATAAAGAATTGGAAATGTTTTATTTACAACCCATTTTAACCCTTCAATTGCCATGATTTTAATAACAATAGTTGCTGCTTAAAGGCCAATTCACACTATCAGTCAGGTCACGGTCAAGTCACGGTCAGATTAAATATTGTAAGATTCATTTTTAAAATTAAGTTCACATTAGAGCGCACGGTCAAGTTACGGTCAAACAATATAAAAGACATGTAATCATATTGATCTGACCGTGAGTTGACCAGGACCTGGGCGGTAGTGTGAATCGGCCTTAAACATCTCTTCTCTGAGGATAAACGCTTGCTTTATTTTTATTCATATTAGTCATTGTGTCAGCTATCGTAGAAGTATGTAGTATAAAAATCACAGAACAATCGGACGACATTTTTATTACTGCTGAAAAGATTTGTTATATAATTCAAAAAATCATTTATATTTTTTTAATGTAAATTACCTATTATTATCTTTATAATTGCACATTCTTGTTTATGATTGTTTTTTTAGCTGTCCTGATGTCGTATTGAGAACAAAATCGCCAAAATATGAAAAATCTGTGGGGAAATGAACCACTTTTATTTTTTTCTTGATCTGTACTTACACAAAGTCATAGCGGATTATATTATTTAAAACATTTTTAATGCTCCCTTTTCCATCTATTCTACTAACTTTGCAAGAGAAATCGTCGAGAATACGCCCTCCTTGGTGGTCGACGTTGTTATTTTATAAGTTGAAGGGATTAATACCTCGATTCTGGAGCAATTACCCTAGTGTGATATTTGCGAAAGTATGCATTTACGCATTATTTCAAAAAGTTAGGTGGTTGAACTTGAACATAAAAATGTCAAAATTTTATGTACTACATAGAAGTTAAGACTGGATGCTGGGCGAGAAGACAGTAAAGCATATCATCTGGCAGTATTCATCCGTCACCAGAATCGGGCACCCCTGAAAAATATTGACCAAAGATTCTGGCGCTATTTCTAAAGCCTGAACTCATTTAGTGAACTCTAGAATAACATCCGCTCTACAATCGGTCTTAAGGACGAATCATAGAATCTATGATAAAATAAAGTAAGTACGCTTTTCATCTCTCCTAACTAAATCGAAATGCATTAAAATCTTATATTTGTTTTAATTTAAATGAAAGGGCACGCATGCCTGTTTATTTTTTCAGGAGAATTGAAATGCCTGATTTCGGTTTTATAGATAGAGATAGCTCTTCCACAACAAAAAATGTCTTTAATTTTTGTTATTTTTGCAGTTAACACAAGAAATACAGTATTTGATTATTACACTTCAAGAGTCTACTGAAATATGGGAAACAACTGAAGTACAGTCTTTTGTAACAAACACAGATACAGTATGGTATCTAGTGGCTTCTTGTGGCAGTCAAAGGGTTAAAGTTTCCTTATGCGTGTTTATTTTTATTGGTTAGTTATTAGAACTACCGACTGTACTTGTAATTAATTTATTTTTATTTCTCTGTGTTGAAGTTATCATACGTGTAATCTACCAATTTTTTTGAGCAAAGTAAAGCATTTGTCTAGCTCATATTGCAATCAAATTATTTCGGCAACTTCTCTCCAGAGTTTTATATAAAAAAGAAGATATGATTTGATTTAGAAAATGTATGCATGCAAAATATTTGCTTATAAAGATTGATAGAATCAGCAAAGTAGGTCTTTTACTACTAAGCACAGTACTAAGCAGACGTTGAAATTAATATATTCACTTTAGATGGAAATTTGCAATAAATACTCAGCAATTGAAACGTATTTGCAATTTTATTTGTATAATTGTAAACATTTTATTGTATATTGGAAAGACTGCAATATATCTGAATTGCTCATATTGTTATTTTTTAATTTTACCATGGTAAAATTGGAGAGCATCTCTATGCATTTACGCGAAAGCAAAGTTGAATAAAGATGTAACAGGCTAGCAGGTGTTTTATGGAGTAATATGCTACAGATCTATTGCTAAAGCTTACAGTCAAAAATAAGTTGGTAGTAGAAGATCCTGTTTCCCGCTGATTGTTTCATAGCTTTATGAATGATCATTCTTTCTCTCTAATGCTTCTAATGCTTTGCGGGAAAAAGGAACTGTAATCGTTCTTTAATTCTGGAAAATAGGCTAAGTTGATAAAATTTGTTCATAAGTGTAATATCCTGTGTTAATGATTTTCCTGTTAAAAATATTTTAATATAAGTACCTCTACTGTGATGCATATATTTAATTGGACTATTGCTATAAGTAACTAAAAAGTACTCCAAAACTATCGAAAAGAAATTTGATAATTGTTGATAATATATATATCGTTAAAAGCTAACCCCCTTAAGCTCCTAGAAAATTATATTGTTCTTTTCACAAGAACAATAATTTTCACAAAAAGGTTTACTAAAATAAAAGTAATAGTGATTGGTGATCATTTTCTTGGTCTTTTTAGTGACACGTTACGTGAAGTTGATTATTTCTAAGCAAAAAGCAATTAATCCTTTCTATAGTTGAACAATTATTTCGAAAGGGGTTACTTCTGGCAAGTTAATTTTTGCTTTTTAACAGGACACAGTAATTGAAACAATTCAAGTATTTCAAGTCAACAGTTTTGAAAACACTTTTTTTTTAGTTTGCTAAAATAGATCTGTTAAGTTTATAAGAATATATCTTTGCCTATTTTCTTGAATAGCTATCATGCTATAAAAATTAAATTTAAATATTTCTTGAATGAATTATTATATCATGGTTATTCAATCACAGCACTCAAGTTTTCAGTCATTCAGTCTTTCAAGTTTATCACAGTTTTCTTGTTATCTTGAACTTATCAACAACTTCTTGTAATCTCCCACCGTTCACTTTTCCTTTCCAAATATGAATGTTAAAAGTTTTCTTGATGTATGCAGATGAACGTGTTAGGCATAATCTCTTCAATATGAGAATAATGTGACGTTGTAAATCAACAGCATAATAATCATCAATCTATGATGAGCAATAGCAAAAAACTTCGGCGTTGGATATTCTCTATCCATTCTTTTACAAAATACTGTTCATAGCAACACTTCACGTTTCACAAACAGTCTAAATTATCACAGCATTGTATGTTCCAAGTGATAACGTGAAGAATGATGATTATAGAATAGCGATGGACACCAGTAAAGTTAATTGACATGCAAAAACATTAAAACAAAACACTTAAAAATCACTTAACCGTAGCCACTGCATGAAACAAAAGAAAGCCCCAATATTTGTAGTTTGTTTTATGAACTTACTTCTGCGGGAGAATTTACTACACCGATATTATACCCAACCGGCAATGACAATCCCATTGTTGTAGCAAATCCAGCTAAAACCAGTAATTTGGTCCAATGAACCCGCTTTTGAACCGATGTATCCTACAAAAACAAGAAAAAATATGTCAGAAATGATACCATTTATTAATATAAAGCAATCAAAACGTTTAAGATGAAACAATTGACATTTACAATATAAGTATAAAATAAATAATTGATAAATTAAGTTCTATTTATGAAATGAGATCTGGGACAAAAATTAATGTGTCATGAACTTTTTCATCAATACAAAATGAATGACGTCGCACAACATAAGCTAAGATAGAGAATTTAGCAAAACAAATCCGAGAAACAGGTGACAACATTAGTCATGCAGCTGTAGTAACCAAAATCTTGGGAACTCTACTAAGAAAATTGCCATTAGTGAAGACAAATGAGACAATAACTTGGCAGCGCGGTTGTTAGATGAGGTAAACAGTTTAGGGGAGAATGGGGAAATGACCGTCATAGGGTAATAGCGGTCAGTACAATATCTAACTAATTATGTCAAATAAAATTGCGATACATACAGCGCCCTTTAGTGAACCGACATCAAACCATATAGGACACACCAATTTTTAATTCAGTTGAGCGGTAGACGTTGAGCAGGCATTTTGTACTTTACCGCGGATGCCATGTAAGTAAGTGCTACAGGTCTTTAACGTCTTAAAAGATTGTCTTCTTATATTATAATTTTCAAATATCTTTTTTTGGAAGGTAAGTAGGACTACTTGCTTATCCACGTATTAGATTTATTCTACTTTTCACGTGTTTTGTTATATCATTTGTTTAACGGTTCCTAGAAGGATTGGATAATTGCGGTCAGTTGACCCGCATTACTTCACTTATAATTTCATTCATTTTCAGATGCCAAGAAATTACAAACGGATTACTGACACCGCTGTTTGGACTTGTCAAGTGCATTTGATAAACTAAAAAAATGGAATAAGCTAAAAACAAGCGGCCAAAAATCACCACATACCATTTTCTACATTTCAGCAGAGATACAAGTCTTTAACTGAAGGCGGTCCAAGCATGGGGAGAAAGCCAGTATTTACTAAACAACAGGAGCCCGATATTGCTTCAAATGTGAAGACTTTAGCGAATATGTATCATGGAGTGACTCCACTTCAGCTGCAAAAATTAGTTTATGAATATGCAGAACTGCAGTGAATTAAAAAAAATAGACTTAAAACCAAGAAATGTGTTAACCAAAGTATCTATGACCCAATTCGTGATGAATTTACAACGAACACTAATACAAAGCGCAAGCGAAATGAAAGTTCCTTCTCAGAGTCGGACATAGAGCTGGATGATATTTGTCAAAACTCATCTGATGATGACATGCTGCAAGAAGAGGAAGGTGGCCTTTGTGAAAAAAAAGGGAATTAACCATTGATCAGGAGGCAGAATTAATAGAGAACGATTTTGTACTTGTAATGGTTTCCAATGAAAAATCTAAAAAAGAATTCGTTGCGCAAGTGACTGAATTACGCAAGAAAGTTATAACTGTAAAGTTCATGCGGCAGTAGCAGGGTCAGCCAAATATATTTATTTTTCCGATTGTTGATGATCTTAGTTGTATTTACGAAAGCTGACATTGCGATATGGGAAACTTCAATTTTATTAAACGTTTTTTTTTTTTTGTAACTAGACTGTGCCTTATAAATCCCGATTGAAGTTTTTTCCACAAGTAGGTTGTATTTATTTGGTTACATTAGGTAACTTCTTGACCGCCATTAGCCATATGGGCGACCGTCATTACCCGATGCAGGGGAAAATGACAATCAAACACTGAATTTTACTTTTTCATTTTTTATTTTTACTATCTAGTGATTTTAGAACTCTCATGCATAAACTCGCATAAACATATTTAGACAAGACATTTATATATCATTTAAAGCACAAACATGTTAAAATTGGTTCCAAAAGACTTTAGAGGAATTATGAACAATTTCCCTTAGGTGAACGTCATTCCTCCATTCTCCCCTACACAGGTAAAAATTTGAGAGGGAGTGAAATAGGAAGTTTCCGTTTTGGAAGTATTTTGTTCCAAAAAGGAGTTACCGTAGCTGAAAACAGAAAGTATTTTCTCGGTTTTGTACAAAATCTCAATCCAAACGGAAAGATTGAATTTACTCCTCCTTCTAACACGATTTTAAAGGAAGAAATAATCTCCGTTTTCTCTCCGCATCTACACCACCGTATTTAAGTCCTAAATGTAAAAAAATATCCCTAACATTACATTATATTTTCTTCTTCACGGAGGGTGATAATTTGTTTGCTTAACAGATGTTTTTACTTCTAATATCTCAACGCCAAAAAGGGAAAGGATACCTCCGATTGGGAACATTTGTTCTCCAAATCGTAACTGTTTCCCTAAACATTTGAAAATTGCAAGTTTGCATAGGGCGTGCGCATTTATTAAAGCGATATTAGTGCAGCGCATGTGCAACAAGTCTGGACGTGGTCACTTTACAATAGTTCGAGAATGGAGAAGGATATGGCGGAATGCACTGTACCTGAAATTTATAAAATACACATCAGAGTAAAGTACGAAAACCGTAAAAGATGGGTAAGAGTTATGGGAGCAAACATCACCAAGGCAGATGTAGATAAAGCAGGTAAGAAACTTGTGCATCCTTATTTAATTTTCAATCTACGAGGTACCAATTTTTAATTGGCCCCCACTACATTCTAGGTGTTAGCTCCTGATAAAAGCACGTGCCTTCAACCCACGGTCAGTACCAAACTCGAAGAAGCGACTATATTATGGATAAATTAAAGCAATTCCAATGACGGCTGCTCTGTGACCGCAAAAAAGGACGTGCTTAGTGTGTCTATCCTAGTAATCATTAGGAATATATCAAAAATAATTCAAGAACTTGAGGTTCGACGACATTTTTTATGCATTTTTAATGATAAATAATAGAATAAATGCACTGAGCAAGGGTGCTTCTGTCCACATAGAACAGTCCTCATTGATTAACTCCAATATGATGTTAAACTTAGCTATTATGGAGCTAGGTAACATAAAAATAGATGGTAAAAACCTTTTCACTAGAGAGATATTTCTTCTCTTCCGATAATAATCCGCTCGAATCCTGTGGCAGGTACCTTCTTAAATACATTCACGAAAAAGTGAATACATTCGAAACGATTAAATGTTTCCGTACCGGAAATAATTTGATCCAATATGGAGCAAAATCTTTTCTCTGGCGGAGAAAATTGTATTCACTGTGGATTTAATTAATACCGCCGTTTGTTTATTGGGGATGTAATTATTCCAAGTGGAGTTACTTGCATTAGCAAACGAGATAATTTTATCTGATACGATAGTAGTATTGCATACATATGCGGGAAACACATCCGTTATTCATTTTATAACAGCAGTAGGAGTTAAAATTTCTCCATTTCGGAAACTTTTACATTTATTGCAAAATAGTAAAACTGCATAAGAGAGACAAAATTGGTCCTTAACGGATTAGGTTGCCTTGTTTAAAGATGTTTTTCCCCTATGGAAAGCACAAATTATCTCTGTTATTCCATCCTTTAGTAGCAGAACATTTCACTCCGAAATGGAGGCTGCTTGAACGGATGGTCGCGAGGGAACACCGGAAAAGAGTTAAAACGCGGTTAGATTCAACTCCGTATTTTTATCTGTGTAACATCTATCGTGAATTCCAATGAAAAGAAATCATTCAAAGGGAAAAAGAAAACCACATGTTTTAATTGTCATAGGAAGGAATATAATGCAAAATTTTGCAGAAACAAAAACGGTAACGAACGAGAAAGTGTAGGTAAGGCATCGGCCTTAATCAACATGAAGACTGATACAAAGTACCCGCTTAAGTTTCCATCGAGTGACAAATAGATATTGGAGCGTCAGCACACATAACATTCAGAAGAGAACACTTTGCAACTTTTCTATAAGAAGAGAAGAAATACTGTTACGTGATATTAGAAAATAACACAAATTTACTAATTCAAGGTAAAGTACGGTGAAAATTCGAAAATTTATTAACAACAAATGAGCAAACGGAGAAGTAAATATTGTACTGTATGTGTTTAACACTTATTTATTATAACTACGTTTTTATTCCATATATAACAATAAAAAAAAATAATAGTTCACTATAACAGCACTCGTGCGTCTTGCCGCCAAACACCACGTGACGCATCCCCCTTTATTCTAACTCGTAGTCGGCCAAACGAGTGGGTTGGCGGCACTGGCGTCCGTGCCGCGAACATTCAACAGTCGGTTCCGGTATATGTGGCTGAACTCAGAAAGAAACTGTTCTCAACAAAGAAATCTGAACTGGCAGATATAGATATACATGGTAAAGTGCGATTGTTGCCACATACTGTTCATGATGCACACTTGCTTGAAAACTGCGGTTTTCTTGCCTAGGCAGGCAAAAATATCACTAAAGGTTGGCCACACTAGATTTCATATGACAGACGTGTAATAAATTGTCATTAAGTTACTGTTCAACCTTTCAAAGATGAACTGGTGTCTTTAGTGTACTTATTATAGATAAATAGATATTAAACTAGAAAGAAAATTACCGAAAAAGATTTATTCTCGGAAACGTCAAAATATTAAGGTATGTAACATGTCTGCCAACTCGTACTGTGAACTCCCTAGTGTCAAAATTTCTTTTTAAAATTAAAAATTAAGATTTGTTGCCCCAAAAAACATTGGTACAATCTGTAGTTTCTCGCCTAGTGATACAAATAAATTAATATTGATACAATAGTTATATATAGACATATCATGAAAAAATCTAATCGTACAGCAGCAGCTAAAAGTGTTCAATGTCAATATTAGAATTTAAATATATGTCAATCAAATTTCAAAATTCTACCTATTCAATCAAAATTACAAAAAAAATTACAAGATTCTTTGCAATTTTTTAATGAGTAGATAGTTTTTTAATGTAAATTTAATCTCATGAAAATAGAGTTTGTTTAATTTTTACTTAGAAATGTGGGTTTCAAGCGCAAATTGTTATTCTGAGAAGGTAACGAATCAGATTTTTTGAACACAGGTTGTGGTTCAGTGTATACCAAGAAACTTGAAATTTTAACAGGTAGCCGTGTGTCTTGTTACATAGGTTTAAATAAATATTTTACCTATATTATATACAAATTAAAAAAAAATGACAATTTCGATTTATACAAACACAAGTTATTCCCATTTGAAGAAAATTAAAAATAAATAGTTTGCGCCAACTTTGCTGTTTGCTTTCGATTTTTAGTTACAAGCAAACAGTGGTAATTTTAAAAATGAGAAGGAATAACATTGTCATAAAAAATATATTATTTATTTACCTATTTAAAAACTAAACTCGTCGCAAATATGTTAAAATGCAAAATAAGTAAACCGAATATAATTTACCTCTTTAGCTTGCATGATGCACAAATTGATGTCTGTTCGAAATATCACAGTAAATGTATAACACAATGAACAACGCGACTCATCTATTTAACGAACCCAAGAGTTTAATTATAATTTACGCGTAAATCAACTGATGTCAGCGTTATCAAATTCAATTATGATTCCCATAATAAAAGCCCTTTTCAATCCATTATTTAAATAAACTTTAGATTAAACTCGTGGATTTTTAAATTAGAAATACATGAATCTTAAAACACGTTGCGAACAAGATAATATAGAAATCAAATTAATTTCGTTACTTCTCCATATGTACAGATTCTGAAGAAATTGGCAGAAAAGTTAGGTAACGCATTAATATCAAGTTGAACAAAACATGAAATATTAGCGGTTATCAGACGCTCTCGTAGGGTTGCAGACCATTCAAAACAGCTGGGATATAGTATTTTTTGTCATCCAAACTGTGTACATGATTGACTTATCGTATAGTCGATATCAGTTTTTTTCACCTACTAGCAAAAATGTCGCCCAAACTAACCTATCTCGCGAAATGAATCGTATTTTAATTATAGAAAGAATGAATTCAAATACATGTGCTAAATTTTAAATTAAATTTAATATATTATTGCATGCAATAACAGGATTTATTTTGTTGCTTATTTTCTTCAGTTTCAACAACACTTGGATCTAATTACTGAATGGGTTATACTTAAACAGTAGTAAATGTTGTTTTATAAACTATACTCGTTCTAAGACTCCCATTTCATCTCACTATACAATCGACAGCAATTATCTTGTTCGGAAGAATTAATGGGGGTACTTTACCCTGCCTGCCCCCTCCCCCCTCCCTTTCGCTTACAAGAAAGACTTTTACCACAGAATATTTTACAACCAGAATGCAAACTCTTTGTCGGCTCTTTTGATCTGAGTGGCAAAATTTCGTGACCGTTGATGTCAGTGTCTCAGGGCGAGAAAGTCAGAGTTTGTGCTTCGATAAATTCCCGTGCTCTGACAGGACTAACTGAAGTGAATTTCGAGGAATTGATAAATTTACGATTAAAATGAAAGAATATCGCTATTTTTACAATTATTTACTTTCTTTTCCATTATTTTCATATTTTATGACTTGCACTTGATAACACTATTTAAATTAACATACGGAATATAAACTTGAAGTCAGCGACGTGTGCCTAATGCAAAGAGCGAACATAGCCGGTACCACAAGTTCTCGCCCGATTTAATGGCGGATCAAGCTGCGCGATTGAGGAATGCGCGAACCCTTCCCGCCAAGCCAAGTTGATGTTCTGCTTGTTAGATATTCTGTGCTTTTACGTTGTGCCGGATAATAGTTCTGTCATGGTACAAATAATACGGTATGCGTACCCGCATACGAAAGTTACGTCAGATAGGAGCATAAATGGCGCCACATATATAAATATTATTATGTTAAAATCGATTTTGACCGTGAGGATTTTGTTAATGCGAAAGGTAAGTTTAGAAAATCGGTATGGGGTTACGGAACATATTTTAAAAGCGTTAAGGTGTTTTCACGATTAAATTTTCTAGGAAAACCACGAAAACACTTTATAAACACACACGAAATCGCTACATTGTAGAAAAAACACGAAGCGCGACTAGATGGGAAGATAGATAAAGTATAATTTCAACTTAACACCGGCGCTTTTTAAACAGCAAAGCCTGCATTTGAATTACATTAATTGGTAGTTCTGGAATAATTTGGACATTTAACATTTCTGCTATTTATCATACATGTATTTTATTATTTTCGATACACTCCTTAATTACGTCATCTGACCGGACTTGACGAATTTGAGATTCAAAACGAGCATATTATTTGTACCGTGAGTTCTGTGCTTTCGTCTGTAAGTTCGGGCCTGTTGATCGAGCGGTCGTGTTTGCACGCGACAAGAAGTTTGTTTATCAAAATTACTTGTATGGCGAGCGGGATAAAAGCAATAGTATAAGCAGAAATTCTAACAAACCAGAATACAATCTCTTTGTCGCTTCTTTTGATCTCAGTGCCAAAATTTCGTGACGCTTGATGTCACTGTTCGGCGCGAGAAGTCGGAAATGGGCCCAAGCATCAAAATATAACTTCGTGCCCGACAGGACCTAACTGAATGATTTCGAGAATATGATAATATCTCGATTCCAATGAAGAAATATCACTTATTTTTACAATTATTTACTTTCTTTTCCACTATTTTCATATTTTATCGACTTGCACCTGATACACTAATTTACATT